>BSBK01005446.1:0-600000 GCA_027943335.1 Chamaecyparis obtusa
AATATAGACCCATAACCCATTTTTATAAAAATAGATTTCAAATGATTTATTTTTATCTCCCCTTTTTTTTTAAGCAAGTTGCTTATGTGGTTACAACATGTTTAAAGTTTATGAAACATAGTGGGTTTAAGGTTCTAATGCTGAAACTTGGCTCTGATACTAGATGTCATGCCCATAAATTTGTATTTAAACCGCTACACATTTTTTTTGAATACAAAAGTGTGATGAGTATATGTACCCAAACACTTCTTTAACCTAAGAAGGAAATACATGCAGTTTCCCTATTCCTATTGCAACATCATTTAAAATGATAGTATGAAAAGTAATCAGATATATTTTAAGCATAGATATAAATATTTGCACATATATAAACATTTTCTTAACTCTCTCAAATAGGCAACAATGTAATTAAGCACACTTTTAGGCATATAAATAAGCATGTTTTTTGCTTTTTTTTTGGAAACTAAAACAAACAAACAAAATTCAAATCTCCTTATGGTATATAAGTGAATGCAAATTTACATTAGGATGCATTAAAACAAAATATCAATTTTATTTTTTTTGAGATATGAATTTCACATTTAATGTAAGAGAAGATTTATTTCTATAACACCACTAGTTAGCCACAACAAGTTTGTATATGGTGAGCATTTAATGAAAATAACCAGCAACTTAATGAATTAGTTAGAACAAAATTTGGTGATGTAAATGTGTTTCTTTTATTTTATAAGCATATTTCTAGGAAAATTATGCATATACAACTAGCCATTTCATATAGATAAGAAAAATGCAAGTAGATAACTCCTACTCAATTACCATTCTATTCTTATACAAAGAGTGATGCACATCATTTATCAATCTTTCAAAGAGACTAGTTTTTAAATCTCAAGGCTTTTACATAACATTTGCGAAAAACATAATACTTCTATTTTTTTTAAGCTTAATCTTCAACCTTCTAGAGCTCCAAGCAAGTCCAAAATCTGCAAAAAAAGAAGGAAGAAAATGAAGAGACCATGTGATGCTCACCTCCTAGCCTAGGTCTTTACAAGACCACCCTTGAGCTAGGGGAAACAAGGTAGGATGGGTGAAAATCATACAGCTCACACACATAAACATAAAAAAAACAACACAAGTACTCCCAATCCCATGGTTTGCACAAAGGATCTCACTGGATCCAAAAATGGGTGAAGATGGAAATAAACCATTGGATAAAGCCATACTTAAAATAAGAATAAATCTTTCCTTTTACATAACATGCACTCACAAGGCTCACCTTCATAACCAAATTGCTCATTTTATAAAACACAATCAGCATCCCTTATGGCCCGCAACATGTAGAACACAAGTAGGAAACATGGATGCCCTTACATCCATGCTTATGTTTCCTTCCTCTAAGAGGAAGGGCTCTACACAAATGGAAAATTCCCAACTAACCCCTTCACCCTCAAGACTCTCAAACCCTCCAAAGGGTGAGTATAGTCTTGCACTCCCAAAACACACATAAAGAAAACCAAAGAAAACAAGAAAACTTCATGAAAAAAACTTGAAATCAACACAACACACATACATCACGAATTTACAAAACCAAAATAATTATATAAGACATAGCCTTTCATGGTAGATGCACTAACCTTCCTCCAAGAAAATATGGCAAGATGAACTTCATGAAGAGCTCCAATTCCTTCCTAGCTTTCTTCTTCTCCTCCTAATTCTCTATCCTAATCCCCCTCTAAGCTTGTAGTCACTACCAAGATAAATTCCCCCAAAAACAAGTGCAAGAAGTGTCTCCCCCTTTTTCCTCCAATTTTTGCTAATAGGAAAACATTCTTCCCATCTCTACTCCCATCCCAATGAGGAGTAGTTTCCTAGGATAGTTTTTCCTTACCACTTGTCCCTAACTAGGGAATGCAAGGATAACCAAGAAATGGGGAGAAGGGATAGTCTTGAATCAGTACCCAATTTCGTCACTCCCAAAGAAGGCTCTCTTTAAGAGGTCATTTGGAAGATTTGGGTGTTGAAAAAGGCAAAAATTGACCCCCAAACCTATGTACATACATTGGGATAGCTAAAATTAACCTTAACCACACCCTACAGATCATTTTAACCTCCCTAAAACTCAAGTGAAGCTAACTAACGAAAATGGGAAATGATGGGACTCAAGCCTTGGTTTCCTAATCAAGTAACCACACCTAGGAACTCACAAAGTGACCTAAGGGTAGTGTTAAGTCTTATCATTCCACTTAGGCATGCCAACACATAAGAACAAGTGTCAAGTGACACAACATAAGGAACACAACACTCCACTTAAATTCCCACATGGCATGCCAAATGGATAATCAAAATTACATTTAACACATATTATTTCATAAAATTATGCACATATATACACTTACAAATTAACATACACTCATACATCACATATATGAATTAAAATACATAAGAACGAGGTCATTCTCTTCATAGAGTTGACCTTGGCCTTTTACTATTTTCACATTGATCCATCCTTGTTTCCCCACATTTAAAACCATGGTCATAACCCTACACACTCAATCCGATTATCATTATCTCATGAAATCACCACATATACAATCATATGGAAAGAAAAATAGGATCCATAATAACATTCAAACATGCATACATTAATAAACTGTATTTCATGATTTCAACATATACATAAACCATATTGTATTTTATTTCCATAAGCATCACATGTAAGTTCAGTTTCAAATTTCACAAGTAACTCTAAATCAAATGCAAAACCAATTCATTAGGAAATCAACATCTTAACCATCTCAATTCCTATTCCATAAGATTACGTAAATCAAAATGCAGAATTCAAAATTCAATTATCCTTTTATAACACAAAATCAAGATGAATCTAAGATAAGCATATAAAGATACATCTAACATCATCATCCATATAATCATGTAAAATCATTGCATAATGTCTAATGATACGAAGTTACTAATAAAATAAGTCTAACATCTCAAAATAGTATATCATCAAGATAGTCCAAGTGTGAAAATGTCACCTGAGCTTAGATGGGTCGGGGTAGGACCTCACACGTATCCTTCCCAATAATGATTTAACAAAATTCACTCGTGACTAAGTCATGCCAAAATTAGAGGATGGATTTTAATCATGTTAATGTGATTTATCCTAAAAATGGCATATGTTGTTACTTGGACAACAATCAGATGGGAGTGTCCATGTATCATTGGTTATAGTCTTCTTTGGGGAGGCTAATTGATGCAACATCCCCTACCAAAAAGGTCTTTAATAGAGGGATACCACAAATTATGTATCTAACTTGATTAAGCCAAGACTAACCCAAGATGATGACAAGTAATCTTGGGTTATCATGATAAATCTAGTTAAAATCTATAAATATGTGCCATGAGTAATTAAATCTGGATGTGACCTAACATTCTTTTATGACACATTTTTTAGAATGATAATGGATGTAAGGATAGCCACCTCATTATTAACTTTTAAGTGTCACCCCACTACCCATATCCTCATTCAAAATCATCATTATCTTTCACCACCCATCTATCCTACCAAGTACCTGGGCATAAAAATCTCCTTACACACGTGTGATCTCAAGAGTTGGCCTTCTACAGTATTGTCTAGATTCATGCACATAGGACCTCACAACTACCATCAAATTTTATTACACTAAAGGCATTTCATATCTGAAAATGAAGGGCCCGGGTTTCCAGAATCGACGGTTATTAATGTTGGAGAAGCATGCAAGATGATTGAAATGTTTGTCGTCGTTGATAATAATAAAATTTTTTATTAAACAATTTGTGGCAAAAAAAAATTATTAAATAATTTGTGGCAAAAAAATTGAGAATTAAAAATGGTATGAGTGAGAAAAATAAAATTTAAAATGGTACAAGAGAGAACAATTATTGAGTTGGTAAAAAAACATCGATTTATTTGTGGTTGATAATTATTGAATATCAATTAAAAATTATTTTGTGGAAAAAAAATCTGATTATTTGTGGTTTATAGTTGTCGGATCATATCAATTAATTATTTTTTGTCCTCACCATCTTATATCAATTAATTTTTGTCCTTGTCATCTCTTTTTTGTACTTCACAGTAAATAGTTATTGGATATCAATTAATATTTGTGCTCATCATCTCTACATTTTGTTCTTTTATAGTTGATAGTTGTTGGATATCAATAAATTTGCATTGAATGGTTGTAAACTTTTAATAGCCACTCGTATGTTCTGAAAGTTTTCATAGCTGAAAAACAACTAGTTTCCCCTTCATGGTAGCCGCCTTCTTTCACCGCCTTCTTTCACCGCCTTCATAGCCTATATAAGGATTATTCTGCACATCTTTTACAGAAGCAAGCATAAAGATTTCAAGTTCTATAGCTCTATAGGCATCAATTTGAAGATTTTGAATTGCAAAGTACACATTTACACAGATCAATTATGAGCACAAGATTTAGGCAGGTCAGTTAGGAGTGAATTTTGTATTTTATTTGTTTTGTTAATACTCCATTACGGATATCAAATGGGATTTTTTTTGCAATTTCTCTTGCACCTTTCAAATTTCTTCTTTCTTCAAATATTTTCAGCGTCTGAAAGTGGCGAATGCAATTTAAATAATTACTCATATTTTTTGTATATGCTTACTACATGACAACTATTTATGCATACACAATTAGAAAGGTTAGAAGTTTGAGAACTTTTTACGCTTCTGTTTGAAGGTTACACATTACACAGTACACATTACATAGGTGAGTTCTCAACGAATAATAAATTGAATACAATTGTTTTCATATTCTGAGAATGGGAAGTGCAAGAAAAATAAGAAACCTATTATATATGTACTTTATTATCTAAAAATATCAAGAAAAAACCTAACTACAATAGTTCAAATTACTAGCAGCCCACTATCTTCCATTAATTGCAAGGAAGAGAATGTTATTGTTAACAACATGGTAAATCAATAAAAGTTATAGACGGAGCATCTATTACATAACCATGTTTACAGATAACATCAATACATCATATTCAACAACAGCATTATGCAAGTACCAAATATCAAATTGAACTCTCCAATGGTTTACACACACATTTCCCCCCCCTTCTTGGGCAGTTTAACATACTTGTATGGAAGAAGCTTTAGTTACAGGTTCTATTGTCTACCTCAAAAATACTTGTGCAAGCTGCTCCACAATTTTATGTATGTCGATCATTTTCCTATTTCATATTTTGGTTGTCAAACTCCTAGTTATAGGTCCTTACTAAATATCTATTTTCCTTATACTTGCAGGGCTATCCTAATTGATGATTTGGATGTACTTTCAAATAATGGCTCATACATTTTTGGGTCTCCAGTTCCTCTGCTACAAGCTGCTAGACATACAACATCATCTAGCGACGAAGATCATTTAGATGGTTATCCATCTAGAATAGTCCCCATTAAAATTTTGACCTCATACCATAAGTATTGGCCCATTGAAGGTCAAGCATTAGAAAGGACTACAATCCATCCATTCAAAAATATCTCTAAGGAAGGAAAAGTATTTGGTTTTGATTTTATAGACAAAGAAGGATCTGGAATACATGTAACTTGCTTCAATGAACTTGTTAATGAATTATTCAATGTTATTCAATTAGATAGTCTTTACCTAATTTCTAATGGTCACGTTAAAGTTTTCAACACAAAATATAGTAGCTCCACTAATCCTTTCAAAATAGTCCTCCATATTTCTTCAAAAATAACTCATTCCACATGCGTGTAGTCAACTATGCCTAGACATAACTACCATATAAAAAGCATCAAGTCATTAGCACTACTACATTTGGGGCCAAATTTTGACAGACACTTCCGACAGGTAATTTTTTATTATGAATTTGGTGTTTTTTTTTAATAATAGGCCCTGATGGTGTCGGTATTCCGATGGATTTTAAATTGACCATCAAAATTCTGATAGTTTCAGGGTATAGATGAAAAAAAAAGTGAAACGCCCAAATCATTTTTATTTTGATTGGAGAGAAAAGGAGTGGGAGAAAATGAGCAAAAGCTGGGTGCGAGAGAAGGTATGTGATTTCTTCATCTATTCTCCCTCTGGCATCATATTCGGCCGCAAATTTCAAATGCATTGCATTTTATTTGATCATGAATGCTCTCTGAAATTACCACATTCTACTGGTGTCATGCCCTAGCCAGTGCTTTATCTCTATTATTTGATGTTAGTGGTGCTTGTGCTCAAGGATATCGATTCACTATTTTGAAATGTTTGGATTCACGTTTGTTGATATTACTGGCACGTTTAATGACGCCATTGTATATTGTTGAGATGCTCACTGAAATGATCGCATTCTAGTGGTGTTGTGCCCTAGCCTGTGCTTTAAATCCATTATTTGATGTTATTGGTTATCAATTTTTTTTGAAATGTTGACTGTGGTTATCAAATGGACAGCCCGTGAGCTTCTAGCTAGGCACCATTTGTATTGATAGCTTAGGGCATCAAATGTATTGTATCATTGATAGTTGAGACTTTGTTAAAAGAAATAGGACAAAGAACGATCTTGATTTATTTTCTCTATTTTGATCCCTAAGTGGCTTACAACCCTAGAGAAGTATATGCAGATTTACGGATGTAGTTGTAGGACACATAGCAGCTGATAATTCACAAGAAATCCATGCATCCAATTTGAATAGCAATTAATACAAATAAATAGGGTCCTCCAATGGCCCAATCATCCAGACGTTGACTGTCCCCTCAACCAGTGACCCTTCAAAATTGGGTTATCATGCAATCAGTGAGTGATCCTTCATTCTCCAGGTCTATCCTACATCCAAACATATTGGAAATACACAATACAATGTCTAGCCTACCCTTCATTCTCTTGGTCTGCCTTTTATCCCCTTGCTCCCTTTCTTATCAACTATATCCAATGTTTCATTGAAGTCACGACCAAGAATGAAGGTCACCTTACCCATACCATTCATGGATTTTGTCATGTCCCTTCTCAAAAGTAAGATTTAATAATAAATAAAATTAAACTATAAAAATAAATAAGTAAATAATAATAAATTATAATATAATATTAAGTGTTTCAATTTTGAGAAGTCTTTAAAGAAATAAAATTACAATAGATTTGTAGAGCAAGATGATAGAAGGATTAATAGCATGAAGAAACAATACAATATAATCCTTATCATTGTCATGAAGAATAAAGTTTACTTAGACCAAATATATTTATCAACAGAGAAGAATAATTAATTATTAACTTCATCCAAGTAAGTCACGACATTGAGGAAGGATGATTAGTTGATACTGATCATTTATGTGACAGTAATGAAATAGTCTTTATTGATGACCAATTGACTAAACCAATATAAAGATACAATGTTTATCATGCATGGTGAAATACAATAGGAACATCAATGGACTTAGCAAATATTACCGATTAATATTAATAGTAATGATCAATAACGACGGTTTGGTAAGAAGTAGACAAGTATGGATTAATGCTCAATATCGAGTGTTAACAATGATTAATATTGTTGAGCATCGATAATGACAATAATTAATAACATAAGGTAGTAAACTAATCAATATCATTTGTATAAACTAATCTGGCTATGTTATGAATAGGAATGAAGTTGAACAAATATGTCTCTCCAATTACACCCATTCTCACCGCACAAGATATAAATTGGAAACCAATCTCATTCTACTGGGGGATAATATATGGAGGAAGAATCAACTTGAGAGAATTTGAGAAATGACTATTTAATAATTTATTCATGAGAGGAGATTGGATAATATAAATTAAGCAAGACATTTATCAGTACATGGGAGGTTGCTGGAATCAACACAAATAGTTGGAACCCATATAAAGGAAATGAATTATTACAATGTTGGTAAGCATTGTGTGACAACAAATTATGATTTAATCTATCTTTGAGTTAAATACTGATTCACATGCTATTATATTGAATCTTATTAAAAATAGGGAACTACAATTAGCATTGGCATTACAATTAGCTTGATTTGGGATTGATTTGATCATTTTATTTGAGATTTAGGGCATCTAGTTTAGCTAGACAATTTTTAGGTGATTATAGCCCTTATTAGGCAATACAGTGATATCATGAATCATTTCACTAGTGATCTTAATAGGATTACCTCCAAGCCAAAAGAATTGGTCATGGAAGTGGCTTAGTGTAATCTCCATCCATTTATTTTCGTCAAACTCATGAAATTATGCAAACTTTATGATCCCTAGATCATCCAAAAATGCATATTCAAGCTTCAACTATTCATCATCATCATACATTTCTTCCAAGTCCTTGTAAATTTCTCATAAACCTATCTCCTCATACCTACAATGTATGTATGCCCTTATATCTTCTACATGAAGTACACCAGGAAGCGTATGTGAGAACGCACCTTTAGGATCATCCTCACTTGACTTATGAGGGTGTCTTTTGAAATTATACCTTGTTATATCCTTAATATAAAACACCTTGGGTGCTTCCATTCTTAATGCACTTCTAGAAATTAAACAGTGTGAGATTAAAGTAGGGTTTCACAAATACCTTCACCGCAACGTTGTAGAACTAGGGTTCACCTTCTGAATTTATAAAGATATTTTCTCACAACACTTCAATCACTTCACTCCTTTAGCTCCAATACTCTTCTTACAACTACTCTCTGATTGCAATGGTGACAAAATCATTCTAAGTGTCACAAGTTATACTATACAAAACACAAAAAACTATGCAACTCCATAAAGTTGTTTCAGTCCAGAAGATCTAAAAATCTTCTATGACCATAGATCTGATAATGTAGATTGATGCGGTGGCTACTAAAGTCATAAAATGTCTAAATATATCTGTATTTGAGATTTCATAGCTCCAAACACTAATTCAGGGGAAAAATGGGATTTTGGTGTCATTTTAGCAATGCTCCCCTTAAGGCCTGCAAGGCCCTTCATGCTGATAATGCAGAATTAAACATTTATAATTGTATACAAAATAATAAGTTGGGGCTTTCCCAGGAAGCGTCTATACAACCCAATATCAGATACTGCACCAGAGCTTGGGAGTTTTTATGTACAAGGGAAGAATGATAATGGTTTTTAAAGTTGAGCCATGCCAACTCCCAACATATACCAATGCTTTAATTTTTTATGAGTTTGATGAGCATGATGAAAACTGGAGATCTTTATATAAAGTAGTTGTATCACCCATAAATTTGTTTCCTAGAGTAATTTATGTTGGGGGGGGGATTATATTTGGGTAATTCAAAAAACCTAGGGCCATATAATTTGTATAGATATAGATAGCGGGGAGTTGAAAAAATAAGGCCATAAGTTTACCCATTTATGTTCAATGTCAGAAAATGTCTATCAATGCCACTGAGATTTTTCCCATGCTCTTTTGATCCTGGGCTCCTTGATTAATGAAATCTATCTGCTGCTCCATCAAGATTTTATGATGTTCCATCATCGAGTTCTGTGAATTTGTATGGCAAATGTGAAAGAATAGACATGACAAGTAATGTATTTAGACAAAATATATCAGGAGGTTTATAAAGCCAAATAAACCTATCTTTATAATCTTTGAAACACTATTTGAAGGGATTTATTTTAGATGTTGAAGCTAGAAGTGTAGTTGCAGAAATATATACTGAAAATGCTATTTGTGACTATAAAACTAGACTTTGTAATCTTTGTCAATGTTTATTTCAACATGTGTTAAAATTAGAGCTTTCAACAGAGTCGTATATCCAAAGTATGAAAGCATTTGATCATTGTCTCAAGGAAATGAATGTAGACTGTTTCATGGCTATTATGCAACTCTTTTTTGAACTGTCCTGCTTTGTTTTTCATGAAGGAAATCAATGTAGACTGTTTCATGGCTATTTTGTAGCTCTCTTTTGAACTGTTCATAGAGATCATTTTATAAAAGGATTCAATCTCTTTTACAATTCTCTTTATCTAATCAGACAATATTTTTGATGCAAGACTATAAAATATTTTATTAGATGGAACAAAGAATTTTATTTGACGGAACAAAGATATTTTTTATAAATGAAGGCTTTGTCATAGCATCTAAGTCAAACTAACATACAATAAATTTCAATATTTCTTTGAATTATGATATGTAGTTTGATGATGAATTTTATATGATAGGTTATTGGTCAAAATTGGTGTAATTTATTTTAATGGGAAACAATCTTTGACAATGAATTATTAGTCTCTTAATGAGCATATTAAATTAGTAATAGTGTCCTTGTGATATACAAAAGAGGGTATGATATAATTAGTTTGTCTTATCATCTTATCATATTAACAATCTAATATCTTAATATTCAAAGATGGAAAATATATTTTTGAAAATATTGCACATTCTATTAGATAAACAACATATGATATTAAAAATTTTATTTTTTTATTTGAAAGAAGTATAAAAATCAAACTAAAGGGAAGCACAGAAGTAGCCGTAACACTTACAAATGTAACATTAAGCTGTAAACAAAAAGAATTGATGTTATTTGTGAGGCATTGTAATCCTTTCATCATATAATTTTTAATTGTCTTTTTTTGCAAAAGAAGTCCGCTCTATCTTTCTATCTGGGATGAATGCTTGAATTCCAAATAAGAGTAAGTGCATGTTTGATATTATCGCAGGTTGCATTAAAGGTCTGTGTAAAGGTCATAAATTTTTTAATATGGACCTATGCATGATTGACAATATGCATAGAAATCATGGGAAGTGTGAGTGATTACTGCTCAGTACTCACAGAATGCTACATGCCTTGTAGTTGTAAGCAAAAAGGGGCCATGCTGAGGCTTTTCAAATTTCTTCCCTCTTTGAAACACTCTGATAAATCCTGTAATTAGGTTTCGAGTCATGAGTATATTTTAATAGACCACCTGAATGAGAGTACTTTTTAAATTTTTCTTATTGCGTATGCATCATCTTCAGTCTTGAAGTTACAACTATTAAGCATGTTGCATAGCTAGGCATCAGTCTCTGGATCCAATCTATTGTAATAAGTCTGTTAGGCACAAAAGGAAGATTAGGTAGATTCATTGATTTATTATTTTCAGTACTAGAGATCAATGGAGAACTGGAAATGATAGAATCTGGTCTGATCTAGAGCACCTTTGGACAGGTCCAAATTTAGAAATGTTTGTTTGTGGGCTTCTTCTAAAGGCAATGAAGTGTTCTTGAAGGTGCTCCTTGATTAAGACCCCCCTCATCCTCCACATGGTCTTCATCACCTATAGTCTCAATTTCATGGATAGGGGACATGTAAATATCTTTAAATACTTCTTCTACCACAATGTCACCCTTAAAATTATGGTCCTCCTGCTCCATCTTCTTGATCTTCCTAGCTAAAGCGGATGAATCCTCCCCATTCTCTAGTCTTTTATCCCTCTCTTCCACACTCACTTATATTAATAATATATCTATTCCTTTTTAAACTTAAGCTTGTGGAGTAAATGTGTTCATAATCAAGTCTGTTGTATTATGCTCTATTTCCTCTATGATATTTCTAGAATCTCCACTATTCCTATCCTTACCAATAGTTCTTAAACATACTTTATTTGATATGATAATAACATGCTAAGATGAACCAATGACATGTTCTTAATGTGGTACAAGGAAGATTTGGCTATCAAATCTTCCTTCATGAAAGCTGAGCGCGAGAGAAGGTATGTGATTTCTTCATCTTTGATTGGTATCTTTGATGGGCAATGTCTTTCGATCCTCTGGCATCATATTCAACCACAAATTTCAAATGCATTGCTTTTTATTTGATCATGAATGCTCACTAAAATGACCACATTCTATTGGTGTCGTGCCCTAGCCCGTGCTTTATCCTCTCAACTTCCCCAACCACTCCTAATCGGTTAGAGGGATTAGTTGAGTGTTTAGACACTAAAACTTCTCATGCAACTCCCAAAATTTCACATACAAAATAAAATTAAATCCATTTATGAATTAAATCCAGTATGCCAACAGACTAGTCCCAACAATTCTTAAACATACTTTATCTGATATGATGAATTGTTAATAAAGGTCTAATATACAATGGTCATGCCAGAATGTGGTCATTTTAGTGAGCATTCATGATCAAATAAAATGCTTGTGCTCAAGGATATCGATTCACTATTTTGAAATGTTTGGATTCACATTTGTTGATATTACTGGCATGACCATTGTATATTATACCTTTATTAACAATTCATCATATCAGATAAAGTATGTTTAAGAAATGTTGGGGCTAGTCCTTTGGCATACTGGATTTAATTCATAAATGGATTTAATTTTATTTTGTATGTGAAATTTTGGGAGTTGCATGAGAATTTTTAGTGTCTAAACACTCAACTAATCCCTCTAACTGATTAGGAGTGGTTGGGGAAGTTGAGAGGAAAGTTTTCAAACATTCATATTCACTTATTGAATGCTTTGGAGACTACTAGTTTTACTGTCCATGCATTACCAGTGACTGAGATTCATTAGAGGATACAAACCCTTTATTTTGGGTTATTGTGTGTGGATTCAAATGTAGATTTGATTTGGTTAATGTTTAGAAGAGATCAATAAAGTATTTAAAGACAATCTTACATGTTTGGAGAGGTTTGAGAGGCACTTATCATGACTGTACCCTCACAAACAATGACATAGACTGGTTTTACTAAGTTTCCTTTCTCTATTCTGAGGTTTCCTTTCTCTGCCACAGGGGTACAGTTAGAGGGTTCATTGACAAAATGATCCTTTGAATGGTTACTATGAATATGAATGATTTGATATAGCACATTTCTCATTTTACTTGAAGTTTGGAATAGCTTGTGCAAGGGTGAAAGTACTTTTGATCATTTTGGTCGTGACTGTTCCTATACAAAGTCAGGAAATGTAACTGTATAATGAATATATGATGCAAGACCATCTTGGGTGTAAGAGCAATCTTGCATCACCCAAAAATATTTCTATTTTTGTATTCAATAAGGGCTATCTTATGCAGAGCTACTATTTATGGAAACTTGCTATTTTTAGTAAGTTGGTCTTACGATCTCGGAATGTTCTAATTTTACATGTGGAGGTTCATCTCAGTTATATCAGCTTGCCAGCAAAGTTTCATGGCTAGATCAGGTCTAGTTTTGAAGATATTGAAAATTTTCGGTATTGGCAGTAGGGTACAGAAACTTTGAACTCAGTTTTGAAGGCTTTAGAGGCCCTGGATGAGGTTGAAAATTTGGGTGATGGGTGCCTTGTGCTGGTCATGCTTGTAGAGCTCTTCGTGGCATTTCCAGAATGGGGTTATAATAGCCAATCGGGTCAACGGGCGATGACTGATGGTCTTCGAAAGTTGGGTCACCTAAAATGGCAGAAAATAATTTTTCTTCAAAATTTCTGTTTGCGTTTCAAAACTCATTTTGAGCCAACTTTGATGTAATAAATTGTAAAATAAAATAATTCTAAGTTTAGTCGGCCCTAAGGGCTAAATTTCTAGAACCTTCTCGGGCGGTGGAAATTGCCTATATAAAGAAGGCCCGTAGTGTTGTCTAGGGTAGTTCTGGGTAGTAGATCTAGGTATTGATTCGAGGCTTTGTCCTACAGAATATTGTAAGGGAATGCCCATGTGGCTTTGCATATTGTAATTCTGAAAGTTTGTAATTCCACATTTGTGGAGATAATAAGAAGCCAATTTTCTATTCTTGCATATTATTGTTGTTGTTTCTCTATTTCTGTTATGTGTTTGTGGTATTAAGGGGAGCACCCTTCATCAAGTGGTATCAGAGCAAGAGTTCTTGAGTGTGTAAACAGATCACCGACTATGAGGCAGTTTGCACCAGGACCGTGGTTAGGGTTTCAGTGTGCATCGCGAAAATGCCTCCATGAAGAGAACGTGGCGGAAGAGCTAGTGCTGTGACACCTGAGGTTAGAGAGCTTCAGAGACAAGTGCGAGTATTACAAGAAGAGATTTGCAGGGGAATGAATCTTAATGTCAGAGATGAAAGCAAGGATGAAGCCGAAGAAGAATATCAAGAAGGAGAAGTTGAAATTGTGAACCAGGAGGAAGAAAGACTTTTTCGGGCGATTTCCAAGATTGGGAAAAGACCTAAGATTGAGTTTCCTACATTTTCTGAAAATCTTAACCCAGAGGAATTGATCGACTAGATCAATGAATGTGAGAAATATTTTGAGTATGAAGATGTTGAGGATCCTGATAGGGTCAAATTTGCGAAGGCCAGACTAAAAGGTCATGCGAAGATCTGGTGGCAAGAAATTCAATTGGAGCGAAATAGAAGAGGGAAAGATAAAATCACAAGATGGGATCGGATGGTCAATAAATTGAAGTGACAATTCATTCCTGTTGATTATGAGCTTGACCTACTAAAGAAAATGCAAAGTTTGAAGCAAGCAGGAAGATCTATTTAGGAGTATACAGAGGAGTTCTATCAACTCCTCATCAGAATAGGCCATGCAGAAGCTGATAAGGAGAAAGTTGCCCGATACCTTAATGGGTTAAGGCCAAGCATTCAAGAGGAGTTGAATCTGGTTCAAATGAACAGTATTGAGGAGGCATACCAGTTTGCCCTAAAAGTAGAGGAAAAGCTGAACAAGAAGTTTGAGAGCAGACAAAATGGAAGAGGTCATGGTGGAAGATCTGGTGGACGGTCATATGGTGGCTAAAATGAAGATCTAAAAAAGAAGGATGAGGCTAGTAGCAGCCAGAATCAGAGAGGAAACAATTCCAATCATTTCCAAGATCAGAATAATAGAGATCAGAGAGGAAGAGGAAGAGGACAAGGATCTGGAAGAGGAGGCTTCTGTGGAACATGTTTTCACTATGGAGAAAAAGGTCATAGGGCATTTGAATGTCCTTAGTGCCAAGGCAGAATAGATAGGAGAAATAAAAGCCAGGCCAGAGTTGCACATGTAGATGAAGATGCTAGATCATCAAATTCTGAAGATGCTAAAAGAGGAGAAACACTAATTAATAAAAGAGTCTTGCTGAGTGGTGAGAATGAACCTGAACAAAGGAGGAGCCTGTTTCACACTAGATGCAAGTGTGAGGGTAAATGTTGTGATGTGATTATCGATAGTGGAAGCACTGACAATTTGGTGTCAGGAGAGATGGTGACAAAGTTGAAGCTCAAGAGATAGAAACACCCACATCCATATCGGATTGCCTGGGTGCAGGATGACCACAAGGTCATGGTCAGTGAACAGTGCCTGGTAAAGTTCAAGATCGGCGGGTACCAAGATGAGGTACTATGTGATATCATCCCTATGGATGCATGTCATATGTTGTTATGTAGACTGTGACAATTTGACAGATGTGCTGTACATGATGGTCGTGCAAATACCTATTCCCTGACAAAGGATGGAGTGTGACATAAGCTAAAGCTATTGAAGGAGACTAAAGATAAGGTATGTGATAATGCAAGAATAACATTTGTTGATGGAAAAAAATTCCTAGATGGTATGAGGCATGAGCATGTGTGTTTTGCTTTAATTTCAAAAGCTAGTAAAGAAGAAGTAGAGGATGTACCTATAGAGGTTGCAGATTTATTGAACGAGTTTTAGGATATTGTATCTGATAATGTACCTAATGGATTACCACTTGTAAGGAAGATCAGTCATTAGATGGATTTGATTCCAAGAGCCAGTTTGCAAAACAAGGTAGCACATAGAATGACACCAGTAGAAAGTGAAAAGTTGAAGAGACAAGAACATGAGTTGTTACAAAAAGGATTGATTCGAGAGAGCCTGAGTCCGTGTGCTATACCAGTAGTATTAGCACCAAAGAAGAATGGAGAATGGAGGATGTGTACAGATTCCAGAGCAATAAACAAGATCACAATCAAGTATAGGTTTCCATTGCCATGAATGGATGATATTATGGACTGTTTGAGTGGAGCTATGTATTTCTCAAAGATAGATCTGAAGAGTGGATATCACCAGATTCAGATCAGAGAAGGAGATGAATGGAAGACTACCTTCAAGACAAAGGAAGGACTGTATGAGTGGTTAGTCATGCCTTTTGGGCTAACCAATGCACCGAGCACTTTCATGCGGCTCATGAACAAGGTTCTGAAAGAATTTCTGGGTAAGTTTGTCATTGTTTACCTAGATGATATTTTGATTTTTAGCAAGACATTGGAGGAACATATGATGCATATTCGTATGGTGTTTGAGAAGTTGAGAGATGAGAAATTGTTGATTAATTTGAAGAAGTGCAATTTTGTGAAGAAAGAGTTAGTGTATTTGGGATTTGTAGTTTCAGCAGAAGGTCTAAAAATGGACCTAGAGAAGGTACAGGCTATCCTTGAATGGCCTACTCCAAGGAGTGCTACTGAGGTAAGATCTTTTCATGGTCTAGCTAGTTTTTATAGAAAGTTTATCAAAAAATTTAACAGTATTTGTGGTCCCTTGACTGAGACAATGAGAGGGGATAGAAAAGAGTTTAAGTGGACTAATGGGGTAGAAAAGAGTTTTCAATTGTTGAAACAAAAAGTTACAAAACAACCTATTTTAGCACTTCTAGATTTTAATAAGGTGTTTCAAGTAGATTGTGATGCTAGTGGTACTGCAATAGGAGCTGTTATGAGCCAAGAAGGTAAACCTATTGCGTATTTCAATGAGAAGTTAAATGATGCCAAGAGGAAGTATTATGTTTATGATCAAAAATTTTATGCTATAGTTCAGGCATTAAAGAAGTGGAGACATTATCTGCTTCCTAAGGAGTTTGTTTTGTATACTGATCATCAAGCTTTGCAATATTTGAATAGTCAAGGAAAGTTGAATCAGAGGCATTTGAAATGGGTTGAGTTTTTGCAGAGTTATACATTTATTTTGAAACAAAGGAGTGGAAAGTCTAATAGGGTTGCGGATGCTCTTAGCAGAAGGCAACTATTGCTAAAAAAGATGCAGATTGAAGTGGTTGGGTTCAAGGAACTCAAAAATTTGTATCCAGAGGATCCTAATTTTGGTGGAGCTTGGAAAGCTTGTAAAGAGCCTGTTACTTTAGATAGGATGAAATGGCTAGATTTCATCATCCAGGATGATATGCTATTCAAAGGGAGTCAGTTGTGCATTCCAATAAGTTCTATGAGGGAGAATCTCATCAAAGAGAAGCATAGTGGAGGATTAGCTGGACAGTTTGGTCGTGATAAAACCCTTGCTTCATCTAGTAATTCAAGTTCTTGTAACCTAGATACTCTGTAGTCTTCATCAGTGACAAGTCCATGCATTCTGATTCTGAGTGATGGGATTTCAACCTCAATAGGTAGTACCGCTTTAGACCCATAAACTAAAGTGAAAGGTGTAGCCCCTGTAGGCATTCTGATACTGGTTCTGTATGCCCAGAGAGCTGGATTGATCATGAGATGCCAGTCTCTTCCTATTTTATTCACTGTTCTGTGCAAGATTTTCAAGAGATTTTTGTTTGAAGCTTCAGCTTGTCCATTCCCTTGAGGATAGTAGATAGATGACCAATGTTGAGTAATCTTGAATTTGGCACATAAGTCATCTAGGTCCTTGTTTTTGAATTGTCCCCCATTGTCTATGACTATGGAATGAGGGATCCCATATCTGTAAATGATGTAGTTAAAAATTGTACTTGATCTGTAAACACAACACTTCAATAAAACATTAGAGGTTAGCTATAATCGAAATCATGCAAAATTGAAAACTATCTAACCAAGCGATTTACTGCCTTCTAGTAGGTGCGAGATTAATGTTCTCAAATTGTTATCGAGATCAGTGACCTAGATGACACCTAAATGAAGGATTTGAATGCAAAAGATGGATATGAAATTGAATGCAATTAATCTATATTTTTGATATTTTCTATGCAATGATATGAAAACTTGATATGCAATGCTAATCTAGAAATGATATGATATGAGAATGAAGATTCTAACAATAATATGAAAGCTATGAATTTGAAATTGATCTCACAACAATGTTGATTCACAATAAGCTTTGAGCCTTCCAATTCTAATTCTCCAGCGTGATTGTGCAAATTTGTGGATGAATTATGAAGAGCTGAGCCTTGATTTTATAGAAATCCAAGGCTTTGGAGGTGCATGGAAAAAGCCATAAATCACTCAAATAAACTCAACTTGATTTTTGAGTTATTTTTAAATAAAGATAATTAAGTCACAAAAAATCATGCAAAAGCATAGTTCAACTCGAATTAGAAGTTTAGATCAACTTTAAAACTCAAAAAGATGTTGAGTTTTAAAAAGCTAACAACTTGCATTGATTTTCTGATTTGGAGTTCAATGGTGGGCGCCAGAAATGTGTGTGTGAAAATTGTACCTGATCTATGGACACAACACTTCAGTAAAACATTAGAGGTTAGCTATAATTAAAATCGTGCAAAATTGAAAGCTATCTAACCAAGTGATTTACTGCCTTCTAGTAGGTGCGAGATTAATGTTCTCAAATTGTTATCGAGATCAGTGACCTAGACGAAACCTAAACGAAGGATTTGAATGCAAAAGATGGATATGAAATTGAATGCAATTAATCTATTTTTTTGGTATTTTCTATGCAATGATATAAAAAATGATATGAAATCTATGATATGAAAAAAAATTGATATGCTATGAATTGATCTAACAATCATATAAAAAAAGAATGTAAAAAAAATAAATTGATCTCACAATAGCCTTGATTCGCAATAAGCTTTGATCCTCCAAATTCCAATTCTTCAAAATAGTTGTGCAATTCGTAGATGACTTTGGCAAAGTAAGCTTGCAAAATTATGAGATGATTTGGGATGAGCTGAAGCCTTTGGAAATGTACGAGTATTGGAAGAAGTAGGGGATGGAAGAGGTAAATGAGGAAAAAAGATAGAAGGTAGAAAGATAATGAATGGAAAGATTGTGAAAGGGTAGATGGAAAGGAAGGCAAGATCAACGTAAACACACACCTTGAAGGGTGGCGAGAGGGTGGAGGAAACGTGAATGAAGGAATACGTGAAGGAATATGGTGAATGGATAGCAGAGGTTGAGGTTTGGGCGCATGAAATGGAAAAATATTTTTGGAAGGAGATGTAGTGGAAGCCTTTGGAAGCTTGAATGTCAATTTCACTTTTTGTTCAACACCAGACTCTTTCAAGAGAGACTTTGGAATCCATATAGCCATAGGATTTTTATTTCCTTTTGATGATTTAGAGATAATATCTTCAATGATGGATTTTGGAACCCATACTTGTCTTGTAGTTTTTTTTCTTAGATATCTCTTTTGACTTTATGCCCCCATGTCTATTAGAGGAGACATGGTGATCTTCTTTTTTTGATGGATTCTTGTATTGCTTCTTTTTCTTGTATTGAACATTCAAGTTACTTCTAAAAGACTTGGGACTTGTGGAGGAAAAAGGAGAATATGATTGGTTTAGATGGGTGGGTGGATGAAAAGGATTCAAGGGTATGCATCTATGTTGATCTTGAGGAAAGATGGGAGATGGAGGTATGTAAGGACCCAAGATGGATGGTGAATTAGGAGAGTTAGGAGGGGAAAGTGAAGGGACATAAGGACCCAAGATGGAAGGAAGGCGTGAAGCCCTTAGTAGTGGTGGAAGAGGTCCAAGGATGGAAGTGGAAGATGCAAAAGGATAATCAATAAGTTCATCAGCATCTATATGACAACCAAGGATATCAGCGTCTTTAGAGTGAGCATTAGAATTTTCAATAGAATCAAGTACATCTTGAATATGAGAACCTTCTTTGATAGGATTGTTCAAAGCTTGCAAAGACTTAGGAAGAGTAGAAAGTGGAAATGAACATGGAGTGGTAGAATAAGAAGATGGAAGACTTTGATCTTGACAAGGATCTTTGGATAGCATAAGTGCATAATTTTTTTCTTGATTTTCAATAGGCTTAACATCATAAGTAACAACACCATTTTTACCAACCTTAATGGAAGCATTATCTTTGGGAAGCGCAAGTGTAGTAAGGTCATTTTGATTGTCAATAAGCTCAATAGTGTAAGTAGTAGCTTGATCTTGCTGAGGAGAAGACTTAAGACATGGTGGAATGCATGAAAAAGGGTGTGTAGGATCAAAAGAACCATGAAGCGGATAAGAGACATCACGAAAAGGACTAGATGACATGCAGGGTTCTTGATCTTGATCTTTCTTTATGTTCTTTTCTTCATCATTTTTAGAGTCCTCTTGACATGGAGCCACTTCTAAGGACAAGGAAGCATGTTGGGATTGTATGGAAGACTTTTGTAGAGATGGTGAAGGACAATCTAAAGTAGGCATTATAGCGCATAAAGGATTAGGCTCTTTAGGTTTAGCATTATTGAAAGTATTTGCATCTAAGTGAAGGTTAGCTTGAGTTTCTTTAAGGGGTAGCCCTTGAGGATAACAATAGGGAACTGTATGAAAAGTATCAAGACTTTCATTGGATGAAGGTTCTATGAAAGATTTGGAAGACTCAGAAGCTTTAGGAAATGTATGGGTATTGGAGGAAGTAGGGGATGGAAGGGAACCATCACAAGACAAAGGTCCAATATTAACATGATCTTGCTTGAGAGTGTAATCTTTATTTTTAGCTACAGAGTTCTTAGAGGAGAGATCCTTATAGTATTGACGTTTCAAGCTAGCACGATGCATTTTATATTCCTCGGCAGTAGTAGATGGATCATAATCAAGGTATTGTCCACAAAAGCCATCAAAGTTTCTTTCAAAATTAGAATCATATGGATCACCATCACGATCTATCCAATGTGATGGCCCATTTGTAGTAAGTAGGAACACATGACGAGGAGGACTCTTAGGAACAGAGGTGTAATAGGTATCATTACATTGTCTATCATCATAATCATCATAGTCTCCAAAGCTGGATGTGTCACTCTTCATGGAAGAGGTATCATAAGGGTTGTCACATTGCTCACATTTTTTCTGAGGGCATGGTGACATGTACAAGTCTTTATCAAATGGAAAAGAGCATAGAGTTTCCATGGAGAACTCTTTAGGTTCCTTTTCTTTCTCAAGTTTGTCAAGCTGGACTTGCATAGCTTGCAGCTGCTTCATCATAGCGGTGATTAGAGCTTCTTCCTCTTGTGTACTGATTCTTTGAGACATGTGTACTGATTCTCAATAGCTACTACTCTGTTCTTGACACAGTGATTTGTATGACAAATTTTGGAATTAGGCTGAAAAAGCTAAGTATTTGGCAATTCTGACAATTTTCTGACAACTTTTCAAAATTTTCCCAAATGACTTTTTGCAGACTTGTATGATAGTTGGTAGGCAATGAAACGACAATTGAAAAACTCATATGATAGTTGCAAGATTTTGACTTTGAGAATTTGCTGGCATGAAAAATCATTTGACATTGGGTACTCAATCATATGAGAGATGGGCAGTAATGAAATGACAGTTGCTAAACTCTCATACGACAGTTGACTTCCTAAAATGACTTTTGACTCCAGAAAGACTTTTACGTCAAATTTTGCAAAACTTAAGGTTTTCAGTTTTGGATTGTTTGCAAATTGTACTGTTCAGATTTTGAAGGTTATACCAAATTTGATCATTTTTAATAGCCAAGCAGATAAACAAGTGCGCAAAATAGCAAGCAAGTGATTCCAAGCACATCTGAAAACAATGAACAAGGGCAAAAGCAACCTTGTGCATGAACAATCAAGTGACAAAATTGTGCTAATCCCTGAGAGTGCTAATTGTGTATGTTCTGAAAAGTTTTGCAATAACACACATATACCTGAGAATGAAAAATTGGCCTCTCTAGGGTTTTTAGTAATGGCTTGACTCTGCAACTTTTATGATTCAAAGGGGTGAACTCCAATCCTGACGCACCAGGGTTTTGACACAGTCTGAGAACTTAATCTTCAAGAGCTGCTAGGGAGATTTGACAACCCAACAATGAACCATACCCATGGAGATTTCTTCCACAAGGACATTTATATAGCGGCTGTCACTACCACGTCTGAAATGGCTACGACCGCTTGAGGTTCCATCAACGCAATTTTCCCTGTAAAGGGATTGTCCGTTACGGTTAACCCTCTCTAAAGGTGACTCACAGATTTATACCACAAGGGGACTTGGCTCCAGATTCAAGGTTTTGACACCTCTTCACTTTTAACCCAAACAAAGCAAGCAGATTAATCCGACACGCTAAGACAAAGTTTTGTTCCATCAAGGTCTATGATATCAACTCCACGTGATCTATCAACCTCTCCAGGGAGAGAATGTATCAATCAATAAGAGAAGACGCACTAACCAATTTTGATTCACCAAAGCTCGTGATATCAACCCCACGTGATCTATCAACCTCTCTGGAGAGAGAATGTGTCGATCAATAAGAGAAGACTCACTAACCAAGTTGAATGTGAAACGCACTAAGTATCCTCCCTACCTACAAGGATTCCATCGTCAAGGAAGGATTTTGCTAGGAATCTAATCTCTCAAGAATCACGAATAGTGTTCATAGGGCCTAATTACTATGTGAGCATAGATATATTCCCGAAAGCAAATCTACCAAAAGCATCCAAAAAGTAGAAAGAAGATTCCTTAACGCTTAAAGCAAATATGAGATGAGTCCACAAGGTGGAACACTTAACACCTCACACAAGCTGAAAATGAGTCGACAACTTAGAAAACAAGTGAGTTCCTAAAAGCACAAAAGGGTTGCCAAGTGGAACACTTAATGCTTCTGTCCTGTTGACCCCTCCCCTTTATGGTGTTGAGAAATGTGTGTGTGAAAATTGTACCTGATCTGTAGACACAACACTTCAGTAAAACATTAGAGGTTAGCTATAATCAAAATTGTACAAAATTGAAATCTAATCTAACCAAGTGATTTACTGCCTTCTAATAGGTGCGAGATTGATGTTCTCAGATTGTAATCGAGATCAATGACCTAGATGACACCTAAATGAAGGATTTGAATGCAATTGATCTAGATATGAGATTGAATGCAATTAAGCTATTTTTTTTTTGGATTTTATGATGCATTAAGGAATGAAAACTTGATATGAATCTATGCTAGATGAAATTGATATGCTATGAATGCTATTGAAAATTGATATGCAATGCTAATCTAACAATGATATGCAATATGAATGCAAAAATAAGATTGATCTCACAAAGATTTCAATTCGCAAGAGCTTTGATTCTTCAATTCCAATTCTCCAACGTGATTGTGTAACTCTTGAATTGATCTTGGCAGCGTAATTGTGCAAATTTTTGGATGAATTATGAAGAGCTAAGCCTTAATTTTATAGAAATCCAGGGCTTTGGAGGTGCATGGAAAAAGCCATAAATCACTCAAATAAACTCAACTTGATTTTTGAGTTATTTTTAAATAAAGATAATTAAGTCACAAAAAATCATGCAAAAGCATAGTTCAACTCGAATTAGAAGTTTAGATCAACTTTAAAACTCAAAAAGATGTTGAGTTTCAAAAAGCTAACAACTTGCATTGATTTTCCAATTTTGAGTTTAACTGGTCCTTTTGAATGTGCATAATAATTAAGAATTAAATAAATAAATAAAATGATTTATCCTCAACTCAACTTGATTTTTGAAAATAAATAATTAATTTATTGGTTAATTAACTATTTATCAAACTTTTATTAAAAACTATATTATTAAATAATGACAACTTGCTTTAATCAATTAAATAAGAATTTAATCAATTATTCATAGGATATTGGATTTATTGTCAAAATTAAATAATATAATTAATAATAGATAGAATTAAATTTAATTAAATAATTAAGTGGCAAATATTAAATCTAATTAATTAAATATGAAAATATTCAATTAATCAAACTTAGGATAAATGTGATTTATTGCCAAATAATTATAAAATTAAAGATAATTATGATGATTAGGAATATTAGTAGGAATATTCTCCGATGCAGAATATAAGATAATCAATTAAGATTCAATGATGTTTAGATGTGCCTTAGATTAGGACTTTGATGTCGATTTTGTTCGATTTGTCGATGTAGGAGGTTAATGAACATATAGCCCATTTTTGGGGTATTACAGCTATTCAGAGGGAGTCAGTTGTGCATTCCAAGAAGTTCTATGAGGGAGAATCTCATCAAAGAGAAGCATAGTGGAGGATTGGCTGGACATTTTGGTCGTGATAAAACCCTTGCTTTGGTTGGTGAGAATTTTTATTGGCCACAATTGCAGCAAGATGTGAAGAAGTTTGTACAGAGTTGCAGAGTATGTCAGATGACGAAAGGAGTGAAGTAGAATATAGGGTTGTATCAGCCATTACCTATACCAGAGAAGCCTTGAGAGGATATTAGTATGGACTTTGTTCTTGGTTTACTGAGGACACAGCGGAGACATGATTCAATTTTTGTAGTAGTTGATAGATTTTCGAAGAAGCCACATTTCATTCCCTGCAAGAAGACTAATGATGTTGTTCATGTAGCAGAATTGTTTTTCAGAGAAGTGGTGAGACTACATGGTTTGCCAAAGACCATAGTTTTAGATAGAGACACTAAGTTTGTTGGATATTTCTGGCGTACATTGTGGAAGAAGTTGAAGACAGATTTGAAGTTCAGTTCATCACATCATCCATAGACTGATGGACAGACAAAGGTGGTGAATAGAAGTTTGGGAAATCTGCTGAGATGTTTGGTTGGAGATAAGCCAATACGATGGGATTTGATTTTACCATAGGTAAAATTTGCATACAATAATTATGTCAATAGGAGCACTAGTAAATCACCATTCCAGATTGTATATGGAAGTAGTCCAAGAAATGCATCTGAATTGAGAAAGATAGATAAAAGAGAAATAAGTAGTGCTAAAGCTGAAGATTTTGCAGAACACTTGAACATCCATGAGGAGGTGAGGAAGCATATTACCAAGATGAATGCGCAGTATAAGGCTAAGGCAGATGAGAAAAGGAGGCATAAAGAATTTCAGGTTGGAGATGAAGTCATGGTTCATTTGCAGAAGGAGTGATTTTTGATTGGTACATATAACAAGTTGAAAATGAAGAAGTTTGGGCCATGTACGATACTAAAGAAGCATGATTCAAGAAATGCATATGAGGTAGAATTGCCTATTGAGCTGAATATTTCACCAGTGTTTAACATTTTAGATTTGACAGAGTATCATGAAGGAGGTGTTGAAGATGAGGTTGCAGAAGCACAGTGGAGTATTCCAGCAACCAGTTCAGATATCAAGGAGATTGAAGACATACTGGACAGTCGTGTTGGCAGAAGCACAAGGAACAGGACATATGAAGAGTATTTGGTCAAATGGAAAGGATGACCTGTTGAAGATTCATCATGGCTAACAAAGGAGGAGGTTAACCATCTTGGTTTTCCTCTACACACCTGAGTCGTGACAGGGTCACTTCTCAAATTACCTCGGGTGTCTGATGCAAGAGCATCCTGGGTGTAAGAGCAATCTTGCATCACCCAAAAATATTTCTATTTTTGTATTCAATAAGGGCTATCTTGTGCAGAGCCGCTATTTATGGAAACTTGCTATTTTTAGTAAGTTGGTCTTACGATCTCAAAATGTTCTAATTTTACATGTGGAGGTTCATCTCAGTCATATCAGCCTACCAGAAAAGTTTCATGGCTAGATCAGGTCTAGTTTTGAAGATATTGAAGATTTTCGGTATTGGCAGCAGGGTACAAAAACTTTGATCTCAGTTTTGAAGGCTTTAGAGGCCCTGGATGAGGTTGAAAATTTGGGTGATGAGCGCTTTGCGCTGGTCAAGCCTGTAGAGCACTTCGTGGCATTTCCAGAATGGGGTTATAATAGCCAATCGGGTCAATGGGCGATGACTTATGGTCTTTGGAAGTTGGGTCACCTTAAATGGCAGAAAATAATTTTTCTTCAAAATTTCTATTTGGGTTTCAAAACTCATTTTGAGCCAACTTTGATGTAATAAATTGTAAAATAAAATAATTCTAAGTTTGGTCGGCCCTAAGGGCTAAATTTCTAGAACCTTCTCGGGCGGTGGAAATTGCCTATATAAAGAAGGCCCATAGTGTTATCTAGGGCAGTTCTGGGTATTGATTTGAGGCTTTGTCCTACAGAATATTGTAAGGGAATGCCCATGTGGCTTTGCATATTGTAATTCTGAAAGTTTGTAATTCCACATTTGTGGAGATAATAAGAAGCCAATTTTTTGTTCTTGCATATTATGTTGTTGTTTCTCTATTTCTGTTATGTGTTTGTGGTATTAAGGGGAGCACCCTTCATCAATATATGTAATGTTGAATGGATTAAATGTTTTATTCTTGGTAGAAGTGAATGGAAGGAAAAGCGTTGGTCTTAGGTTTCATTTATTATTGAATTCAATGGTTTCCAAGATGTGTTGAGGAGTTTGCTCCTTGTTTAATGTTAACTATTCCTGCACAATCCACTCATACAATAGTGAAATGCTATGTGATTGAAAATTTCTATTTTTTCCATTTGATAACCATGACCAACATTTCAAAATAGTGAATCGTCCTTGAGCACAAGCACCAATAACATCAAATAATGGAGATAAAGGATGGGCTAGGGCATGACACCAGTAGATTAAAACTGAACCAATGGCATGTTTACAACAAAGAAATAGAATGATAATAATATGCTGAAAATTCTATTCTGTTTAATACACACCAAAGAACCAGTCCCAACAATTCTTAAACATACTTTATCTGATATGATGAATTGTTAATAAAGGTCTAATTCTGTAGACTGCTAGCAGGAAGGAAGATTTGACCTAGCCAAATATTCCTTGTACCACACAAAAAAGTGTGTGATAACTATGTCTACTCCAACCTTATTTGTTTAAGAATTCATCATATCAGATAAAGTATGTTTAAGAATTGTTGGGAGTTCTATTACACCTGTGTTGTAAACATGCCATTGGTTCAGTTTTGTAAATTTGTTTTTTGTGTTAAATGCATTTAAATGGAACATTAAGCATAGTAATAATATGCTTAATCAATTAGTAATTGGAATATTAAATGAAGATTAGACCATTGTATATTAGACCTTTATTAACAATTCATCATATCAGATAAAGTATGTTTAAGAATTGTTGGGACTAGTCCTTTGGCACACTAGATTTAATTCATAAATGGATTTAATTTTATTTTGTATGTGAAATTTTGGGAGTTGCATGAGAAGTTTTAGTGTCTAAACACTCAACTAATCCCTCTAAGCGATTAGGAGTGGTTGGGGAAGTTGAGAGGAAAGTTTTCAAACATTCATATTCACTTATTGAATGCTTTGGAGACTATTGGTTTTACTGTCCATGCATTACTAGTGACTGAGATTCATTAAAGGATACAAAACCCTTCATTTTGGGTTATTGTGTGTGGATTCAAATGTAGGTTTGATTTGGTTAATATTTAGAAAAGATCAATAAAGTATTTAAAGACAATATTAAATGTTTGGAGAGGTTTGAGAGGCACTTATCATGACTGTACCCTCACAAACAGCGACATAGACTGGTTTTACTAAGTTTCTTTTCTCTATTTTGAGGTTCTCATTGCCAAAGTGGCCAAGGACTATGTTAGGTTGATAAAATATGGGGATTCTCTTTATCATTGAAAATATTTGAAGGTTTCTGCACTTGGACAGATGTGTACCATTTTTAAGAGAATTGGACTGAGTTTGGCTTACCTCAAATAGGTGAGGCAGCATATGGAAATGTTGCCATATATTAACCCAAATACCAAGACTATTTTGATCTGTGGGTACCCTAATGTTGGCAAGAGTTCTTTTATTAATTATGATGAGTTGTATCATTCCCATCATGTCCCATGCTTGCACCATGTGTACCCTCAAATATAGGATGTAAATCATTATTCTCTTCTTGACCAAAGGCTGCCATATCTTGAGGTAGTGGATTTATGTCACTGTTATGAAATCAGAATTATGGTCATACCCTGGTGACAAATTTTAAATGGATACAAGCACCTTTTTTGTTCAATGGTCAGGCCCAACCTTTATATCTTGAATGCCAATGCTAGATGCCTCTTCTTTACTGATTAATCCATGTGAAAAATTTGCAGACTTGTGAGAATGAGGAAAGGAGCCTCTACTATCCAAATTCAAAATTTGGGACTTTTCTTTCCTTCCATCTTTAGATTCACCACACACCACTGAATTTAGATTTTCCTCATCTTCAGATTCACCACACACCACTTCATGCTCTTCACCAATTGCTGATTCAAAATCAATCTTTGAGCAACTTGAATACTCATCAAACCTCTCTTGAATGTCCTCACTACAAGGCACATGTTGTCTTCATTGCATCTTATTTTTATTTCATGTTTTAATCTTTAAGAACTTGATCAAGAACATATATCACAAATGTTGCTAATTAAGGTTGGCGGGATGACTACGCCTATCCTAAAAAAAGACTTTCAAATCATTATGCTTTAAAATCAATTACCTATCGGCGTATCCCTTGTGAGGGAGAGAAGCCAAACACATAAAGCACATGCACATAAACATGATAGTTGAAAAACTTAAATGGAATACACCAAGAAGTACCAAATGATGAATGCTCAATTGTTGTAATGGAAAAGCATCAAAACTGTCCATTTCTAGAACTTGATTTTCTAGTCTAAATGATTTTTCTAGAACTTGATTTTCTAGTCTTAATGATTTTTCTATAGTCCTAATGATTTTTCTATAGTCTTAATGATTTTTCTTTCATCCTAATGTTTGTTGCTCTTGATAAATTAGGCCTTGTATTTGAATTTTTGTTCATTGTTTTATTTCAGCTTGATATTTCATTCATTTTTCATATACACAAAGACTACACATGTTGATAAAAAATGAGCTATTTGATTTAGGTTAACTATTCATGATTGTAAATGGTCAATATTTCTGATGGTACTCCTTGGTGTATTCCATTTTAAAATAATCATGTTTCTATGGCTATGATAAATGTCCCTTTGTGTTGAGAAAATTAGAGTTGAAAAAATGGTTGTTCAGTGTCTATATCTACATGTTACAAAAAAATCATCCTTCTTCCACCAACATTCTAGTCAATGTACAAGTAACGAGTCATTCCATTCAAGAAAGACTATGTCTGACAATATCAACCCAGAACAAAATAAGGAGTATGCAGAATTTAGTGATTGTATCTACCATTAGAGCCACTTCATATGCACAGGTGATGAACATACAGATTTTCCTGAGCACTACTGGGAGCTTACCCAACAACACATGTACTATTGTGAAAATCACCACAAATCTATTTATTGTTGGGTCTAGCTCCCAGTATTGCTTGGTCAAATATGCATGTTTTTCACCTGTGCATATGCCTTCGACTATGATCAACTCTTATATGCACAGGTGATGAACATTTGGATTTGCCTAAGTAGTACTGTGAGCTTTCCTCCAACACATGTACTATTCTGAAAATCATCACAAGTCCATTTGTTGTAGGAAATCTCACAGTACACATGTTTGGAGGTCTGAAGGGAAAAAGAGAATTTGAAGAGGCACGAGTCTTAAGATTGTAGTTAATATAGCTAAGCTTCATTCAATGGTACATTCAAATATGAAACAAACTATTCTTAAACCATATTAAACTAGTAAACCAAAGGACATGCTGATTATAAGTAAACTAGTAAACCAAAGGACATGCTTTTACTACTAAGTCTCTATTTGTTGGGCATATTGATTATAATTACTTGACATATATCACAAATGTTGCTAATTAAGGTTGGCGGGATGATTACACCTATCTTGAAAAAGGACTGTCAAATCATTATGCTTTCAAATCAATTACCTATCGACGTATCCCTTGCGAGGGAGAGAAGCCAAAAACATAAAGAACATGCACATAAACATGACAACTAAAAAAATTAAATGGAATACACCAAGAAGTACCAAATGATGAATGCTCAATTGTTGTAATGGAAAAGCATCAGAACCGTCCATTTCTAGAACTTGATTTTCTAGTCTAAATAATTTTTCTATAGTCGTAATGATTTTTCTATAGTCTTAATGATTTTTATTTCATCCGAATGTTTGTTTCTCTTGATAAATTAGGCCTTGAATTTGAATTTTTTTTCACTATTTTATTTTAGCTTGATATTTCATTCATTTTTCATATACACAGAGACTACACATGCTGATAAAAAAATGAGCTCTTTGATTATTCACTGTTCATGATTGTAAATAGTCAATATTTCTGATGGTACTCCTTGGTGTATTCCATTTAAAAATAATCATATTTCTATGACTATGATAAATGTCCCTCTATGGGCCTATAAACTGTGGACTTAGTTCCATGTTTCCTTTCATTCTTGCATTTGGAATGTTAAATATGGGCTGTATACAGAGGTATTATGTGTATCATTGTTGGTGATTATTTAATTGCAATATTTTCTTTTTTATTTGTTTTTCTTTGTTTTCTTGTTGTTTATTTTCCATTTATACAATATGGACATGTACTTTTCTTTGAGCACTGTGCTTTATGTTGTGGGCTACAAGGCAGAGCCATTAGGCCTCTGTGATAGTCTGAAGCTATTTAGCCTATTGATACCCTTGGTATTTTGGACCACCCCTTGGAGGACAGGAACACTATAGAGATGCTCAATATTATTACCTTGGCTCATTTGAAGGAGGTTGTTTTTTTTTTCCTTGATGTTTCAGGGTCTTGTGGTTATAGTATTGTGCAACAGGAAGCTCTGTTTCATAGCATAAAACCTTTGTTTTCCAATAAGCCTCTTATTGTAGTTTGTAATAAGATTGATTTGCAACCACTAGAGACTACTCTACAAGCTTGAAGAAGCAGTATTTTTTGGCAAATGAAGAGTGGAAAGAAGATGATATTCCTGAGATCACGGATGGACACAATGTTGCAAACTTTATTGATCCAGATATCTTGCAGAGGCTTGAAGAATTGAAGAGGGAAGAAGGGCTTAGGATGGCAGCTGAGGGTGATGAGGATGATGAGATGGGGGAAGTGGAGTTGAATCCTGATGAAAAGGAAGCTCTGGATGAAATTAGGAAGAAGAAGAAGATTCTTATTGTTGAACATAGATTGAAGAAGAGTACTGTAGAGAGAACGCCTACCATACCAAGGAGGTTTGACAAGAATAAGGAATATGGCTTAAACAAAATGGGAATACATATTTCTAGTCTAGGCTTGGATCCTTCAACAAGTAGCTTGATAACAAATGAAGCAGATGAGAGCTAAGCAATTAGCTTCCAAGAAAAATCTCATAAATGAACTATGTATACCCTAATTCCCATGCCCTCTGCACGTACCCAAAGGATATATTTGAAACAACAAGGGTAAGGCTTAAATATATCATTTGGGTACACACATAGGCCACAATAATTTGGGTATGCATAGTTCATTTATGGGATTTTTCTTGGGAAGCTAATTGCTCATATGTCATCTCTACTTCATTGTTATGAAGCTAATTGCCATAGGATCTAGGCCCAGGCTAGAAATATGTCTTCCCAAACACATAAAAAATGTGCACATAAACACAACAGCAAAGAAACATAAATGTAGATACCACAACAGCTGAGAAACATAAATGTAGGCATCATGGTCACAAGTTTTTAGAGACAACATAATTGAGTTGTATACCCAGACGATGAAAAGAAACTACTACTCCTCAGGAGGAGTAGTAGTTTCTTTTCATCGTCTGGGTATACAACTCAATTATGTTGTCTCTAAAAACTTGTGACCATGATGCCTACATTTATGTTTCTTAGTTGTTGTGTCCCAGGACCCCTTATGACCCTTTACGACCCCTAAGAATACACATCTTAGAGGTATTAAAATGTCGTAAAGGGTCATAAGAGGCTCTTAGAGGGGCCAGATGAGCTTCCACCTTCATGTGGTTAGCTATGTTAAGTAGAGAATGTTAAACTATTCTCAAAACAAAGAGATGCTCAATAATTTAAGGTCTCAGTCCACGGAGATGGTGAAAAATGATGGGAATCAATGATGGAGATTTTTTAGATACTGAGAAGACATATATGTAGTGGAGGCCAGAAGGGATTTTTGTGGAGATTTGCTAGATGTGGAGATTTGCTAGAGAGGGTTTCCAGATTGAGTACCAGTGTAGAGATGATGATTCAGTACTACGTCTATAAAAACTTCACAAATATCCCTTTTTTGGCCTCCACTCATACCTCTTCTCAAAATCTAGAAACTTTGGATACTATTTCTCATCCATGCACGAAATGTGCTAGTGATCGTATAAAATTACTTTTACAAGACTGGGATCAATTATGAGAAGGTAAACAACAAGATAATTTTTATTGTATCTTTCATTTCTTTTATCCATTCATATTTTCTACCTTCTCTTATATTGGATAATGTGCAGTGTACATAAAGGCAAGGCGGTGATTATTCTCAATGATCAACAGGTATAAGCCTTCCAGCCCTTACCCAGTAGCTAGGACTAAAGATAGCAGAGCTCAAGAGACCATCATAGTTGGTCTCCATCCTTGGTCCATATACTGACAAAACATTTTACGTTTCGTTAGCTCATCAAATGTGGTGATTTGAAAGAATTTAATGGATGATATTTTCATGTATAACGTATATTATTTTAGTTTGACGATGAATGAATTTATCTACTTCACGCACTTATGTACATTGAGCACAACCATAAAGAAGCATCCACTCCCATGGCTTGAGTAATGTAGGCCATGGGAGGAGATGCTTCTTTATGGCTGTGCTTGTAGTATACAAGTGCGCGGAGTCAATAAATTCATGCAATGTCAACTTAAATAATATATGTTATCATGAAAATATTCTATTAAATTCTTTCGAATCCCCTCATTTGATGAGCTAACGAAATGTAAAATGTTTTGTCAGTATATGGACCAAAGACGGAGACCAACTATGATGGTCTCTCAAGCTTTTTTATTTTTACTATGCCCATCTGTCACTTTTTTGACAAGTAGTAAAGCTTTTTCGACAGATGCGCTATACGTCCAATGGATTGTCCTGTCGATAGTTTATCACAGATCATCAGATATCTGATAGTAAAATCATTGAAATGAACCCCAATCTGATAGATATGTGCGTCAGGATGGCTATACCTCTGACGAATTGTCATGTCGGCATTTACTACATATCTGTCACCTTTCAGACCGATGAAACGTCATAAAAACCATTTTTCGACAGATCAGTCACATAGTAAAATTGCTATTCATGTGGCCAATTCTGACGGGTAATGATGTTAGAATACCGACAGTTATCACTTCTGTCACCATTTCCAATGCAAAAATGTCGATGGACAAATGTGTCGAAGTTCTGACAAATAGGTGTTGCAAATCTGACACATGACCATTAGAATTTGGCCTCAAATGTACTAGTGTAGAGACATTTCATGTTGATTCCCTCATAGATGTCATTGGAATAGTTATGTCCATCAATCCTACAAGTACCATTCAGAAAAAAAATGGAACTAAAATAAAAAAATGTAGTGCAAAAATAAAAGATTTGTTTGTTTACTCTATTGATGTTACACTATGGGGTCGTCATTGTGAAGATGAAGGAAACAAATCCTTGATATGTTTATATAAGGCAAAAAAATTGTTATCTTAATTAAATCTGCTCGTCTACAAGTTTCATTGTCTAGAAAATCCCTTGATACTAATTTCTCAACTACAATTATAATCAATCCAAGTTTGATTGAAGCTACTACTCTACATACATGGTGTATGAGTATAGGAGAAGACTAATCCTTAATTTCTCTAACAAAAGAGAAAAACCCACTACTCAAGTTTGTAAATCCACAAACTATCTCATTTATTTCCAAAAAAGGCTTCCACTCCATAGTTCCTGTCTGTGTTATGAAATGAATAACAAAACTTGAATTGGTCAACTTCTACTACCTTTCATGCCCATGAATAGTTGACAAGAAAAATTGTAAAAAGAAAGTCACTCAAAATTGTGCAGACACATTCCAGTGTCCAAAATGTTGCATTGATATCTCAGTATGTGACTACAACTATATGCTTAATATGGACTTACAAAATTCATCGGGTGAACTTCATAACATTACTACCTTTGAAGGCCCAACAAATGCCTTGTTGGGAATTAAAGTAGAAGATTTTCAACTTCTACTTGCTGAGCCTGGTAAAACACATTCTAAATAATATTCTTCAATATCAATCTGTATTTGATCTCAGCATCAAAACTTCTTTTTTTGTTGGTCAAGAAACACAGAGAATAATTGTTCTTTCTCTAAAGCTTGCCTAAAATTATACCTCTCCTCTTCTTTTGAAGATTTGTATAGTCACATGTTTTCCTACCTATGTAAAATTTGAGATATGCTATCTCATTTTGCTACAATGAAATACAAAGATATTGGATTACTATGATTACATAAATTATTTTGTTTAACAAACTTCTTTATTTCCCTTTCATATATATGTGGAAAAATATAGTAAAATATTATGTACAACTTTGAAGTTTGTTCTATTTGAATAAGCAATGAATAATAGTTTCCAATACACACAATTTTTCTCTTAAATGAGTACAATATTATTTCTGTAAATTAGAAATATATATGTGAATATATGGTTTTCTTTTACCATGTTAAACGCTTATATAATAAAGCATTTAATTTATACATTTAAGATACTATGACTAGAAAATATTGTCAAAAATACCATAACAAATTTTTTGTTTATAATTACGTGTTATTATTATTTTTAACCTCAATATTTTTGCAACTATCTCAAATATATCCAGAGTAGTACATAAACAATCATGGATCTTCAGAATAGTCAAAGAGAAGCTAAGTGTGCTCACATAAATGAAATGCAACAAGCAAGATGCCGTGCTAAAAAAAAATTATTAATAAAAAAAGATGAGAAAATTCCAAAAATATTGTACTACCATCATCAACATCCAATCTACTTTCTTCCCCTACATTATGCCAAGTACAAATAGTTCAACCACAAATTATTGTCTCATCCACATACTCTCTACTTTCTTCTCCACCCTTACCACATATATAAATATCTCATTCTCATACTGAACATACACCCTACATTAATCTAGTTGAACATATTGACTATCCCCCTTTCTGTCAAAAATATTACAATGTTAGAAAAAAATTTCATAAAAAGCTGGATGCTCTTTCCAACATTCTAACATGTTCAATTTGCATGGAAAGATATCCAGGAATTAAAACAAGAACATCAGGTGGAATTTTAATGTGCTATAGATGCAAATCATAAAAAGATGGCCATCGTTTCTCAAAATAGAACAATATGGACCCTGGTGAACAACCAAAATGCTTGCAAATACTAACTCAAATTGAGCAGATGTTGATTGCAAGAATAAGTCCTATCCTTCAAGTTACATATGCAAAAGGTGACCAACTCAAATACAGTGGGCATGCTATATGTTTTCCTCAAGATGTCTCCACAATTGCAACATTCTTACCTAGACGTATAGATACATTAGATATAATCATTGTCAACAAAGACACCATAGGAAATAAAAAATATAGTTTCTATGTTAGTAGAGGTCAGGTTCATGAAGCTTTAAAATATAAAATCTGCAATGACCCCTATTATAAAGATGTAAAATTAGATGAAACTGGATTGGCATCATTGCCCTTACAATCCACTGATATATCACACCTTTTTACAACAGTAGAAGAACATGATCCACTTTAAGAAGACTCCTTTGTATTAGAAATAATAGAAGAAGATGCATTTCATGATACTGTACGAATGAACAATTCATTTGTATGTAATCTACCTGCAGCACATAGAGAAATGGAAGAAGTACAGTCTTTATTACATCTAGGTGAAGGTTGAACAACACCAATTATTAGATGGCCCACCATTTCACCATCTCCTATAAATGAATACACTACTAAAGGATTTTTTGTAATGGAATTCCCCACATTATTTCCTAATGGAATATGTGCATTTAAAAAACAACATATCAAAGAAGTAAAGCTCCATGATTATTCTCTCCACCTTCTATGATACTATGACAATAGACTTGGGCAACACCCAAGATTTTTATAATTTATACTCAGCATTATCATGTGCCATCAAAGCTAGGCCACAACAATAGTTTTTGTTCACAAGCAACTAGATGGATCTATACCTGTATCAATTGTAGATCTCCATCAAAGATTAAAAGATTTTCCTGATGGCAAACTTGTAGATCAACTTCTGTGCTTTAGCTCTACTATTCGTGGAACATGATCCTTCTGGAACTAGCGGTGAGAATAACTAATAGACATGGTCATTCAAGTTGGTTATCCTACCCTTTTCATTACGCTAAGTGTTGCAGACACAAAATGGCCTGATTTACATAATGTCATATCATCCACTAGACCTATAAATCCAACTATGGTGACTAGATGCCAAATACAAAATATAATCCAAAATACACATCTAACAACAATATACATGCATCATAGATTCATTTCATTTCATGAGGAAGTCTTGGAAAAACTTTTGGGTGCAACTAACTATTTGTACATGTACAAATACTACATCCACTCTTATTCTTTTTCATAGAATTTCTTAATATATTTATTAAAAAACATGTCAAATAGGTATGAATGGAAACACATAGGGTCTCCACATATTCATGGCTTCATCTGGTTACCACACTCACCATATATTTCAAATTTACAGTGGGATAATGATCTTTATGTACAAAATGCATTAGATTACATAGACAAATATGTATCTGCATGGAATCCACGAACCCTAGAACAAAGAAATCAAGGCATTCACCATGGTACTCTTGAAGAACCTTGTCTAATGGAAACTGAAATGATATACACAATAGATGCATTTGCTAATTACAATGAATTGGTCAATCACATTCAACGCTACACAAAATTCACTCTACATACATTTCTAAGAAGGAAAGGTGATACACTTGCATACTATTACAAAGCTCCATGGAACATTCAAGAGTTCTCAAACTTGACCAATGCTGATAAAGGTCAACCTAAACACACAACAACTCATAATGATGATTGAGTAAACTTACATAACACCCAAATTATTTCTATTTGGAGAGAAAATATAGTTTTACAACCTATCCTTTCAATTGATGCAGTCATAAAATACATAGCAAAATATGCAGCCAAAGTAGAAACTAAATCAGAAACATACCATGCAATGTTGTCTAGAATTTCATCAAAATTTAATTCTATTATGCCCACACCAGCTGCATTACAAAGAATGCTTCTTGAAAATCTTGTTGACCATGATATTGGGGCCTAAGAGACTTACCATCTACTACAAAAACTCCCCCTCTCTTTATGTAGTAGACAATTTGTATCTTTGAATTTTAATCAAAAGGACTTGCAGCGTCTACCAATATTAGGCATGGCAACAACTCCATTCCAAAACCAAATCGAAGCTTATATGGCACACCCAATATATTTAGAAATATTTTCACTTCTTGAAATGAAAAAATCATGGACCTTCAAAAGTAATTGTAAACAACAAAAATGGAAAGAACATACCACACAATCTATAGTTAGAGTCTCCCCTAGATTCATCACCATCCCTTCAAAGGAAGAAATCTCTTACCAATCCTTTTGTTGCAGTGAACTATTTCTATACAACCCATTATGCAACATTGAATTAGACTTTGCATCATCAACTGAAGGAATTGTAGAATAGTGGGAAAAGTTCTCAAAGACATACCATCCATGCCATATACGGTGGACACCTTGCCAACCACAAGAAGAAAATGAAACTACAAGCCCTTCAAGAAATGTAGATAGAATGCAAGATAATATACCAGATGAATGACAAGTCTTATCTAGATTATACCTAGGCATACCTATTCATCTTAATGAACTAGACATGCTTGGATATCGAGAATTTGACTCCTTCAATAATTGGATAGAAATCCAAATGAGTCCATTAGAAAAAACAACAGCTGCAAATTTCATACAATCAAATCAACAAACCTTTTGAGGTCATACAGTTATGCATCAACAATCTTAATCAAAGTTGTATTCACAAATACAAAAGGCATATGATGTTATTGTATCACATCTACATTCAACAACTTTACAACCACAACTATAGTTGATTGTTCAAGGAATTGTTGGAACTAGAAAATATCATCTTATTGCTCCCATTAAAGCCACTCTCATGAAATAAACACCAATTGGATAGTCACCTCTTCTACTCCTAGCACCAACAGGAGTTGTAACATTTAACATACAAGTGTTAACAATTCATTCTACCCTCTGCATTCCAATCATAGATATGGTACTGCTTCAAGGTCAACCACTCGTAATGTTTTAGGAATTCATGTATTACATTCAGTATATTATTATAGGTGAGATGAGTTTTCTTGGACCTAAATTGATCGAGAGAATTGATATCAAATTAAGAGAAGCATTTCCAAGAAGCAACCACATTCCTTTTGGTGGTTTCTCAATCATACTCTTTGGTGATTTGGGTCAGCTACCTCAAGTTAAAGACATTCCAATGTATACTTTAAATTCATACAATGGACGACTATGGCACTCATTCACAAAAGTAATCACATTAGATGCTAATTTTTGCCAAACTAGAAACACCCCTATTCAGATACAATTCTGTACTCTTCTCTCAAATCTAAGAAATGTAGAACCAACAATTGTAGATTGGAATCTACTAATGTCATAGACAAGTATTGCTTTCAAGAAGGAAGAACAAAAATATTTCCAATCTTCTACGCATGTTTTTGCAACAAATGAGATGATACCACTGCATAATAAACGTATGTCACTGTCTTTACAAAATCAAGTAGCTCTTTCCATTGCAGGACAATTAAAGGAATTACCAAGCTAACATCCAAATGAAGAACAACTTCAATCTCACATTCTCTTGTGTATAGGCCAACAAGTTATGTACGTATAAATCTATGGGTACAAACAAGACCTTTTTATGGTGCTATTGGAGAAGTAAAATCAATTTTATACAATGATGGTGAAAAACCACCACAACTTCCCTTAATGGCTGTAATTCAATTTAAAAACTACATAGGCCCAACTTGGGATCAGAGTAAGCCAAACAATGTTCCAATCACACCAATCAATCAAGGTTCTTGTCATCAAATACCACTATGAATGTCATGGGCTTTAACAATACACAAATCACAAGGAATTTCACTTCAAAGAGAAAAAATTGATATTGGAACCATCAAATGACAAGGATTGATCTCCACAACTCTTTCAAGAGTTCATGAACTAACATGACTTCACATACATCCAACCTTCAGCTTCCAAAGATATGCATGCATACAACTAAGTCCTTATGTTTCAAGACAAAAAGAAGAAGAAGCACACATAAATGCATTAACATAATGGTGATAATTCCACACAAAAAAAAAAGTTACGCTTCACAATTGGTACACAGTCTTTTTTCTTATACTTCCATTTTTTTTACATTTTCAAAATTCATTAACAGTTGATCAACAAAAAATATATATTCTAACTTCGTTATATCCATTATTCCATCCTCTCATATTAGTTATAATATAATACCATCACAATGTAACTAATAATTCTAATAAAAAAATACTTTTGATCTTCATACCGAAATCAACGCTTGAACCAATATGGATGATCCTATACCTCAAACTCACTCTGAAGACTGCAGGCTTTTAATACCAGATAGTGATGCAAAATGACAATATAAAGTAACCAAACATATATTTTATTGTGCCAGTACATTACAATATCTTAACTCCATTTTTCTTTCATAGAGTTGATAAAAAATACATAAATATATATATTAGAAAGACATGTATTCCGGATCCACCTTTGTCTATTAAATCAAAGCCTAAATTTTTTCTTTCCATAGAAACCTTTTTAATTAACGAATTACAGTCTTTTGTAATGGATTCTTCGTCGCATATATAAGAAAATCGGTAACTAAAACTTCTTCTTCAACTACAAGAAAGTTCTTATTGTGATGAAGGAGGTTACCAATTATAAATTGATCTTGTTGTTAATATCATGAATTCATCGTGTTGTTAACATTTCCATTATCTACTTGTGGGTTGAACAGTACTATAATGATTAACTTGACAATTGATTGCTTATATTAAAAGTATTACATACAAGTTTGTATATGCATATTAATTTATATTACTCATTTTCTATCAAACTAATTAATTGTCAAAATATACATAATTTTAAATAAACATAGAATATAGAAACCTTCTTTTTTTAGATATCAACAAGAACCAACTGTATACATATACATTGTATACTACAAATAAATACATATTTGAATGTCAATTTTCTTTAACCATTTCCTCCAATGCATAATAGTTTTACTAAAATCTTTCATAATAACTTACCATCATACATTGTATAACTTAATTCTAATTCAACATTAAATATCCTAATTCCCCACATGCAGTCTTTTATTTCATCTGAACTAACCATTTATAGTTCAACATGAGATGGAGTTGAAGAGGATGGAAGAAGGGAGGGATTGTTGGCGATATTAATATTCATAGTAGTATAACTTCAAAAATAGAAAATTGATGGAATACTTATACATATACAAAAAATGATTTTTCATTTATTCAATGTTTACAAAAAATAGATAAAATTCCATTCATTAAATGTTCTCTATCTCTATCTCTATCTCTATCTCTGTCTCTGTCTCTATCTCTGTCTCTGTCTCTGTCTCTATCTCTTTAACTCCCTCTCTTGATCCCCCCCTCTTTCTATTACAAAACTAGACCTATCTAAAGGCAACTAGATATAATACCACAATAGTACATATTTTAATTTTCTGAAGTATTAAGCATAAATGAGTTAACTCTTATTTCATAGTTACTCATATTAAAATAAATTAAAATATTATTTGGCTTATTATTTTATTACCTCTTAAATACTTAATATACTTTCGGGAGAAAGAAATAATACTAAACAAATTTTGAAATTGATTTCACACCAACTTTCTTTGATTTCCAATATTTTCTACTCTTTCTTCAATACAAAAAATAAATCATCCTCTTTCATTTTCGAAAATCATTTATCCTTCACCAATCAGAATTCAAACTCATCCTCTGCAATTTTTGAAAGCCTTTCCTCATATACAAAAAATGAAATTTCATTTATTCAATGTTTCCATAAAACAAATAATTATTTTACTAATTATTTACTACATTGCGTTAGTGTTATCTTTATGGTAGGATAGTTAAAATAGATTAGATAAAATAAATTTGATAAATTTAGGTTTTGAATTATAAAAACAAATTTCTATAGATTAAATAAATTTCAAATATTATATTTTTTCCTTAATAGAGATAAATAAATTGAAATAAATATTTTATTTTATTTTTAAATTTTTTAAAAGTGACAATTCAAATAAATAAATTGAATAATAAAAGAGAGAAACATTTAGCGTAAGTAAAAATATCAATAGAAATAAATAAACTTTCTATCAACCTAAGAAAAAATATTCAATAGAAAAAAATAATTAGATTTTTTTAAAAAGTACTATCGAATCCTTTCTTTTCGGGAAATAAAGGTTTGAAGTGTCAAAGAATTTAGAAAAGGTAGCCTGGTAGTGCGATTTTTGAGATTTCGAAGGACATGCAAATGCACATTATGAAACTCTGGCAGGGTCAAAAAAGGGTAAAAGAGTCTGATCTAATTTATCTTGACAATTCAATATTGACAAGGCTTCTCCTACTAGCAAACTATATTTCTTTGGAAAAAGGACTTTTGAACTGCATCTAAATCGGAAAGTGAAGGAGTGTTATGCAATTTTTGAAATCTTGAAAGTATGAGTTAGGACTTATCCTCTACAATTCCAAAAACCTTTCTTCATACACAAAAAATGAAATTTCATTTATTCAATGTTTCCATAAAAAAGATATTTATTTATTTATTTTCTCCATTACATTAGTATTGAGTTAGGACTTTGACCTAAAATAGTATTTAGGGTTATGATTAGAATAATAAATTAGCTAATGCCATGGTTTAGGTTAGGATTTGATTTATAGTTTGAGTTATAATAAGCAAGGGAAGACTGTGAAGTTTGAAAGGTTTAAGAAGATTGCTGGGTTTCGCATCGCCTGACATCAATATCTGTAAAGCCCAAAGATGTAGTAAAAAGGAACTTTTGGGAAAGGTTCTCAAACAAGCGGGTTTTCTAAAAAATAAGCCTAGACGTGCTTTTCCCAATTCACCAAAGAAAGACACCCTAAAAGAGTAAAACACATTTTCCAAAAGAACACTTTTGAAAGCAAACCATTTGAAGAGTGGAACTTCAGAAATGTAGAAAGAGTAATGCATTTGTGAAACTTCAGAAAAAATGGTTTTCCAATATCCATTTTTTCTGATTACACACTCATTCTCTTTAATTTTTGAAATCCTTTCGCCCTTCTCTCTATCGGATTTCCATGGCATCTACTTCAAGTTCCAAAACCACACATCTTTTAAACCCACCGATGGGAAAATGGGCTCATACTTTTAACCTCCGAAAGTATTAAGCATAAATGAGTTAACTCATAATTAAAAGTTACTCATATTAAAATAAATTATAATATAATTTCCCTTACTATTATATTGCCTCATAAATACTTAATATACCTACGAGAGAAAGAAATAATTTGGATAGGGTTTACATAATGATTACAGTTAGGTCTTTGATTATGGTTAGAATTCATTGTTAGGATTATGATTATGTTTTAGGGTTTATGGTTGGTCATGGTTATGGTTAAGGTTTACATCATCATTATTATTATCATTAGGGTTATGATCATAGTGTTATCTTTACGACAGCTTAGTTAAAATAGATTAGATAAAATAAATTTGATAAATTTAGGTTTTGAATTGTAAAAAAAAATTTCATTTTCTTTAACTTCAGAATTTTAGAAAGAGTCACGCATTTACCAAACTTCATAAAAAATGAATTTCCAATATCCATTTTTTTTGATTACACACTCATTCTCTTTAATTTCCGAAATCCTTTTTCCCTTCGCTCTATCGGATTTCCATGACGTCTACTCCAAGTTCCAAAACTGCACATCTTTTAAACCCGCTAATGGGAAAACAACCTCATACTTTAACTTCTGAAAGTATAAAGTATAAATGAGTTAACTCACAATTCAAAGTTACTCATATTAAAATAAATTAAAATATAATTTGCCTTACTATTATATTACCTCTTAAATACTTAATATTTCATCATTATTATTATTATCATTGGGGTTATGATCAAGGTTTAGGGTTACGATTATGGTTAGGTTTAAGATTTATATCGAGCTTGTAAGATTTTTGGAAATTGTCTTCCCTACGAAGACCAATCTGGGTTTCACAATGTCCGACGTCAATATCTAAAAACCCCAAACAAAAAGTAAAAAGGAATTTTTAGAAAACATTTCCAAACAAGAGGATTTTTGGAATAAGAAGTCGAGACATACTTTTCTCAATTTCTCAATGGAAGACACCCTAAAGAAATTAAATTCATTTTCCAAAAGCACAGTTTTAGAATGGAACCATTCAAAAAATTAAACTTTGGAATTGTAGCAAAAGTAGTTCATTTCTAAAATTCTGAAAAGAAAGAAAGTCGAAAACTTAAAGGAAACTTCAACTTCCAAAACCGTGCATCTTTTAATCCCACCGATGGGAAAATGACCTCATACTTTAACCTTTGGAATTATTAACAATGAATGAGTTTACTCATATTAAACTGAATTAAATTTAAACATTCATTCTCTTTAATTTCTAAAATCCTTTCACCCTTCGCTCTATCGGATTTCCCTGGCATCTACTTCAACTTCCAAAACCATGCATCTTTTTCCCCCACCAATGGGAAAATGACCTCATACTTTAACCTCTCAATGGAATTCAAACTCATCCTCTGCAATTTCCAAAACCCTTTCTTCGTATACAAAAAATGAAATTTTATTTATTCAATGTTTCCATAAAACAGTTATTTCTAGATTAGTATTTAGGGTTACGATTAGGATAATAAATTAGTTAAAATAGAATTTTCCTTACTATTATATTGCCTCTTAAATACTTAATATATGATTTAGCCTTACAATTATGGTTATACTAAATCGAAGAGCCCACCACAATAAATTGACTTCATAATAAATCAATTTTCATTATCCATTTATTTCGACTTTACACTTATTCTCTTTAATTTTTTAAACCCTTTCATCCTTTCCTCTATCACATTTCCATGGCATCCACTTCAAGTTCCAAAACCATCCATCTTTTTCCCAAACCAATGGAAAATTTTTACTGCTCATGCTCTTAGATTTTTAGAAATTGAAGCCTCGTACTTTAATCTTGGAAAGTTTGATGAAATTGTAGAACCCGCCACAATAAACACCAATGAAGAACACCATGTAAGTTCTTACAAGTAACTATTACTAATTATTACTAACTATTCATAATTCCTCATAACTTTTTATAGCTCTTATGTTCATATAGATTTGTTCGTGTTTAAATTTCATGAATTAATACATTCATCAAATTCTCCACTATTATTTTACCTTACATAAATGAATCTAAATTATAATACAAAATATAAGATTATAACCAAATAAACTCAAATTACTTCAAAAATGAAATAGGACAAATTCCCATTAACTCAATAAATTAACTTAAATTAACACAACTATAGTTAAATATATTATATATTAGTTATTATATGGTATATGCCATATTCATTATTATAAACATTTATTTTAATAATAAAAATATACAAAAAATTATTTTCAATTATTAAATATTATCAATAGATAGATCTTTAGAAGATAGCATTAATTAAAAGATCTTGATTATATATAATATTTACGATTACGATTACCATAATCATTTAGCTTTACACCATCGTTTAACTTAAGATTTTATTTATTGTTTGAATTATAATTTACTATAGAAATAGGACTTAATGTTTGGGTTAGCATTAGGGTTATAGCTAGCATAGACATTATGGATCTCAATAGGATTTAAGGTTAGAAACATTATAAAGACCATTGATCGTGAAACCTTAACACACACTACGAATCCTAAATTTTAAAAAAGATAATATTAACAAGTCATGATGCATTGAATACATAAATTGACCTTATAATACATGCATCAAACATTAAATCCTCTTTTATTACCATTTAATACTCAACTAAAACTATTATGTACCTATTATTTGTGTCAACTTTACCTCGATTTAATAATAAATTGTAGATGAAGTTAAAATAGAACATAATTTCATTGACAAATACTCAATCCAAACACACAAAACCAAAAAAAATCGAAGCTGCAACCTAACAACTCCTTTATTATTGATTGCCACTTTGATCTATTGTGCTATTTACAATGGCTGCCAAATATTATGGTTATGATCATGTAGATGGAATAAACAGTGAATGGAAACATATTACAAATACTAAATTGAATTTCTACAACTTGAATGACTTTTACAAAAGAATCAACACAGTACCCATACACCCCATTAGATAGAAACTGATTGAGAGTGGATTAATCCAGGCAACAAGCTTTTCTGTCACTATCCAAGCTCTAGGACTGATAATGGAATGAAGTGCAAGATTTGATCCACAAACCAGAAAGATTAAGAAATAGAATAATGAAGTTCTCATCACTTTGGATAGAGAATCAATTTTTTAAAAAATAGTCTACCTTCAAGACAAGAATCCACAGATTGGAGTTTTTCTTTAGCCACTTCTCATTTTAATGAAAAGAAGTCACGATGGAGGGTTGTAATCTTAGCAAAATGTTTCCAAAAAAGGAGATCCGTGAGTTCCAAACTACCCAAAAATCTTTATGGAACCAATCTCAAAAAGGAGATACAAGATATTTTAGTGCTACTTCACAGAATAAGAGGAAACAAAAAAGCCCTAAATTCTAAAGAATGGTGGTTTTTCCTAGCACAGAGTATTTGGGAAAAAGAGAGATATATTGATTGGGCACACCTAATTAGTGACAAACTAAGTGAGATGCTTGTCTTGACCAATAATTCATGCTCTTTCCATATGTCTTCCTTTATCATCTATGCCCTAGCATGCCTTCAGATATGGCCAGGTTTACCTACTGTTCCCATTTTGATGAAGATATTCAGGTGTATGATTTCTTCCCCTACTTACAATTACAAAAAATCTATGAACATTTTCAAAGATTCAATGATTCTTTCACAACAAAGTTGTATCAGGAACCCAAAGGTTTTCCTGAGTGGAGATTATCACATGCAGTTGCAGAGGCAATTATGCAATTTGGAAGTTATTTTACACAATTCTCGACATTTACATACTTTAGGGTAGGAGCCTTTGATGACTTTCCATACAAATTTCCAAGATATCTTGATTATAAGATCATTTTGATAGAGTTATGCAGATAGATAATCAAAGTCAATACTAGAGCAATGAATGACATAAAGCAGGTATTCATTTTCCCATTTCGATAGGACCTTATTCATGACCTTATAGGTCAAATTCCATGAATATGATCAAAAAATCTCAAGCGAAGTATTCATTTGAAATGTATAACATTCTTAGAACTCATTTTGATCCCTATAATTTTGTAAAAGATAACTTGCATCTAGGGCTGAGTTTTTGACACATCCCTACTTTAGAAGACTTCTAGGCTAATTGAAAAGACAACTTCAAGATGAGAGAAAGGTCTTGGTCACATCTCACATTTGAATAGATAAAATTATATAATGTCCAAATTGATGTGGAAGGAATATATGAGGATGGATCAAATTATTTGGCTAAAATTAAAGACACCCCTATGCAACCTATCACATTCCAAATGCATAAATGGATGAATTTGATGAAAGAATGGATCTCATCCTCAAGAGAACCATGAAATGGGTACAATGGAAGAAGACATGTAAAAATAAGTCTACCACTTCTACACCTCCTCCAACACAAACTCAAAGTGCACCAACGACACCACCAAGGATATCAACAGTGAAAACATTGGTTCACTCTACTTCACAAAGTACAAGAGGAGATGATCAGTCTCCTGATAATAACCAATAAATATACGCCACCTACAAAAGTGACTCAGTTTAGTTTATCGATTTGGACACTCAAGATGAACTAGAGAAGACAAAACTGGAAGATCAAATTATGGATCTACAAGAAAATACACCACTACAAGCTGAGCATGACCAAATGCCAAGACCACCAACCAATTATGCAAAGGGAAATATCAGCTCTGCTCCTCCTAAGATACCCAAATTTCAATTCTCTTTTGTTCAAGTGAAAAAGACACCCCTATGAAATGCATCACATTCCAAATGCCATAAATGGATGACTTTGATGAAAGAATGGATTTCATCCTCAAGAGAACCATGAAATGGGTACAATGGAAGAAGACAGGTAAAAAGAAGTATACCACTTCTACACCTCCTCCAACACAAACTCAAAGTGCACCAACAACGCCACCAAGGATATAAATAGTGAAAACATCGGTTCACTCTACTTCAAAAAGTATAGGAGGAGATGACCAACCTCTTGATAATAACCAAGGAATATATGCCACCTATAGAAGTGAATTAGTTTCATTTATCAATCTAGACACTCAAGATGAACCAGAGAAGACAGAACTGGAAGATCAAATTATGGATCCGCAAGAAAATCCACCACTACAAGCCGATCATGACCAAATGCCAAGACCACCAACCAATTCTGCAAAGGCAAATATCAACTATGCTCCTCATAAGATACTCAAATTTAAATTCTCTTATGTTCAAGTGCAATATCCTACAATAGTTAAAAAATTATTTTTTATTGAAATTTTAGCTTCAGCTTCCAAAATTCTCGCCACTCCTTCATGGTTAGAGAAAATTATAGAGAGGAAAATAAAATGAGAGGAAGACAGAGTTCCTCCCCAAGATTTGATTTCCCAAATCATCAAGGGAACTCCCACTACCAATAAAAGAAGGAAAAGGGAAAACTAGCTGCTCTAGGAAAAGATCTAGAAACAGGTCATGTAATCATTAAGGTTGCAAAACCAAAAAAATAGGAAAAACTCATGCAATTAACTCCAGTTGATTTTGATGTGAATCAAATTGACATAGGCCCACCTCACCATGACCAAAAAGTTCATATGTGGGAATTCACACACCAAAAAGTCAGAGAGAGGTTAAATGAAATAAAAGATTATAAGAAAAAGCTCAAGTTTACTATCACCCATCTCTTCAATTACATTAGGAAAATTCTTGGCCCAATCTCTTCCCAACTAGGATTTTAGGTAGAAGCTATTTTTGATCCCACACTCAATTCAACCCAAGAATTAATCACACAACTACATGATGATAGACAAATGAGACAAACAACATGAGACCAAATAATAGACCACAAATCAAGAGGTTTAGCACTCATTGACTGCCTTGGGACAAGTATTACAAAATTTATTTCCAACTTAAAGATGTGGTGCACATAGACTTTCAAGTACTCAAATAAGAAAAGAAATCATCTAAAAAAAAAATATGTATTACAAAAGTTGATGGAAATGAACAGTGAACATGCTTTCAGTCTAAATATTTTGAAATCCACTGACAAACCACTACAAAAGTGGATGTTCTCATTGACTTTCAAAACATAGAGCATCACAAAAGTCCTTGAGCATCTAGAAAACATGTTCAATACCCTCAATACAAGTATTACACACATGGAGAAAATATTTACAGACTTGGCCTGTAATTCACATCAAGGAAAAGGAGAAGACATTATAGACCTTGAAATGATGAAGGAAAAATATCAAATTCATATTTATGATATTATCACTACTAGTACATACCAAACTAGAGATCTTCACAAAATCACCGCAATTGGTGTTGTATTAACTACTGCAACTGAAGACACACAAGGATTCTCCAAAGAAATCATCCAAGTCAAGAAAAACCATTAATATTGGATGGTAAGAAATGAAAATATTATCATACCAGAGGAATAAGAAATGACAAGAGTATTCACAGCAATGGAAGATTATGAGAAAACAAAAAGCAAAGGAGCGAGCAAGATGGAAATTGTTAATGTTTCATAGAATATTTATATTTACTATAAACTACATCTAACCAATACTATTATAACTTTTCTTTATTTTATTTTAGGTAATCAATAGAAATTTGTTATCTCTATTCACATGATTTAATATTGAATTAATCTAAGTATGACTTATATAACAAATCATGATTTCTACTTTTTATCCCTGTTTCATTACATAGCATACATATATTTGTATTTTCTGCATCAAATTTATTATTCACAAATTTATACAGATTTCATACAATTCAAATTTCAATTTTAGTTTAATAGATGCAGACTTCCGAAGTCTTCACCATTAAATTCTATTTATCTTTATTTAGAAAGTTTACAAGCATATAAATTACTCAACACATTATGTATCTATATTAGGAATACAAAACCACTTCTTTACACCCAAATGGAAAATTCTATACAATAAAATGGTTTTTAAACAGAGTAAGACACTTTAGTCTTCAAAATTGATATATTTAGATCTGCTACTGTTATAATCATTTATCTCCATTCTTTTAGATCTGCTACTTTTGTCTTAATTTAGACCCCTTGTTGAATTTATTTTTTTAAATGTATAATTAGTTAAAAAATAGCATCTATTAACAAATGGCATCTATACTGATTCAATACATCTTATATCTTTTTTTATACAAATACAATCTTATATTTTCTATTGTGCCATGCCATTATTAAAATATCTATCTTAATTAGAGAATATATATTTTGTATACATCAATTTGATTAATGTAGGGTATATATTCAATCATGTCTGTGTTAGATCCTAAACAAAAAGCTGGACATTTGTTATGCTTAAATATATTAATGTAGGATGTATGTTCTATATGAGAATGAGCTGTTTGTATATGTACCTGACGTAGGTAGGGGAAGAAAGTAAATTGGATATTCATGATGGTGGTATAATATTTTAGAAAGTCTCTCGTATTTTTTTTTACAAATTATTTTTTAAATATGATATCTTTCTCATTGCATTTCATTTATTTGAGCACGCTTAGCTTCTCTTTTACTATTATGTATATTCATGATTGGCTGTGTGCTTCTTAGTCACCTGATCATTTAGTTGGTTCTCCATCCACACATCATTTAAATGGAATTCTATCTCCATCTGAAATAATCTCCATCGTTATGAAGTCCATTTTAAGCATGTAGTTGTAGTTGCATACTGAGATATTAATACAACATTTTGAACACTAGAACGTGTCTACACAATTTTGAGTAACTTTCTTTTTACATTTTTCTTGTCCACTATTCGTAGGCATCAAAGGTAGTAGAAGTTGTAAAAGTCAAGTTTTTTTATTTGTTCCATATCACAGACAACATCTATGGAATGTAATACTTTTTAAAAATAGATGAGATAGTTTCTGGATTTACAAACTTGGGCAGTGGGTTTTTCTCTTTGGTTAGATAAATTGAGAATTGCTCTTATCCTATACCTATACACCATGTATGAAAAGGAGTACCTTCAATCAACCTTGTTTGCATTCTTGAATGTGAACATAACAAGGATTTTTTATTCATAACTTTGCAAAAAAAGCCCAACTAAAATACAATGACTACATTATATGTTCTCCTCAAGATGTCTCCACAATTGCAACATTCTTACCTAGACATATGGATACATTAAACATAATCATTATCAACAAAGACATGATAGGAAATAAAAAATATAGTTTCTATATTAATAGAGGTTGTGTTCATGAAGATTGAAAATAATAAATCTACAATGACCCCTACTATAAAGATGTATAATTAGATGAAACTACATTAACATCATTGCCCTTATAATCCGCTAATATAACACACCTTTGTTTTGCAATAGTACAACAACCTGATCCATTTGCAAAAGACTCCTCTGTATTACAAGCTAATCTAAAAAATTTCCTTATGACATTTCGGAGCTTATTAAATAAAATATCAATTACCATAGTACCAATTACTACCAAACCACTATCTTTCCTAAATTAAAAGGTAAATAATGACTCAACTAACAACAAGTTCAATTGGTTAGATTATAAGGGACCATCTATTACTAAACCATGTTTACAAATAACATCAATATACCATATTAAACAATATTCTGCAACCAAATCTGAATTAGAACTCTCCAATATTTTTTTGTCATACAAATCAATTAATATACTATTTTATTTATCTCTGCTCTTTACTTTATTGTTAAAATACTATTGGAATGCCTTCACAATTTGACACAATTACTATATCAAAATTATTGGTCAAAATATTGCATGAAATAATTAAATAAAAACTAATACTCTAACAATAATAATAATAAAATTCTATTGATGAACCTCTAAATCTTTCCTGGAAATGACATTCAAATATTTCTTTTGCTGCTAAATAAGCAATTATAATTTTAGAATTTCACTTTCTCAACAAATAGTTTATGCCAAAAAAATTGCAAAGTAAATAACTACATTCTTTACCATCAGATTGTCACAAAGATGCAATTTACATTGTGAAGATTTTTATTGCTAAAAAAAAGTAGCCCAAGTAATAGATAAAACCATAGAGTTACAATATGATCATTCAATTTCAAAATTTCATTTCATCTTGCAATGGCTTCTTTGAACTATATCAAGAACTTGAAATTGGAACTCAAGGATAGATGAAAACTAAAAATAAAACAGAGTAAAACAAAATTAGTCCATCCAAGTCAAAACAATTACCACAACAAATTAATAATTCTTAATAATATTATAGACCTCAATACACAAATTACACAATACTAAAACAAATTAAACATTAAAAATTGAAAGATCTACCAACTTGACCAATATAATAAAAAAATATTAAAATCAATCGAATTAACTAACGACTCATTTCTTTATTCAAAACTAATCAATACAATCATAAAATTAATATACAAAATTATACAAATATATAAAAAATAAAATATTTCAATCAATAATAATAACTAAGAACACTTTTAAAATTTTTATTTAGAATTCTTAACATAAAAATTAATCAATACAATTACAAAAATAATATACACAATTATACATATATAAAAATTATATATATATATATATATATATATATATATATATATATATATATATATATATATATATATATATATATATATATATATATATATATATATATATATATATATATATATATATATATATACACAAAAAAAAAAAAAAAAAAAAAAAATAATTCAATTATTAACTAAACGACCCATTACTTACATCAAATTAATCAATATAATTATATAAATAATATACACAATTATACATAATTCTTAGTTCATCATAACTAATTATTGCTATTACAAACATATATAAAAATACAATCTATATATATCGAATGCAAATAAGTAAAATATATACTCAATTATTCAATTATTAACTAAACACAATCATCAAAATAAATCAATACAATTACAAAATTAATTCAATTATTAAATAAACACAATCATCAAAATAAATCAATACAATTACAAAATTAAAATACACAATAATACATATATATAAAATATATCTATATTTTATTTTATTTAAAATATTTAAAAATAATATTAACATAAAAAATAATCAATACAATTACCAAAAGAATATACATAATTATACATATAAAAAAAAATATATCTATATATAAAAAATATAAATACAATAAATATATACTCAATTATTCAATTATTAACAAAAAATAATCATCAAATATAGTCAATACAATTACAAAATTAATATACAAAATAATACAATTATAAAAATACAATCTATATAGATAAAACAAAAATATAATAAATATATACTAAATTAATTAATTAATTATTAACTATACATAAATTTAAAAAAAACACACATTTTATACTACCCTTCACATATCTTTGACGTACCTATTGCACACCAAGGTGCAAATTCTAGTTGTTTTTCCATCATGTTTAATAGGAGTGGTTCGAAGGAAGACATAGTTAGATGGTCATTACAAAAATTAGCTTTCTCGTATGAATCTGCCATCACGGTTGGGGGTTCTGCGCAATAAAATTGGTGATCTTGTGCACCTATCCATTCCATTTATGATAAATATGTGGGATTTTGAATTTTTAAAATATATTAATGAGCACCCAAATTGGCTTCAACCATCTTTCAACTTTCCAAATTGGTGTGGCATTTTGCCTTCTAAAAATTATTATTATCAAGGAATTCCCTTCCAAATGGAGATGCATCACATTAAGTTATAGACTCAATTTTAGTCTTAGGAGAGCCACATAGAATTCTATAAGGTTATTGGTGGCTATCCCCAGATGTTCCCTAGAATGTTGCCTCTATGATCTCCACTAAGCAACCAACACTGCTAGGGAGTAGACTAGTTACACTATCCAAATTTATTTTTACCCAACCCTCTTTAGGGAGAGATCAATTGATACCCTCTCTTGGATTTCTTAGAGGATTATCCCTTTGAACCCTATTAACAAGGGGAAATTTGAGACTAAGAAAGATCTTCAGTACAATTCATCATCACAGTGTGTGAAACTATTATTTTTTAATTTCTTGTTCCCAGAATTATTAATGTTAAGTTCAATAGAGTGGATTTCAATCTTACTAATTAGCAATTCTTGAGTTATTTCCTTAAATCCTAAAATATTTTTTTTTTCTTTTCCTTTTGGAGATTATCCACACTATGGTAGATGATATGATTGTCCATATAATGTCAAAGAAACTCTTTTTAGATTTTCTGGGACACATGGTAAACCAAGAAAGGAGTCCCTAAGGAAAGGAGCATTTCCAACCTAGTCTCTCCCTAAAATACTTGTAGCATGTCTCTAAGAAAGGACATAACAAAGGAAGATGATTAACATCTTCATCATTTCCTTTGCATATGATACATCTCCTTGGTCGTTGTATGTTAGTTTTGCTCAACCTATCCTGAGTTAAAATCCTTCTGTGAATGGTCTTCCATGCAAAATCCCTATCTTTTGGTATTACTAGTTTTCCCCAAAGTATTTTGCTTGGATAGTGCTAGATCTTCTTATGGCCACTTCTTTCACCTTGTAACCTATCTTGATTTTTTTGTCCCCTATAGCCTAGCAACACAATCTCACCTTGTCTTTCTCATTTGAAGAGATGAAAATTTTATGTTCAATATTTCCTCAATCACTTATTTCTAATTTTTAGGTGCATTTATTAATTCCATACATTTCCATTTCCATTTTAATATCCCAATATCATTGTTCCATTCTCTACAATTACGCAACTTTCTCCCCCATGCTCTCAAGATTTCCTACCTTATGTGATCTAGAATGTACTCTTTGCTGAGGGGTTCATGGCCTTCCCATGAGTTCATCCAAAATTTAGCATTCCTACTATTGGAACCTTCAAATTTTGAAGGAATTTAAAGTGACTATGTTGAAAGTTTGACTAAGGCACAATAGGAACACCCCTAAAAACTATTTTGAGTTGTCCAATTTGAGAATGAATAGGTGAGATCCTAGTGCATGTTATGAGAAACCACTTTGGGATTGTTTTCACCTCCTATCACATAATGCATTTGTCCATTTGTAGCCCCCCATAGTCAGATTTGGATTAGTTTTTGAAGCACTTGATTCAATGGTCCCACCAAGATCTGTAGTCTACACATTTCCAGATTTGTTTAAGTGACCTACTTTGAAGGCCTACATTTTACACCCAATTGATGATCATGAAAAAATAATCATTTCTGTGTTATCAACATATAGGTAAACCCCCATACCCATTTTCAAGGCTCAATGACTTTGTTTTTAGTAAAAATCAAACACAATTTATTCATATTTGTTGACTTCATTGTGCCAAGATGATTAGAAGACCAACTTTGAGGGCTAATAATAATTAATTCATTGATTTTCATGAGAAGCCAGTTGCTACTCCATCATTGCAGTATGTAAATGAACTCATGTGCACATTTTCAAAGTCACTAAAGTTCATTTAATGATTTTTCCATGTCCAATCCAAATGCATTTTATTTAGTTTTATAGTCTACACATTGTGTATTTTCTTGAGAGCCTACTTTGAATGTTAATATTTTGGTACACGATGCGTTTTCTACTAAACTGATAGGCTTCTTAAGTTTTCTACATGCAAATGTTACCCCATGCTCAGTTGCATGGTCTCAAAGTAGCATTTGGTATTTTTATCAATCCCAATCCAAATGCAATTTATTTAGTTATATATTTGCATATTTTGGATAGTGCTCAAGTGGTTGATTTTGACCACTGATATTTCGCACCAGAAGTAGAGTCATGAAATTTTCATTTCCACACATGCTCAATGTACTTAAATGAACTCATATGCCCAATGACAGTTCCCTAGAATGCAACCTGACATTTTTTCAAGGTGTGTGTTGATGTTGATAGAGTTTCACAAGGGTTCAAACATGTCCAGTTGTAGAAGTTATAAAATGGGCAACTTTGGCAATTAAAATATTTTGCCTCAAGCATTGTCAAGCAAAGTCATTATACTAGTTAAATTATAGTAAATGAGTCTACATGCTCCTTTATTGTCATGGTCTTATGATGACATCTACTTAGTTTTTAAGGGAAAATTTAGAAGCTATTTGATTGTTCTGAACACTAAACAGAGGGGTCAAAGCTCATACATCAATGAACAATTGATTTATGTTTTTTGACCTAGATGCAAATTGGGACGGTCTAAAGTCAATTTCAAGATGCCACTTGAATCAGAACGAATGTTTTTTAGCCAGGCCCACAAGGGACTCGACTTAGTTTATGACATTGCAATCTCAATTTTAGGTTGGATTTTAAAAACATTGTTATTTAAATTATTATGATTTAAATAATAAATATTTTCACGAAATAATAGAACATGCCCAAAAAAATTTTATTTCCAAACTAGCATATAGTATCATTTAATGAGAAAGGATGTACCAGTTTCATGGAAAATGTTCATGCAAGAGAGGAGTGAGAGTAATTTAAAAGGTTGATTAAATTACTCCCAATGTGATTTAAAATGTATATTAAATGGTAAACATGTGGGGCCCTCATGATTTGATGACAAAGTAGAGGATAAATTTTTTAAATGCAAAACATTTTGAAAAATCATATTTTTTATTGCATTTCCCAGCCTTTGCAAAGCATCCTCTTTGCCTATGCATAGAAAATGTGGAGCACAAACATTGTCTTATATAAAATATGTCCTCATTGCATGTGCTAATGGGAGCTTTGAAACATGGTTTGGACGTCCTTGAAAGCACATACATGAAATGTTCATTGTTTGGCAAATATTTCATATAATGTAGTTTCATTAAATAATGTTGGAATTGTCAAATTCCGGTATTTGACAATTCTAAAAGTTTTAAATCCAGAAAATGGTATTTGGCATATGGTCTGAATGGTTTGATTCACCTAGAATTCATAATGAGAAGATGGAAAATGTTGTTTGCATATGGATTTCAAAATATTTTTATCATTCTATCACAGTGAAGAGAAAAGTGAGGACAAAAGATGATGTTTTCAGATATAAAGCAAGGTGAAATAAGGTGAAAGAGGATGTTATTTTCATATGATAAAAAATCAAAAGGTGTGATGAATATGAAAACAAGTAAATATTTTGGCAAACAAAAAGGATGTCAATTGGGCGAATTTGCAAGTGAAAGAGTGTGTGGAAAATAAATTGGCACAAAAGGGGGATTTTATTTTTTGTTAAAAGAAAAGGATGCAGATCACAGGAAATGAGATATTTTTTAAGTTTGGAAAGATAAAAGAAGGTGGGCTCAAATTCAAATAATATTTTGGAGAGGGACACATGTCAAAGGCTAATGAAATCTAAAGTTTTCCCTTTTCTATATATTCTTCTTTCTCTAAATTCTTGAGGGTTCTAGTTCCAATTTTGCTATTGGAATTGTTTGTACAGGTTAGATTAGTATTGATTTTTCTTTGAAATTATAGTCTTGACATGTCCTATTCAGCTCTGTGACAAAGGTGAGAAAACTAGTTTGTAGTATAGTTGTCAAAACATGTTGTATTGTCTCTTGAATATGTTTAGTTTTCTTTTGAGTCATAAAAATCAAGGATTTGAATGGATCTTGCTACACATTTGATGTGACAAATGTTCAGTTGTAGGCTCATGTTCAAAGAGCGTGTTAAACTTTTTTTTTAGCTAGAATATTGTAGACTATTGTAATTCTTTTGAGATTAAGAAGAATGTTACTAGCATGTTCAAATGAGATGTCATTGTTGTAATGCAAAAATAGCTAAAAGATCATTTTTTCTGTGTTCATGTCATTCTCATTAGTATTCATTTCATGCTTAATTTGTGAAAGGATAAGGGACTGGTCAGTTTGGTTTTCTTGTGCAAACCCTAGATGGATCTAAACATTAACTTAAATTCAAAATTATCTTTTCTTTTCTATTTGTAGAAGTAGAGTTAGATTAGGGAAATCATTCTTAGTTATGTGTCAATAATGTGTATGCATACTAGAGCCAATTCAAGAGTAGATCATTTGTAGTATGATTAAGGGAGTTGAGAATCATCTGTTGTTTGTAATACTTGTCTAAAACTAGTTAATATCTATAAGAATTTCTAGGTTTACCCACCTAGGTCCTACAAAGCCTAAAGAGTGGGAGGATTTTCTCATTTCTTGAGTATTCCCTACTAATTGGCCACTAATTTAAGATTCTCGTTGATAAAAGAAGGAAAATATTTAGGGTTATTTTAGTCATCAAGTTGGAACCAACACCTATGACTCATAACTTCCCTGGTGATATGTTTCATTATTATGCCTTTGTAGTCCAAAATGTAATTCCAAATTAAAAAGCCTCTTGGTAGATTTTTTATTGTTAAAATTATGTTGGCTTCTCTATGTCTAGGTACTTATTTCTTAGGATTTTGACCCATTTTTTAAATCTCTTTTGGTGTATATATTCCAAAAAAAAAATTCCATACATTGCTAGGTTCATATGGTTTAATTGTCTAACACTTATCCCACGACTCTTGTGGTGTGGAAATTGTATCCCATGAGATGAGTGGGAATTTTTGGTGAGCCTTCATTCAACTCCTAAAAAATTTATTCATGATATGTATAGCATATCATCTACCTCTTTTGGAATTACCATATAGGACATGGAATATACTAGAATAGATGATAACATCAATTTTAGCATTAGGATTTTGTTTGCCAATGTGAGACACTTTCTTTTCCATAGTTTTATTTTATTTTTGCAACTATTGTTTAGACCCTCCCAATATTTTTTCTTGTTTATTCCTAAGAAATGAGGCATTACTAAAAATCTCCATAGAAAATTTGCAATCTTGAGGTCCAAAACTCTAGCTATGTCTATTTATATATTGGACTGGGTGTTTAGGAAAAAAACAAAGTTGATTTCCTCCAGTTGATGTTTTTCTCCAATGTCTTTCAATAGCTATCCAAGAGGGAGGGGATGGTTTTGGTTTCTATCTTTCTAGCTTCTCCAAAGAGTATGTTATCATTATTGAACTTCTAGTGAGTGATGGGGTTGGTTTCTGGGGTGACTAACATCTCTTTTCATCTTCCTATTTCCCTTAAATGATTCATGCTTCTACCAAGGGCCTGTTCCATGATTATGAAGAGAAAGGAGGAGAGTGGATCTCCATGATTTATCCCCCTTATTAAAGAGAAGAAACCATGTGATGTTCCATTGAACAATATTGAGAATTTAGGGTTGGAAACATAACCTTTGATCCAAGCTATCCACCTATTGTTGAATCCAAACCTTCATAGTACACATGCTAGGAAACCCCTATCCACTATATCCTGGCTCGAGAATATCAAGTTTTGTGATCATGCTTGCCCTTATTGCCTTCATTGTACTGGGAATCGACTCATGAGATATTATTATCCCAACAACTATAGATCTTCTCAAGGATAAGCCACTCTACTCTTCTAATATGACCATTTAGAGGATATCTTTCAATGTCTTGGAATATAATATCTAAGTTATGATTTTATATGATGTATTGTAGAGAGTAATGGGTCTAAATTCTACCACACTCTACACCTCTTTCTTCTTGGGGATTAGGACCAAGAATGTGTGGTTAAGTACCCCTATAATACCTCTTTCTTCTAGTTTTCTTCCTTGATTCTTTAGTTTATTTTTGGATTCTTTAGTTTATTTTTGAAGGTTGTCTCTAATTATTCCCAAGAAAAGTTGGAAAAAATTGGCAGGGAACTAGTCCAGGCTTGGGGATTTGTTTGGGTTGAGTTAAAAAGTTACCTTTTTGATCTATTCTTTGGTAATTTCCTTATATAATTTTTCATTATCTTCTTCTATGACAATTTGAGAGATTCTTCCCAAGATGTTATCTTTATCTCCTCTAATAGCCTACCTATCCATGTTGAGAATTAATTCAAAGTATAAGACAACCTCTTGCTTTACTTCCTCCATGGATTAAGTCAATGATCCATCATCTTTCCTTATTTAGACTATCATTTTCTTGCATCTATTTGTGATTTTTGTTCTATAGAAGAATTTATTTCTTTTATCTCCCTCTTTCAACCATATTTCTCTTTTTTTTTTGTCTCCAATAACATTCTTCTTTGACCATTAATTCTGCCAACTCTTTCTTGAGTTCTTTTTTTAATTTCATAGTCATCTAAGATCATTCCTCCTATCATTATCATTTCATTTAGGACCACAAGATCCTTTTTTACCCTTTCTTTCTCCTAGAATATGTTTTTAAAATGTTCCCTAATTCAAATCTTGATTTTGTTCTTAATATACTATAGCTTCTTACTAATTTGAAATAAATGAGAATGATTGCTAGTCCCGATCTCATTCCACCAAGTTTGAATCCAATCATAAAAATTTGGATCCCTCAACCACATTTTTTTGAACTTAAAAGGGATCCCCCTTGGGCGATCTTCAAGTAGATTGCTACTAATTGAACTAGGAAGTGGTCTGACCCAATGAAGGGTAAAATGGTAGCTTCTCATGTATTTAATTATTGATCCCATTATCTAAATCACATAAAATGATGCAACCTTCATTTAATACTAGTAAAGACTATTATTTTGGTCAATGCATATGTCCAATTTTAGTATGTATGTCATGAAGCATGCTATGATCCACAAATGCTTGAAAATCTATGTTCACTTGGGTTATATTATGTAAACCTCCCCATTTCTTTGAGTTTTTTAGAGTTTCATTAAAATATCCTCCAATAATTCTTTTCTTCCTTTCTAAATTCCTTAATAGCCCTATGATTTGATTCTACTCCTCTCTTTTACCATTGGTGGGTATTGGCCTATATACATTGATTATGCAGAAGCTTTCATTTTTTTGTACTTCTTTACATCTCATTAGGATCCAATTTTGATACTCTTTGACTAGGGATAAAGCATTGGTAAGCGGGTTCCAAAACACCCCTAATCTACTAGAAGCTCCAATTGCTTCTATAAATTGTCCAAACCATTGGGTCCATAATCTAATTTGATTCAACTCTTCTTCCATGCTCTATTTTGTTTTCTCAACATTCCAATATGATCTTTTATTGGTGCTTGATCAAGCACCATTTGTTAGGGGTGTTAATGCCCCTAACCTTCCATGTTAAGAGCCTCATTGTGATGCAGTCAAGTGTAGAGAATCCAATTAAGGACTGTCCAAACTTGCAGCCAACACCAGCATAGTGGAATAACACAACACCAAACAAGATATGAAAGAAAACATATATATTTATTCATCAACTAACTAATTACATGCAATGTGCCCGGCTGTAAGGCCTTCCTGGTTATAGCCAATTACAATGCAAGAAATAGTTCTGCAAGATCACGCAGGATCCAACACACTTCTCCTCAGCTAGCCCAGGTTTGCAACATAATAGGACACTGGTAGGCACTCCAAGAAAGATCTAAACTTGTGCTCGCAAGCCACCAAGCAATCTTCTTGTTCCTAAGCTTACAACCTACTAAATCTGCTACCTTCTATCTAGATCTAATCTGATTCTAGATCTCTACCCCAACTCATTCCTCCCTCTAAACAACTACCCAAGCATCCTCTTAAATACTAATCCAAGACACAAGTCAGCTGGATGAAACAATTAACCCTTACAAACAAATATTAAATGCCAAAACATTAGTCGGCTCTGAAATAGCCCTACAATAAATAAATTCTCCAAGTCAGCCTCCAAATCCACATAGGAGAATGCAACACACTAGATCTAGGTCCCCACACATCCAACGATCAATCCATAAATCAAGGAATGCGACCCAAATTAAATGCACCAATCAGCCAAGCCGATTCGCCAAGAAAAACTATTGGTAATCCAAACTACCGAGTGCTAGGAAACACACCGACCAAGCATGCCAACCGAGCTCCACAAGAATTACCGAGCACCAAAAATGTTGAGTCCCCTTCCATGACTGAGCTTCCTTCAGTGATCGAGCCACTTCAGTGACCGAGAAAAAAACATGAACACCGAGACCCTATCAGTAACCAAGCACCGAGCAACAAAACACCAAGTCATCGAGATCCATCGGTGAAGCCTAACAAACTTTGACCAAGAACCATCATCAAAGACTGAGAAACACCAATCTTCTACCAAGATCACTAGCCAATTAATCGAGCACCACCAGATAGTTATCAAGACTGCCAGAATCTTTAGGAACCGAGGATGCCCCTACATCAGACACCCGAGGTAAATAAGAAAGTGTGTCCCACACTTTTCTCCTTTAATAAAATTTTCCATCCACTTCATCTTCACATAAGGCTTGTCAATCCATGAAGCCAGGAAAATGCACAAGTCCATCAGCCATGTCCTCCTTGACCAATCTGCCACCAACTAGTCAGCATGTTCAACATCCAAAACAAATCGAGGATTCAACCCATCACCAAGTATCAAGTCAACATCCCATATCAGAATCTCATCACAAGACTCATCACTATCAAACAAAAACTCAAGTCCACAACCAACAAACAACATCTACATCACAACACCAAACAAAAGCAATTCGACAACACCAACATCACACAGGTGTTCAGCAACAGGTAACTCTTCATCAATAGCAACCCGATTAGGCACAACCAGATGTTTTTCAATCTCCATGTCAGGCACAACCATCTAAACATGAAAACCAATCTTCTCACCAGCCTTAATAAGGTCGACAACATCATCGGTAAGCATAGGTATCTCAGCAACAACCACAAGTTTCTCTATAGGTTTCATGGCAGAATCCACCAATAGACCATCAAAACCAATCTCACATGCTTCCACATGTCTTCTCTCTTAGACCAGTCTTCTAACAGGCCAGACAACTTTCCTCCGAGTTGGCATGCTCCATTTCTGGTAAGCTCTACAAATCTCATCAACACTTTCCTTCGCAAGGTTCTTAACTAAGTTTAATAATTCTCCTTCCAATCAAGCAAACCTCTTAGAAATATTCATCTCCACCACATCACAGAGATCTACAATCGCACCAGGGTTCAATCCTCTTAGAGACATCTCCAAAGATCTTGGAAAACCCTCTACAACAAACCCAACACTGACCACCTTGTGATAACCTCCAAGTTGTATGTAAGTTAGATCACAACCTGCCACCTTGCATGAAAAACTAGGGCAAGATTCCACAAGTTCAGTGCTCTAGATCTGCAACTCAGATTGTGCACAATATCTTTGCCAACCTTTCTCCAAACAAGATCAACTCAGCTCTGATACCACTTGATGCAGTCAAGTGCAGAGAATCCAATTAAGGACTGTCCAAACTTGCAGCCAACACCAACACAGTGGAATAACACAACACCAAACAAGATCTAAAAGAAAATAGATATCTTTATTCATCAACTAACTGATTACATGCAATGTGCTAGGTTGTAAGGCCTTTCCAGTTATGGCCAATTACAATGCAAGAAATAGTTCTACAAGATCACACAAGATCCAACACATTTCTCCTCAGCTAGCCCAGGTCTGCAACACAATAGGACACTGGTAGGCACTCAAAAAAAGATCTAAACTTGTGCTCGCAAGCCACCAAGCAATCTTCTTGTTCCTAAGCTTGCAAGCTACTAACTCTACTACCTTCTATCCAGATCTAATCTTATTCTAGATCTCTGCCCCAACTCATTCCTCCCTCTAAAAACCTACCCAAGCAAACTCTTAAATACTAATCCAAGCCACAAGTCGGCTGGATGAAACAATTAACCCTTACAAACAAATATTAAATACCAAAACATCAGTCAGCTCTCAAATAGCCCTACAATAAATAAATTCTCCAAGTCGGCCTCTAGATCCGCATAGGAGAATACAACACGCTAGATCTTGGTCCCCACATGTCCAATGGTCAATCCATAACTCAAGGAATGCAACCCAAATTAAATGCACCAGTCAGCCAAGCCGATTCACTAAGAAATACTATCGGTAATCCAAACTACCGAGTGCCAGGAAACATACCAAGAAGGCATTCCAACCGAGCTCCATAAGCATTACCAAGCACCAAAAATGTCGAGTCCCCTTCCATGACTGAGCTTCCTTTAGCGACTGAGTCCTCTAGTGACTGGGCCACTTTAGCGACCAAGCAATAGACATGAACACTAAGACCCCGTCAGTAATCGAGCACCGAGTAACAAAACACCAAGTCACCGAGCTCCATTGGTGAAGCCTAACAAACTTCGACCAAGAACTGTAATACCCCAAAAATAGGATATGGGTTCATTAACCTCCTACATCATCAAATCGATCGAAATCAACATCAAAGTCCTAACCTAAGGCACATCTGTACATCAATTTATCAAAAACCTAATTGATTATCTTAATTTTGCATTGGGGAATATTCCTTGAATATTCCTAATTTATCATAATTATCTTTAATTGAATATTATTTGGTGATAAATGTCATTATTTATCCTAAAGTTGATTAATTAAATATGATGAATATTTAATTAATTAATTTAATTCTGCCACTTAACTATTTAATTAGATTTAATTATATTTATTCCTAATTAATATTGTTTTTATTTTGATAATAAATCAAAATTCCTACAAACAATCAATTGAACATTTATTTAATTGATTTAAAATCAAAGTTGTCAAATTTAATATTTAATTGGAATAAAGTTTGATTTAATAACTGATTAACCCATAAATCAATTGTTTTAATTCAAAATCAGTTAAGTGGAAAATAAATCACTTTATTTATTAAATTAATTCATATTAAATCATGCACAATCAGAAAAGCAGTCAACTTTAAAACAACTATTAAATTCAATTTGTTAACTTTCTAAACTCAACATCTGATGATGAGTTGAAAAAGAGAACTAAACTCTATTTTGAGATAAAAATTGCTTTTGCATGATTTTATGAGTTTATTTATTGTTAATTTCTTGTTAACTCAAAAATCAACCTGAGTTTATCAAGAGTGATTTATGGTTTTTCTTATGCATCCTCAAACCCTAGATTTCTATAAAATCAAGGCTTAGCTCTTCACAAAACAAAATCCCTCGAATTTGCATACTTACTCTGGCGAATTGACATATGAAGAATCAAGCTCTTGCACACAAGGCGATTGTGAGATTTTTGTTATTGTTTTTGAGGATTCATAGCATTCATTCATAGCATATCATTGTTAGATTAATTTTCATATCATTCCAAATCATTCTAGATTAGTTTCATATCAAGTTTTTCATCTTATTGCATTCAAAATCCAAAAAAAAAAAAAGTTTAATCTTTTCTTTCAATCATTTAAATCCTTCGTTTAGGTGTTGCATTGTCATTGATCTCGGTCTAATATGAGAATACCATACTCGCACCTACTAGAAGACAATAAATCATTTGGTTAGCTTAGTTTCATTTATTTACAGATTTCTTTGATTTGCTAACGTCTAATATTTTATTGAAGTGTTGTGTCCACATCTAGGTACAATTTTCACACACACATTTCTGGCACCTAGCGTGGGGCAACCCACCTTTACATGTTGGTTTTGGTTTTTTTTTTGGAGCTAACCCCCTTGTGTAGATTGGCTTGGAGACTAAAACCCTAAATTTTCAAAGATTTAATTATATCTCCCAAACTGCCTAGAGTTTTGGTTTGAAATTGTTTTTGTAGGTTGGAGACATATCAGGGAAGCTTCGATAAAAAAAATCAAAATTTTTTGAGATGTTTTGAATTTTTAATAATTTTTTCTTTATTTTTCATAAAAAATTAATTTTTGGTGCAAATCAGCATATTTTTTTGAAATTTTTACATTTTCAAAAATTTCTTTAAATTATACAGGGGGTCCATTCTTTGTGTTTTAAATTTGGATGCAATATCATATCTCAAATAGTCGATTTACAAAAACTAGTCTATTTTGGTAAAATGGGTCTCTAGGGCACAAATGAAGAGATTTTTCTAAAAAATTTATATTTTTGGAAAACTCTCCATTTTTTAGCAGGGGTCTTTGTTTTTCATTTCCATTTTTATGTCCAAAATCATATCAAAAAAATTAGATCTTGTTGACTAGGTCAAATGCAAAAAAAATAAAATTTTGTGATGGGTATGCACTTATTTTTCATATGATTTAATGCATGATATGAGTTGTCATTTGGATTATTTTCTAGTTATTATTGCTCCTAACAATTGGTTTTCAGATCTAACCCTAGGGTTTGCATAAGTTGAATATATGTTGCATATCTTGTTTGCTTGTTGGAGAGTTCGTGGCTTGCTTGCGCGAGATTGATCAACAAAGCTAAAAATTAGGTTAAAATATACTAAGCACGTTGCATGGGAATTCAGGTATTCTATTGCATCTGAAAACATTTCAATTTGGACATAAAATGAACATCTCACATGTCTAGCTTGAGTGCCTTTCCAGCTTTCATAAATCACACTTCAATTTTGGGCTATAAAACAAACATAGATTTGCTTTTTGCATATCTGTTACACATAGTAAATAGGCCCTATGAACACTATTTGTGGAGTTCTTAAGAGTTTGGGATTCATTCACTAGCTTTTCATGTGAAGTCCTTCTTGATGATAGATCCACTTGTAGGTAGGGAAGGATACTGTTATTATCTCACGTTCTACTTGGTTTGGTCTTCAACTTTGATCGGTACGTTCTCTCTTGGTCCCACTTAGAGAGCTCGATAGACATCATTGTTGACATCAAAAACCTTGGTGAAGTGATTTCAATCTTAGCATGTTAAAGAATCTATCTGCTGTGTTTGGGTAAAAGTGAAAAGGCTAGAGGATTATGCTCTACTCCCTTTTTGGGTAGTATCAGAAACTCAGATCCTTGAATTTAGACCAAGTCCCCATGTGGCATATTTTTTGATTCACCTTTAGAGAGGGTTAACCATAGTGGACATTACCTTTATTGGTTCAACCACGTGGATGGAACCTCAAGCGGTAATAGCCATTTTTGTTGTGGTAGCAATAGCCGCTATATAAATGTCTTTGTGGAAGAAATCTCCACGAGTGTGGTCTCTTATTGGGTTGTCAGATCTCCCTAGCAGCTCTTGATTGATTAAATTATTGAACTATGTCAAAACCTCGGTGCACCTAGATTAGAGTTCACCCTCTTGAGATCACAAAAGTTGCAGAGTTAGACCATTACTAAAAACCCTAGCGAGGCCAAATTTTTCATTTTCTAGGACTATGTGCGTTATTGAATTTTTTTTTTTGAGAACATACACAAATAGCATTCCTAGGGATTAGAACAATAAGTCACTTGATTGTTCATGTGCAAGGTTGCTTTGACCCTTACTGATTACTTTCAGATGTGCTTGAATTCCCTTGCTTGTTGTTATGTGTGCTTGTTATCTACTTGGTTACTGGAAATGAATGAACCCGAGATGAACTATTATACAGATCTTCAAACTTGGACAAAAAACTTTGTAAACAATTTGAAACTAAAAAACTAAAAAATTGCAAATTTGAAGCAAAATTCTTTCTGGAATCAAAAGTCATCCTGTAGTCTCAAAAACTCGTACAAGTTTTCTCAAAAGTCATGCCAAAACCCCTAGATTATCATACAGAAGCCTATACATTGTCATACGAGTTTTGTCTCCAAATTCAAGCAAAGTCAAACCCTAGTGTCAATTGTCACAAGAGCTTTGTCAACTGTCGTGCTAGAGCCAACCTTGACTCGTATGAGTTTGGAGAAACTTGTATCAAAATTTTGAAAAGTTGTCAAAAAACTCTAGAATTTGTCAGAAATCCAATTTTTATAGCCAATTTCTAGATTCTGTCAAAAAATTCACTGTGTCAGGAACATAGCCGAACAATCAGAGAAATCCAATCTATTTTCCTAAAAGTGGTCTGTTGAGTTGATCCAATCTTTTGATCTTTTGATTTGCATCACGTTCATCTGGTGTCAAAACCTTGTCAAAATCATCTTCAATTCAGTCTTCAACAAAATGGCTAAGTGTTGCGAGCTCGTGTCTGCCATCTTTTGGGCATCTACCCATACTACTAGGGCACATTATCCTTCATTTACATCCAAACTAATCTTCAATCAATCCAATCTTGACAAGTTTGCGTCATTTGATCTTCTTGAATCAAGTCATTCTTCAGTTGTCTTAATCTTTCTCTTTTGCTTCACCCAAGGTTAATGGTGGAAACTACAGCTTCATCACAGAGAAAAAAGGAGAACAACCCAAATTATCTTCAACAACCTCTTCTATGATCACTGAAACCTTTCATCAACCCTATGACACTACTAAATTTTGAGAAGATGCTCTTGGTAATCTATTCTTAAAAGGTGGTTACGTCACTCCTCTTGCATCAACTCACACAATCAACCAACCTCACATAAATCAATCCCCAATAGTCCTCACAACAACACTATGTCTCAAGGTAGAGAAAATCAAAACTCCCAAGGGAATCACTCCAATCATGGCAGATATGCCGAACCAACACCCTCTAAAATTTCCCAATATCAAAATGACGCTAACTTCAAGAGAATGATGAAACACTTCTTGAGGGAAGACAAATAGGCATACTTCCTAGAGCTAGCTCAACAAGGGGCTAAAATTCCTCCAAACTTTAATGTTGAAGATATCATCACACATGAGGAAGAAACTCCTATCACAACCATGATGAAATAAATGCATTCCATGCAAGTCAAGCTCAACAAGCTAGAAAAAGAGAAGGAACCTAAGGAGTTCTCTATGGAGGCCCTATGCCCTTTTCCATTTGATAAAGACTTGAACATGCCACCATTCTCGAAAAGAGGGTAAATGCCCAAATATGACAAATACGATGGAAACTTTGATCCCCAAGATCATGTAAGAGAATTCTTTACTCAATCCATGGAGTTCATGCATGAACCAACCTACTTAATGTGTCTTTTCCCATGATCTTTGGGAGGAGCAACCATTCATTGGTTCTCAAAAATGCCTCCAATAATCAAAACTTTTGAGGAGATGATCAAGATATTCTATCAACAATACTCCTACAACATCCAACATCTGGTCACTATGATTGACATTTGCAATCTGAAACAGAACTCAGGAGAATCATTCCTAACTTTCCTCAAACAATGGAGGAAAAAGTTTTCTCTATATGCTAGACCCATTCTAGAAACTGAGAAGCTGGAAATTTTCATCAACAATCTTGTTCCAGAAATCAACTACCATTTGCAAATGCAAAATCATTCATCCTTTGATAAAATGGTAGAAAATGCAATCAAAATTGAGAAAGTACTCGTACAAAAAGGAGACATATCAATTCAAAAGGACAAGTATGAATCTAGATCTAGTTCCAAAGACAAAGGCAAAAATTGGAACAAGAATAAATGCATCATCATAGATGGCGTTGTTGATAATATCCATGCCCCATCTAAGGCACCCACTTTCAATCTCACTGTTGGTACCCAAGCCATCAAAGTTTTAGAAATAAAAGCTATAGAATCAAACAAGAAGCCATTTGACTCAAACCTTGGGCCAAAAATCCTAAACACAAGTTTACTCCTCTTGGAGAGTCCTTGGAATCCGCCATGAAAACTCTATTAGCCAAAAAAATCATCACATTGCCTAAGATCCAACCATTTGATCCTGAACCTAAACCAAAATGGTGGAAAGAGAATGATTTATGTTACTTCCATCAAAACAAGGGTCATAAAACCAATAATTGCATACGCTTGAAGCATCTCATACAAGACAAAATTTATAATGGAGAAATTGTAATTGACAATCATAAAAGCAATAATGATCATACAACATTCACGAAACCATTTTCGAAGCATAATCAAGGAGATTCATCTTCTCAACCTAATATGGGTTCTAAAGTCAATTATGCTTACTCTGGAAACAATGCTGTTATAAACATGGTTGAACCTTTCTTATCTAAACATTACAATGTCATCACCATCATAAGAAAAGATAGATATAATCAATCAAAAAATGTAGTTACTTGATCACAAGCTCAGGCACATCTACAAGGACAAATCTTAGATTCATCAAATGTCCCTAAGATGCCTTTCAATCTTTCATCTGCTTCTAAACAGAGGGCTGCCTCTAAATCATCAAATTCTAAAGACATGAAACCAACATCATACAGTATTATCCAACAACTCCAACATACCAATGCAAAAATATCAATGTTTGAGTTGCTTCGGATATCTCCCACTCATCGAGCTATTCTGGATAAAGCTCTGCTCGGTTCCAATGTTCCTGACAATCTTGATCTAGATAGATTTCAGACTATGGTTGGTCATCTGACATCACCCTAGTATATCTCCTTTTTAGAGGAAGATGACAATTCGTTGAGTCATCCGCATAACCAACCTTTACACATTGAGGTCTTGATTCAAAACTGTCAAGTCAAATGTGTGTTGATAGATGGTGGCATTGGTTTAAACATTTGTTCTTACAACTTGATCATACAACTGGGATGATCAGAAGTAGCCATTGATCCTAAAAAGAAGATAACTATCAAGGCATATGATGAAAAAGAAAGATCTTCCAAAGGAACAATTATCTTACCTATCAAAACAATTCCAGTTATTAGAGACATCACATGTCAAGTTCTAGATCTACCTTTGGCTTACAACATTGTCCCAGGGAGACCCTGGATACATGAAATGTGAGCTATTCCTTCCACATACCATCAGTGTTTGAAATTTCCTTATGAAGGAGTAGAGGTGACCATTCCAGCTGACATATCTACAACTTCCAATGCATTGAAAGAAAGCATTGACAAACTTGTTCCAAATAATAGAGAGTCTCCTACCAAGCAAACAGACATAGCATCTATAACATCCAAGATGGAAGACATTTCCAAAGAGGTCAAAATCAAAGACAAAGGCATGGGAGAATATACTATGGAACTAGTCCTATCTTTGACATCTCTCCCCATCTTGCCTAAATCTTATGGACAATCTTTAAAACAGCCAAAACACCAAAAATTCCTTCCAAGTCATATGGGTCACGGGCTAAACTGATAGCTGCACTAGTACATTTGAGGCCAAATTTCGACAGCCATTTGTCAGATTTCCAACGCATATTTGTCAAAATTTTGACACATGTTTTCATTGCTGTTTTTGTGTTGGAAATGGTGACGGGAGTCACAATCGTTGGTATTCCAAAATCCATACCTATCGGAAATGGGCACATAAACAACAATTTACTTTGTGACAGATTTGTTGAAAAAAAAATTTTGCGATGGTTTTTCATTTGGTATTTCGATAGATTGGCAGTATATTCCAATAGGACATTCTGTCAGTGGTATAGCAGTCCTGTCATGCAAATATGTTGGAGTGGTGTCATATTTGACAGTGACCAGTTGGAGTTTCGACGGTCTGTAATATACTATCGATGAACCAACCCATCAGATGTATAGCGCGTCTGTCAGAAATGCTTTACTAATTGTCGAAAAAGCGATGGATTAGCATAATAAAGAAAACAAAGCTCAAGAGACCATCATAGTTGGTCTCCGTATTTGGTCCATATACCGATAAAACATTTTACATTTCATTAGCTCATGAAATGAGGGGATTTGAAAGAATTTAATAGAATATTTTCATGATAACGTATACTATTAAGTTGACATTGCATGAATTTATCGACTCTGCGCACTTGTAGACATAAAACAAAGCAATAAAGAAGCATCTCCTCCCATGGCCTACATTACTCAAGCCATGAGAGGGGATGCTTATTTATGGCTATGTTCTATGTCTACAAGTGCGTGAAGTAGATAAATTCGTTCAATGTCAAACTAAAATAATGTATGTTATACATGAAAATATCATCCATTAAATTCTTTCAAATCACCACATTTGATGAGCTAACAAAATGTAAAATGTTTTGTGAGTATATGGACCAAGGACGGAGACCAACTATGATGGTCTCTTGAGCTCTGCTATCTTTGTCCTAGCTACTAGGTAAGGGCCAAAAGACTTATACCTGTCGATCATTGATAATAATCACCACCTTGCCTTTAGTACACTACACAGTATCCAATATAAGAGGAGGCAAAAAATATGAATGGATAAAAGAAATGAAAGATACAATAAAATTATCTTGTTTTTTACCTTCTCATAATTGATCTCAGTCTCGTAAAAGTAATTTTATACGATCACTAGCACATTTTGTGCATGGATGAGAAACAATATCCAAAGTTTCTAGATTCTGAGAAGAGGTATGAGTGGAGGCCAAAAAAGGGATATTTGTGAAGGTTTTATAGACATACTACTAAATCATCATCTCTGCACTGGTACTCAATCTGGAGACCTTCTCTAGAAAATCTCCACATCTAGCAAATCTCCACAAAAATCCCTTCTGGCCTCCACTACATATACATCTTCTCAGTATCTAAAAACTCTCCATCATTGATTCCCATCATTTTTCACCATCTCCGTGGACTGAGACCTTACATTATTGAGCTTCTCTTTGTTTTGAGAATAGTTTAACATTCTCTACTTAATAGGGCCAACCACGTGAAGGTGGAAGCTCATCTGGCCCCTCCTAGGAGCCTCTTATGACCCTTTATGACATTTTAAGACCTCTAAGATGTGTATTCTTAGGGGTCGTAAATGGTCGTAAATAATCATAAGGGGTCCTGGGACACAACAGTTGAGAAACATAAATGTAGGCATCATGGTCACAAGTTTTTGGAGACAACATAATTGAGCGGTATACCCAAACGATGCAAAGCAACCACTACTCAATTATGTTGTATACCCAGATGATGGAGAGAAACTCCTGCACCTCCGATTCCAAGTTGACTACATCTGTTGCTCATGAATACAAGGTCCTCCAACAAATGTATTCAATTTGGAATTGGAGGTGCAGAAGTTGCTCTCCACCACTTGGGTATACAACTCAATTACATTGTCTCCAAAAAATTGTGACCATGATGCCTACAATTATGTTTCTCAACTATTGTGAAATCTACATTTATGTTTCTTAGCTATCATGTTTATGTGCATGTTTTTATGTGTTTGGGAAGATATCTTTCTAGCCCTGACCTGGATATTTTATCCATAATGACCAAACTTCAAAGGATCCAAGCCCAGGCTAGAAAGATGTCTTCCCATTCTGTTTAAGCCATATTCCTTGTTCTTGTCAAACTTCCTTGGTACAGTAGGTGTGCTCTTTGTAGTACTCTTCTTCAATTTGTGTTTGACAATAAGCATCTTCTTCTTCTTCCTAATTGCAGCCGGAGGTTCCTTTTCATTGGGATTCAACTCCACTTCCCCCATCTCATCATCCTTGTCACCCTTAGTTGCCATCCTAAGCCCTTCTTCCCTCTCTAGTTCTTTAAGCCTCTGCAAGATATCTAGATCAATAAAGTCTGCAACATTGTGTCCATCCATTATCTCAGAAATATCATCTTCTTTCCACTCTTCATTTTCCAAAATATACCACAATCTTAAGACTCGCAACTCTTCAAATTCTCTTGTTTCCTTCAAACCTCCAAACATGTGTACTATGAGATTTCCTCCAACAAATAGACTTGTGATGATTTTCACAATAGTATATGTGTTGGAAGGAAAGCTCAAAGTACTTCTTAGGCCAATATGAATGTTCATCACCTGTGCATATAAGAGTTGATCATAGAAGGTATATGCACAGGTGAAAAACATGCATATTTGACCAAGCAATACTGGGAGCTAGAACCAACAGCAAAAATATTTGTGGTGATTTTCAAAATAGTACATGTTGCTAAGTAAGCTCCCAGTAGCACTCAGGAAACTATGCACGTTCATCACCCGTGCATATGAAGTGGCTCTAATGGCAGATACAATCACAAATTTTGCATACTCCTTATTTTGTTCTAGGTTGATATTGTCAGACATGGTCTTTTTTGAATGGAATGACTCATTACTTGTACATTGACTAGAATGTTGGTGGAAGAAGGATGATTTTTTTGCAACCTGCAGATACACAGACACTGAACAACCATTTTTTTAACTCTAATTTTCTCAACACAAAGGGACATGTATCATAGCCATAAAAAAATTATTGTTTTAAAATGGAATACACCAAGGAGTACCATCAGAAATATTGACCATTTACAATCATGAATAGTTAACCTAAATCAAATAGCTCATTTTTTTATCAGCATGTGTAGTCTTTGTGTATATGAAAAATGAATGAAATATAAATCAAGATGAAATAAAAAAGTGAACAAAAAATCAAATTCAAGGCCTAATTTATCAAGAGCAACAAACATTTGGATGAAAAAAAAATCATTAAGACTAGAAAATCAAGTTCTAGAAAAATCATTACGACTATAGAAAAATCATTTAGACTAGAAAATCAAGTTCTAGAAATGGACGGTTCTGGTGCTTTTCCATTACAACAATTGAGCATTCATCATTTGGTACTTCTTGGTGTATTCCATTTAAGTTTTTCAGCTGTCATTTTTATGTGCATGTTCTTTATGCGTTTGGCTTCTCTCCCTCACAAGGGATACACCGATAGGTAATTTATTTGAAAGCATAATGATTTGATAGTCTTCTTTTAGGATAGGTGTAATCATCCCACCAACCTTAATTAGCAACATTAATGATATATGTCAAGTACTTATAATCAATATGCCCAACAAATAGAGACTTAGTAGTAAAAGCATAAGGTTGCACATCCACATCCATCCAAGTGCAACAACCTTCAAAAATTTGAAGAGGTAAAGAGAATCCCCATATTTTATCAGCCTAACATAGTCTTTGGCCACTTTGGCAATGAGAACCTCAAAATAGAGAAAAGAAACTTAGTAAAACCAGTCTATGCCGCTATTTGTGAGGGTAAAGTCATGATAAGTGCCTCTCAAACCTCTCCAAACATGTAAGATTGTCTTTAAATACTTTATTGATCTCTTCTAAACATTAACCAAATCAAACCTACATTTGAATCCACACACAATAACCCAAAATTAAGGGTTTTTTATCCTTTAATGAATCTTAGTCACTGGTAACGCATGGACAGTCAAACCACTAGTCTCCAAAGCATTCAATAAGTGAATTTGGATGTTTGAAAACTACTCCCAACAATTCTTAAACATACTTTATTGTTTAAGAATTGTTGGGACTAGTCCTTTGGCGTGTATTAAACAGAATAGAATTTTCAGCATATTATTATCATTCTATTTCTTTGTTGTAAACATGCCATTGGTTCAGTTTTAATCTACTAGTGTCGTGCCCTAGCCCATGCTTTATCTCCATTATTTGATGTTATTCATCGTTCTGAAATGTTGACTGTGGTTATCAAATGGAAAAAATAGAAAAAAAAAATTTAACACAAAAATAAATTTACAAAACCGAACCAATGGCATGTTTACAACAAATGAATAGAATGATAATAATATGTTAAAAATTTTATTATGTTTAATACATGCCAAAGGACCAGTTGTATGAGTGGATTGTATTTAATACATGCCAAAGGACCAGTTGTATGAAATTTTCAATCACATAGCATTTCACTATTGTATGAGTGGATTGTGTAGGAAAAATTAACATTAGAAAAGGAGCAAAATCCTCAACACATCTTGGAAACCATTGAATTCAATAATAAATTAAACCTAACAGCATCACTATTCCTTCCATTCACTTCTACCAAGAATAAAGCATTTGATCTATTCAAAATTACATATAATCATTAGACAGTTAAATTTGCTGACTGTGTAGAGGAACAATCACGACCAAAATGATCAAAAGTACTTTCACCCTTGCACAAGCTATTCCAAACTTCAAGTAAAATGAGAAATATGTTATATCAAATCATTCATATTCATAGTAACCATTCAAAGGATAATGATTTGACAGTCTTTTTTTAGGATAGGCGTAATCATCCCGCTAACCTTAATTAGCAACATTTGTGATATATATCAAGTACTTATAATCAGTATGCCCAACAAACAAAGACTTAGTAGTAAAAGCATGTCCTTTGGTTTACTAGTTTACTTATAATTAGTATGTCCTTTGGTTTACTAGTTTAATCTAGTTTAAGAATGGTTTGTTTCATTTGAATGTACCATTGAATGAAGCTTGGCTATATTAAGTACAATCTTAAGACTCATGACTCTTCAAATTCTCTTGTTTCCCTTAGACCTAGCCTCCAAACATGTGTACTATGAGTAGCCCTCCAACAAATGGACTTGTGATGATTTTAACAATAGTACATGTGTTGGAAGACTACTCAAAGTACTACATGCTTAGGCAAATTTGAATGTTCATCACCTGTGCATATAAGAGTTGATCATAGAAGTTATATGCACAGGTGAAAAACATGCATATTTGACCAAGCAATACTAGGAGCTAGACCCATCAGTAAATAGATTTGTGGTGATTTTCATAATAGTACATGTGTTGTTGGGTAAGCTCCAAAAAGCGCTTAGGCAAATATGCATGTTCATCACCTATGCATATGAAGTGGCTCTAATGGAAGATACAATCACTAAATTATGCATACTCCTTATTTTGTTCTGGGTTGATATTGTCAGACATGGTCTTTCTTGACTGGAATGACTCATTACTTGTACTCGTTTCTTGAAGAAGGATGATTTGTTTGCAACCATTTTTTCAACTCTAATTTTCTCAACAAAAAGGGATATTTATCATAGCCATAGAAACATTATTATTTTAAAATGAAATACACCGAGTACCATCAGAAATATTGACTATTTACAATCATGAATAGTTAACCTTAATCAAATAGCTCATTTTTTTATCAGCATGTGTAGTCTCTGTGTAAATGAAAAATGAATAAAATATCAAGATGAAATAAAATAGTGAACAAAAATTCAAATTCAAGGCCTAATTTATCAAGAGCAACAAACATTAGGATGAAAGAAAAATCATTAAGACTATAGAAAAATCATTAGGACTATAGAAAAATCATTAACACTAGAAAATCAAGTTCTAGAAAAATCATTAAGAGTACTATAGAAAAATCATTAGGACTATAGAAAAATCATTAAGACTAGAAAATCAAGTTCTAGAAAAATCATTACGACTATAGAAAAATCATTTAGACTAGAAAATCAAGTTCTAGAAATGGATGGTTCTGATGCTTTTCCATTACAACAATTGAGCATTCATCATTTGGTACTTCTTGGTATATTCCATTTAAATTTTCAATTGTTGTGTTTATGTGCATGTTCTTTATGTGTTTGGCTTCTCTCCCTCACAAGGGATATGTTGATAGGTAATTGATTTGAGAGCATAAAGATTTGACAGTCTTTTTTCAGGATAGGCATAATCATCTCACCAACCTTAATTAGCAACATTTGTGATATATGTCAAGTACTTATAATCAGTATGCCCAACAAATAGAGACTTAGTAGTAAAAGCATAAGGTTGCACATCCACATCCACCCTAGTAAGTATTAGAGCCTTTCAAATTTTTAAAGAACACAAACTTTGCAAATCAAATTGATATTTCATTCAAACCTATGTTCTTGATCAAGTTCTTAAAGATTAAAACATGAAACCATCAAGTTCTTCACCTATGTTCTTCATGGTTGGGGAAGTTGTGATGGAGTTATATGTAACCTTTGGAAGTCATTGTACGATAGACTTAAGCCTGGAGTGTATGGTAGGAACAAAGATTCAATAAAAATAGAAGTTTAAATTTGCAAGTCCATTGTGTTATGCATTGTTGAAAGGCTTATTTACTTATTGTTTTGGTTTCTAAATTCAAGGATGGAATAGTAAGAAATCTCCAAGCATTCATTTCATCATTGAATTTATTGTGAGCATTTTAAAATTTTGTTCCTTACGTTTTGACTGGTAAAACCAGTGACTGTTCCAAGTAATGTTTTTAATCCTTTGAAGTTTCTCATGATCCTAATGTAAGTTGATTGGATTAAGAAATTTGGGGATCCAATAGGACTTTAGGGGATTTCAATAAATGTTTTGGAAGACTTAGAGGAACTATTAGCATGACTGTTCCTTCATCTACATCAAGTTAGACTAAATTTGCTAAGTTTTTCCTTTGTTTTGAAGTGTATTTTGTAATCTATTTCCTTTCCATGGACCCAAAGACCTAGGACCCATGGAAAGAGGATACTAACAATGTATTATACAACTCTAAAGTTCTTGACTTGCAGAGATTTGAGAAAGTAAAGAGAACACTGGCTATGTTTAATGTTAACTGTTCTTGCACAATCTACTCATACAACAATGAAATGATATGTGATTGACAATTTCATACAACTAGTCCTTTGGCATGTGTTGTCGTAAATTTTGTTTTAATAAAATTTAGACAACTACACATGAATTTAATCACATTTTTTATTAAATTAATTTTGGTTTTAAAACTCTAAGTATTTTTATTAAATAAATAAAAATATTTATTTATTTAAAGTTTTAAGTCATTAAATTTAATGTTTTTCTTAGATTTTGGTTTTTACTTTATTTTATTGATTTTTATTGTTTTTCAATTTTAATAATATATTGATAGTATATTATTAAAATTCTAAACATTTTTAAATATTATATAAAATCTCAAAATATTAAAATAAAAATCTTTAATAGAGGTTTTATATAGTATTGTATATACTTTTAATGTTTAGAAGCTCAAACGTTAGTCTTTTAAAAATAAAAGGAGGTCATGTTTTGAAGTTTTCAGGATTTTTAAGAGGAATTACATGTAACACATGAAGCAACACACACTTAAAGAAAACTCCTAAAATTTTATTAAAAGGTCGGACTATAGTCACGCCTTTGCATGTTTCGCAACATGTTAAATAAAATGTTTGTAATATTAAAAATCCCGAGCACGTACTAAAGTTATCAAACCTTTTTATTATCATTACATGTTGCAAAATACTAAAACTTGCAAAGAACTTCCAAAAGTCCTGATAATATTATGAAATCGGGCTTTTTCATTATTGTTACATATCACAATGCAAAGCTCTATTTTTTTGAAAACTATCGATTCTTCATTTTATTGTTGCAAGGCGCGCTAGACTTTTTTTTTTTTCGAGCCTTCCGCTTGCAACTATGAGTTGCAGAGAGTGTCGTATGAGGAATCTTAGTCTTCAACACTACATTGATAAGAAATGACTAGTTCATGAGCCTTTAAACATCTTCAATCCGCCTCATTGTTATTTTGAAAAGCATTAATACAAGTCATTTTGTCTCCAATCTTCACTTGGCTCGCATTCAACCTCAAAGAGCAAGTCCTCCTTCACATTTTTGCATAAGCGAAGTGTTCATCAGATGATAGAAGAGCTAACCACTATACCAGGAAAAATAATAAAATTCAAATTTCATAAATACTTGACTTCTATTGTTCCTACCTCAGTGGTCTCAAATCTGGATGAGATCAAAGATACAAAAGTTGGGCATGTGGATATGACCGAATTTGTTAAAAGGACAGAGGTTGCAAATCCAAAGGATGAGATGCAGAAAATTCTCAAAAGTCATATACACCTACTCTCAACTTTTCCTATAGCAATATTGGAACCCGAGTTCATTATGGCATGTGCAACACATTTTGACAAAGAAACCCAAACAATCAAGGATTCTAAAGGTCAGATTGTTATCAAGTTAGATGTAGAAGCCATTGACAAAGTTTTCCATATTCCTTCCACTCTAGTATATGTAGATATCACCCATGAGAAGGCTTTAGAGTACTACAATAAAATGGAAGATGACTGCAAAAGAGAGATCAATACTATTTGGTTCATTAAACTAAGGCAATCAATCTCAACCCGATGGCCTGCAACTTTATACAGAACTGAGTTCAAAGAAGATATCAATGATATGATTACTCTTCTTGGCAGAATGCGGGGGTTGAAGAAGTCCAATGTTTTTGAGCCTTGGATGTTTCAGTATATTTCCATCATCAAAAAAGGAAAGCAAATGATTTTATGGGCAGAATTGATCGGTGATTCATTATGTGAGCAGTTGACAGAGGTACCTACCACTCATACATTCTATATGAGTTCATATCTTGTGTACATTGTTGCATCCTTCCGAGCATTACCAGGGTTATCCTATGAGGGAGACATAAGCAAGTTGCCAGTATGGGGGTACTACAGTCAATTACCCATGGTTATAGGTAGACATCATTTTCATAGACTTCAGGATGGCTTCTTCGGAAATTTCATGTGTTTGTTTGATAAAACACTTGAGAATAGAAGGGTTTTAGAGGCAACATGGAGGAAAGTCAATGAATATGGATGTATGTTCTTACAATTTTCAACTTTCACCTACATGAGAGTCAGATGTTTTGATGATCATCCTTATATGTTGCCAAGGTATCCGACTGATAAGATTGTTCTAATGGAGTTGGGAAGATGGCTGATGTATGTACATGCTAAACAATCTACATCTCATAAAGCTGGGTTTGCAATTTCAACTCAACATCCCTTGGTAATTGGTAGGTATTCACTTACTTCCACAGTAAAGGCTAAATCAATGGAAACTGAATTGCAGGAGATTAAACTGAAAAGGTTCAAGATTAGAGCTAACTTTGATTATCGGGGCATGAGGGATAAAACCAGAAGATCTTTTACTCATGTTCATCATATTGAAGATGTTTGGATAAATCTTCATATAGATAAGGATATCAGAAGGATGGACTATAGCAGGTTATCCTTAGAACAGATCATTGATATGGATCTTGCTGACATTCCAGAAGGAATGGAAGATGATGGAGACATATTAGATCTAGAATACCAAGTAGCAAAGGTTGCATCTCAGGACCTCCTTTCAATCCAATGGTCATTAAAAGAAAATTTCTCCATAACCGATAGATTTTAGTCAATCATGGCTAATACTCACACTTGGCTCAAGCGTTATGGTATTAAGATGAAAAGATTTAAATCAGGATCAGATGATGATACAATTGGACCTATGGGCCGGAAATTAGAAGTGAAAGGTAAGAGAAAAGATAATGCATCTTCTTCAGGGACCATAGTAAAATTGAAATTGAAATCAAAGGAGAAAACCCAAGAAATTTTAGGTAAAGAAAAGGTGGTAATACAAGAAAATCTTGAAGTTGAAGATGATCAACAAGAGGATGAAGTGAAAGTACTTCAAGAAATACTGGATACACGATCTACCCCTGTGGAGACTACACATGAGTTCATTCTTGCAAATGCACCTAGTTTCATGATTGATTCTGATGTTGATTCATTTTCAACAATATTCACTCCTCCTGTTCTGAATATGCCACATGACAACATGGTCAGTGTTTTCTCTTATGTTTCTCTCTCAGGTACACCCATGATTCCTTCAATGGAAGGATATTCTTCTCTTAGTGACTTCGACAGGTTCATGTTAGAATCAATGTCACATGTCACTACAAGACCTACTCCTACTACCATACAAGCTGAGACACCAGCCATTGTAAGCATCACAACATGTACTCAATCTAACATATCACAAGTTACATCTAAAGAAACTCCTTCTATCTTATCTGATCTTCCTTCGTGGCTCAGTGTTGTTCCAAAGAGAAAGAAGTAGGAAGTTTGACCAGATATTTTTGACTTTGAGCAACTAAAACAGGTTAAGGCTAAGGGTGTTAAGAGAGCCAAAACAATTTCAAGGGTTAGAATGGACAAGAATAAGACTAAATATGTGGAGATTGCAGAACCTCTTATAGAAAAATCCCATGATGAGATGAAGTTGGCTGATTTTAAGATCACCAGGGTGGATTTGGGCAAACAGACACATGCTGGATTGATCAACGATGCTCAAGATTCTATAGCATTGCTAGCACAAGAGTGCGATGAGCTTAAAAGGAAAAAGAATCAAATCAAGGAATAGAATGAGTTACTCGTGCCAGTAATTTGAAAGGTTACTAGAGTTTCAGAGCAGGTTGATCCACTAGCGTCTTCTATTGCAGAAGAATTTGTTAAACAGGTTGAGAGAGCTGGAGAAATGGCTACAGCCATTAATACATGGGTGAACCAAATGATGGTACAAGGAACAGAGTTGATAAAAAGAGCACTCCAAATGATTACTTATGCCAAAATGGTGACATCTTAGTTAAATGAAGTTTTAAGAAATTTCAGTCAAAACTTGAAGTCACTTGGAAAAGATTTGGAAATTTGGAATAAGTTTTTAGATCTAAAATTGGAGATGCTATGCGAGAATGGGGTAATACCTTCTTGTGAGAACTACATTAGATCCAAAGAGCTTTTGGTTAATAGAGGCCAAGTCATTGAAAACCTGGTAGAAGATCTAGAGGTAGCCATAAAGACATGTGCTGAAAAAGAGCAAGAAATTGCTACTCAATTTATGAAGATTTCATGCACATTGATAAATAATGATCAAAAAGTGATGACAGAAGATGATACAGTCTCAGAATTCCTATTAATGGTTCATCTTGAGCTTGAGGTGGATCATTTTACACTAGCTTCCATTCACAAGCTCGCAGATCATCAGAACTCACTCAATCTTCTTCAAACAGTTCTTGAGGATAGTGATGCCACAATTTCCAGATGCTCAGATACAATTCTCAAGACAGCTGTGGTTGCAAGCAACACCATTGTGCTAAATCTGAATGAAATTCAAGAGAGCATTCACAAGTTTCAGATTTTCATGGCACTTAATGAAGAAGATTGAAAAGAAGAGTGCTTTAGGCACTCAAATAGGTTTCTCATTGCTTTCTAGGATTTTAGATATGCATTGTTATTTTTAGTTTGAAAAATTACATGTAAAGCATAAATTTACAATTACATATGTAATGAAACATGTAAAGAAAAAATTTGCAATTACATATCTTGCTACATGTAATCACATTACAGAGGACTGTGATGTTGAATAAGTCAACCTTAGGTAGTTAGTTTTCCATATTTTTCTCATAGCCTCTCTCCTATAAATACAAGAGGGCTCATTGTAAATATTTATCTTTATGCATTGCAAGAAAACTCTGGAGAAATTGTGCAATTTTAAACCTTTCTTTAATTTATGCAAGCTGATTTTGAGTGAATAAAAGCAAGTGTTTTTCAATCTTTGAGTTGAGGAGATTTGTGAAATTATTTGCGTTGTTCTAAAGAGACCCTTGAATCTGATTTTGTGTAGACTTTGTGCTATAATTATCAATTTGAGTTAGTTGAAAGTGGATACATAGTCTTTGAGTTGTTATTCATACCGTTACTAAGAATAGGAAAGAAGATTCATGTGTTTAAGTCTTTGTGCTTGTCATATTGTTGCTTTATAGTTTAAAATCTCTTCAAGATAGTGTATAAGTCTGTGAGCTTATATATATTCCTTAGTTTATAGTTAACTGGTATGCTTAACAATTAATCTTTCAGTTAATTTTAAGTTTATTGGTATTATTGCTCCAACTAGTTCTTAAAGGTGAAATTATAAAAGTTTATCTTCGTGAAAGTGAAATCCTTCCTGAAGAAAGAGGAAGTGATATGTGAAACACCCATTTTAGATTAGATTTGAGTTTCTTGTTAAGTATTAGTTGAATTCGTTGCAATAAGAAGGGTGCCTCCCCTAAGTTGAGAGGAGAGATTATTTCTCACACACTGTGCCTAAATATTCCATTTTGCAAGTAGTGTGTCTATGACTACCTACAAAATATTTAGCCAACAACGTGTATTAAACAGAATAGAATTTTCAACATATTATTATCATTCTATTTCTCTATTGTAAACATGCCATTGGTTCAGTTTTAATCTACTGGTGTCATGCCCTAGCCCATGCTTTATCTCCATTATTTGATGTTATTCACTATTTTGAAAGATTGATTGTGGTTATCAAATGGAAAAAATAGAAAAAATAAAATTAACACAATTTTTTTTTTACAAAACTGAACCAATGGCATGTTTACAACAAAGAAATAGAATGATAATAATATGCTGAAAATTCTATTCTATTTAATACACACCAAAGGGCCAGTTGTATGAAATTGTCAATCACATAGCATTTCACTGTTGTATGAGTAGATTGTGCAGGAATAGTTAACATTAAACAAGGAGAAAACTCCTCAACACATCTTGGAAACCATTGAATCCAATAATAAATGAAACCTAACACCAACACTATTCCTTCCATTCACTTCTACCAAGAATTCCAGCACAAGCACAAGCTATTCCAAACTTCAAGTACAAGCTATTCCAAACTTCAAGTAAAATGAGAAATATGCTATATCAAATCATTCATATTTATAGTAACCATTCAAAGGATTATTTTGTCAATGAACCCTCTGACTGTACCCCTGTGTTAGAGAAAGGAAACCTCAAAATAGAGAAAGGAAACTTAGTAAAATGATTCTATGCCACTGTTTGTGAGGGTACAGTCATGATAAGTGCCTCTTAAACCTCTCCAAACATGTAAGAATGTCTTTAAATACTTTATTGATCTCTTCTAAACATTAACGCATGGACAGTCAAACCAGTAGTCTCCAAAGCATTCAATAAGTGAATATTAATGTTTGAAAACTTTCCTCTCAACTTCCCCAACCACTCCTAATTGGTTAGAGGGATTAGTTGAGTGTTTAGATACTAAAACTTCTTAAACATACTTTATCTGATATGATGAATTGTAATATCAACAAACATGAATCCAAAAATTTCAAAACAGTGAATCGATATCCTTGAGCACAAGCACCAATAACATCAAATAATGGAGATAAAACATGGGCTAGGGCACGAAACCAGTAGAATGCGGTCATTTCAGTGAGCATTCATGATCAAATAAAATGCAATGCATTTGAAATTTACGGTCGAATATGATGCCAGAGGCTTGAAAGACATTGCCCGTCAAATATACCAATCAAAGATGAAGAAATCACATACCTTCTCTCGCGCTAGTCAGCTTGCATGAAGGAAGATTTGATAGCCAAATCTTCCTTGTACCACATGAAGAACATGCCATTGGTTCAATTTAGCATATTATTATCATATCAGATAAAGTATGTTAATGAATTATTGGTAAGGATAGGAATAGTGGAGATTCTAGAAATATCCCTCTAACCGATTAGGAGTGGTTGGTGAAGTTGAGAGGAAAGTCTTCGAACATTCATATTCACTTATTGAATGCTTTGGAGACTACTGGTTTGATTTTCCATGTGTTACCAATGATTGAGATTCATTAAAGGATACAAAACCCTTCATTTTGGGTTATTGTGTGTGGATTCATCCGCTTTAGCCAAGAAGATCAAGAAGATGGGGCAGGAGAACATTGTGGTAGAAGAAGTATTTAAAGATATTTACATGTCCCCTATCCGTGAAATCAAGACTATAGGTGATGAAGACCATGCTGAGGATGAGGGGGGTCTTAATCAAGGAGGGGCAACAAGAAGCAACAAAAAAGTTTTCAGGAGTTTGGAACAACATTTCAGAATCCATGAATGGTATGGGTAAGGTGACCTTCATTCTTGGCTGTGACTTCAATGAAACATTGGATATGCTTGATAAGAAGAAGGATCACTTGTTGATAGTGTTCCTTGAGGGAAGGGGGATTGTGAAAGACTTGGCATCATTGTATTGTGTATTTCCAATATGTTTGGATGCAGGGCAGACTAGGAGAATGAAGGATCACTCACTAATTGCCAGATAACCCAATTTTGAAGGGTCACTAGTTGAGGGGACAGTCAAGGTCTGGATGTTGATAGTGTTCATTGAGGGAAGGGGGATTGTAAAAGAATTTTTATCATTGTATTATGTATTTCCAATATGTTTGGATGCAGGGCAGAATAGGAGAATGAAGGATCACTCACTGATTGCATGATAACCTGGTTTTGAAGCGTCATTGGTTGAGGGGACAGTTAAGGTTTGGATGTTGATAGTGTTCCTTGAGGGAAGGGGGATTGTGAAAGACTTTTTATCATTGTATTGTGTATTTCCAATATGTTTGGATGCAGGGCAGACTAGGAGAATGAAGGATCACTCACTAATTGCATGATAACCCAGTTTTGAAGGGACACTGGTTGAGGGGACAGTCAAGGTCTGGATGTTGATAGTGTTCCTTGAGGGAAGGGGGATTGTGAAAGACTTGGTATCATTGTATTGTGTATTTCCAATATGTTTGGATGCAGGGCAGACTAGGAGAATGAAGGATCACTCATTGATTGCATGATAACCTAGTTTTGAAGGGTCACTGGTTGAGGGGATAGTCAAGGTCTGGATGTTGATAGTGCTCCTTGAGGGAAGGGTGATTGTGAAAGACTTTTTATCATTGTATTATGTATTTCCAATATTTTTGGATGTAGGGAAGACCAGGAGAATGAAGGATCACTCACTGATTGCATGATAACCCAGTTTTGAAGGGTCACTAGTTTAGGGGACAGTCAAGGTCGAGATGACTAGGCCATTCGAGGACTCTATTTCTTTGTATTAATTTCTATTCAAATTGGATGCATGGATTTCTTGTGAATTATTGGCTGCTATGTATCCTACAAATGCATCCATAAATCTGCATATACTTCTCTAGGGTTGTAAGCCACTCAGGGATCAAAATAGAGAAACTAAATCAAAATCATTCTTTGTCCTATTTCCTTTTAACAAAGTCTCAACTATCAATGATATAACAATACATTTGATGCCCTAAGATATCAATCCAAATGGCACCTAGCTAGAAGCTCATGGGCTGTCCATTTGATAACCACAATCAACATTTCAAAAAAATGGATATCCTTGAGCACAAGCACCATAACATCAAATAATGGAGTTAAAGCACTAAATCAAAAACGTTCTTTTTCCTATTTCCTTTTAACAAAGTCTCAACTATCAATGTTACAATACATTTGATACCCTAAGCTATCAATACAAATTGCACCTAGCTAGAAGCTCACGGGCTATCCATTTGATAACCACAGTCAACATTTCAAAAAAATGGATATCCTTGAGCACAAGCACCAATAAGATCAAATAATGGAGTTAAAGCACGAGCTAGGGCACGACACCAGTAACATCAAATAACAGAGATAAAGAACTGACACTAGTAGAATATTGTGGTCATTTCAAAGAGCATTCATGATCAAATAAAATGCAATGCATTTGAAATTTACAGTCGAATATGATGCCAGAGGCTCGAAAGATGAAGAAATCACATACCTTCTCTCACACCCAGCTTTCACTCATTTTCTCCCACTCCTTTTCTATGCCAATCGAAATAAAAATGATTTGGTGCTTCACTTTTTTTTTTATGTATACCTGAAACTATCAGAATTTCGATGGTCAATTTAAAACCCATTGGAATACCGACATCATCGAGGCCTATTTTTTTTTAAAAAAATAACAAATTCATTAAAAAAATTACCTGTCGGAAGTGTCTCTCAAAATTTGGCCCCAAATGTAGTAGTGCTAAAATGGGATATCTTGGAAAAGGACCCCTAGGAGTGAGAGGAAAAGGTCTCATGACACCCATTACACATGTGGGTCGACCTAACAAAGATACCATAGGCCTAGGCTATAGAAAGAAACCCTTCTATCTCAAGGGTAACTCTTCTCATGTAATAGAACAAATAGAGCTAGAAGAGCACAACAATGAAGTAGAGGAAAAAAAATAGGGTGATAGTGATGATTCTGATACTACAGATGTTTTTACCTATGAATGCATTTCTAAAGACATCCTAGACATGCTCAGAGATGGAGATGAGCCAATAAAAAGGATCAATGTAGTAGAAACACAAGAACCTACTATTGCACAAATGACAGTTGCCACACAAGAACCGGCTGATCTTGAATCTAACCAAGAGGAACACACCAATGATTTTGAGATAGACTCTTATGAGTATGAATTCAAATCAAAATCTGAAGGAAATCCAGCTTGGGGAATCCGTCTAGATTTCACACATGTTCTTAGATTTCCTAGAGGTCCAGAATCAGAAGATGAATCCAATGATTATGAATGGGGAGTCATTCCAGAAGAAGATGAACTCATCACAGAAAAACATGTAGATGTCATTCACCAATATGCACCTACACTCAACATAAGTCTAGAGAAAATTAGCGAACTTAACGAGTCTGATCCACCTACTCCCGAAGTGAAATTCAATAATGACATTGTCCCTCTTAATGAACTGAACATCTCGAGTAGTAGTATCACCTTTGATTTTGCAAGATAGATCATTACCAATGATTCCAATACCATGTGCATTAATATGATTAGAAATCCCTTCCAGAGCTTACTATCCAATATCTAGAATTTATCGACCAAATGTCCGAAAATCTAAACCAAGACATCTATACCTTCAAATCGGACTATGCCCTTGCGTGCTATCTCAATGCCATTGAACCTATGAGGACTTCCATCAATGAATCAAGGATTAGGATGATGGAGTTGGATATCAAATATCTTATTCAAAAGAACAAGAATAAAAAGAAAAAGAGTTATGAGGGTGAAAACCACTTTGTGGCAGTCTAAGAACCTAAAATAGTAAAAATAAAAGATGTATCCAAAGGTGAAAACCTCTTTGAGGTGCCTAAGGATGATATATTTGATGTCCTTCTAAGTCATTTAGAGGACATATCTCTAGTATTGATAGAGCCCATTCAATCTATCAACTTGGGTACAACAGAAGAACCACAACTGATTCATGTAGCACAATCTCTTTCAGAAGAAGAAAAATAGACATTCACTACTTTCTTAAGTGAAAAGAAGATCAAATCTTCATGGAAATATTTAGATATGCTAGGATTAGATCCTCATCTCATAATGCACCATTTATCTATTGCTCCAAGAGTGAAACCTATCAAACAGAAGTTGCGCAAGATGCATCCACATGTAGTACTTCTTGTCAAAGCTGAACTTGAAAAATTAGTAAAAGCTGGATTCATTCGAGTTATCAACTATGCTAAATGGATATCAAACATTGTGCCTATTTCCAAACTAGATAAATCTATTAGAGTGTGCACAGATTTTAGAGATGTGAACAAAGCATGCCCTAAGGATGATTTCGTCTACCAAACATCGATATGATAGTGGACATGACTGCAGGTTTCAAAATGTATTCTTTAATGGATGGTTTCTCTGGATATAACCAAATCAAAATTGCTCCAGAAGATCAAGAGAAAACAACTTTCACATGTGCATGGGGTACTTTCTGTTGGAATGTCATGACATTTGGTCTCAAAAATGCAGGTTACATATCAACAAGCCATGACATCTATTTTCCATGACATGTTGCATCAAACTATGGAGGATTATTTTGATGACACCTTGGCTAAATCAATGATAATATTTGAACATCTGAATGACTTGAGAAAAATACTAGATAGAATGGAGAATTTTAGTTTCAGACTAAACCCTAAAAAGTGTCCTTTTGGTGTCACTTCTGGAAAGCTCTTAAGATACATTGTCTCAAAGAAAGGCATTGAGGTTGATCCTACTAAAGTCAAGGCTATAATGGAGATGCAACCTCCCAAAAATATCAGTCAAATGAGAACTCTACAAGGGAGAGTGCAATCTATCAGGTGTTTCATATCTTAGCTGGCAGACATATCACAGCCTTTTACAAAAACATTACATAAAGGTGTGACTTTTGTATGGAATGAAGAATGTGAGAAGAATTTCAACCACACCAAGCAATATCTATCAAAACCTCCTATCTTGATGCCTCCTATTCAAGGGAAGTCACTAATTCTGTATGTCTCTGCTACAGATACATCACTGGGGGCATTGCTAGCACAACATGATGACAACATGAAAGAAAGAGCTATATACTACATTAGTAGAGCATTGGTAGCATACAAGAAGAACTATTCAATAATTGAGAAATCTTGTCTAGTTGTGATCTTTGCATCACAGAAACTAAGACATTACATGTTGGCTCATACCATACAATTGGTAGCTAAGATAGATCCATTGAAATACTTATTGAGAAAAGCTGCCCTCACAAGGAGATTAGCTAAATGGGTGATGCTATTAAGTGAATTTGACATTGAATATGTTGAAAGAAAAGCTATCAAGGGCCAAGTCATTATTGATCAGTTGGCTGATGCACCATTGTTTGATGATACACCAATGCAAAAGGAATTCCCAAATTTCTCTATTATGAATCTCTCTTCTAGAACATGGCAGTTATTCTTTGATGGCTCCTATACACAGAATGGATCTGGAGTAGGCATACTATTCCTAACACCATAAGGTTACTCAATACCTAAAGCATTTAGAATAAAATTTCCTTGCACAAACAATATTGTTGAATATGAAGCCCTTCTTAATGGCATGAAGATAGCAATTGAGTGGTGAGTGATAGAGTTACATGTTCATGGAGACTCACAGCTAGTCATCCACAAGTCAATGATGTATACCAAATGAAGGATGAAAAGTTAGTTCCATACAAACACATGGTAGATGATCTAAAGAAATATTTCATATCTATCACCTTTGAGAAAATTCCTAGATTGGAGAACAAGGTTGTTGATGCTATGGCAATGCTATCATCTCTACTACAACAGCCTGAACATGAGCTACGTTATGAGTTCCTGGTGGAAGCACTGTCAATCCCAGCCTATGATTTCCTAGAAACCTGAATGATTTGCACTATTGTAGGTCATGATTCTTCCAAATACAAACACCTATTTTCCTACCTTCAAGACCAAATCATTCCTGAATCCTTTAACCGGTATGAGAAATGAAACCTTATCCAAAATGCATCTCGATATGTTATCATTGGCAATGATCTATACAAATGAAGTCTAGATGGTACTCTTCTTAGGTGTTTAGAACATGACTAGTCTTAACATGCATTAGAAGAAGTCAATGACAGAATATGTGGATCACATTCAAACAATTTAACACTATCTTGAAAACTTATTAGGGCTGGGTACTATTGGCCTGCAATGGAAAAAGAGGCTATCAAATATGCAAAGAACTGTCAAAAGTGCCAAGTACATGGTAACTTAATTCATGCACTAGGGAGAGATCTAATTCCCTTTACTACATAATGGCCTTTTCAACAATGGGAATTTGATTTGATAGGTGCTATTTATCCACATTGTTCTAATGGACATACCCATATCATCATAGCTCTAGACTATTTCACAAAATGGGTAGAAGCAGTTCCTTTGACTCAAGCCACCGACAAGCAAATCTTTATGTTCATTTTGAACTACATCATATGTCAGTATGGAATCCCACATTCAATAGTCATAGATAATGGTGGCCAATTCAATAATAAGGACTTATATTCCTTGTGCTCAAAATTCAAGATCAAGCAATATTGGTCATCCATTTATTATCCTTAAGGGAATAGACAAGCAAAGGCATCAAATAAGAATCTATTGAAAATCTTGCACCCTACAGTTATTAAAATAGGAAGAGACTGGCATCTCATGATCAATCTAGCTCTCTGGGCCTATAGAACAAGTGTCAGAACACCCATTGGGGCTACACCATTCGCTTTAGTTTATGGGTCTGAAGCGGTACTGCCTATTGAAGTTGACATCCCATCACTAAGAATCAGAATGCATGGTCTAGTAACTGATGATGACTATAGAGTGTCTAGGTTGAAAGAACTTGAACTACTAGATGAGCACAGAGAAGCAACATATGATCATCTCATAGTATATCATAAAAGAATGTCTAGAAGCTACAACAAGAAAGTCAAACACAGAGAATTTTAGGTTGGCAATCTAGTCTTGAGAGAGAATCCTAAAAATCAATCACATAGAGAGCACAAGGGGAAGTTTGAACCCAACTAGTTGGGTCCCTTTGTTATCACTACTACTTTTGGCTCTAGAGCCTATCAACTCTTAATGATTGAAGTAGAACAGCTTTGAGAACCAATCAATGTTCTCCATCTAAAGAAATTCTATGCCTAAGGCATTCAGTATTAAAAAATGTCCTAAAAAATTTATAAAAAGTCCTGAAAAATGATCATCCTGGTGAAAACCTAGCAATAGGTGCCTTGATGTATCACAAAAAAATAAAAAAATATCAAAGTACAAAAAAATACAAAAAAATGAAAAATACAAAAAAAAATTGAAAAAATAAAAAATACAAAAAAATGAGAAAAAGAAAAAGTGCCTTGGTGAAAACCTAGAAATAGGCACCTTGGTAGCAAAAATAAGAATCTCTTCCAAGATGGTGAAAACCCGGCAAACGGGCACCACTTGTTCAAAATGCTCCATCTATCAGTGCAATCTTGGTCTTTCCTAGCTTTTAGTCTGCTTTAGTCTGTATATATCCTTGTTTCAATAAATTTAGTCAGTATACCAAGCTCAAGTGTCTGTATCCTATCAATATTTCAAACTCAGGGGAAATAAATGTCATATCCTATGGTCTCTAGTATACATCAGACGAGTCATATCCAGTTAGATTCTTTTGAAGCTACATCCGATTCAGTCAGTCAGTCTCCTTACCAAAAAGGATTTTGCAATCAGACACAAACAAATATCAACGCAAACTGAAAACAATATATGCTTCACTTGCTTTATCTCCTTGTATGCTTATTGATTCACATTGATATTTTTGCATATTGTGTCCTTTCAAGCTCTTCGATGATGTCCTTTATAGGATTTAGAGAGTGATGACTGGTGGCATAATCTTTGCTTTGAGTGAAAATCTAACAACTTTGGAAATTATGGATTGAAATGGTGTCCATTTGTAAGAGCCTCCATCTTGTATTGGATGGCCATGAGTACCTCGACCATTGATACCCAGAAAATTCAAGGAAGTTTGATATAACTATTGTCTTTTTGAGTGAGTTCTTACTCCTATTGTGAAACACAATCTTATCCAAGGATGTGAACAATAAAGGGTCACTGCGGGTAATTCACAATAGATTTAGAATGATCTCTTGACTACTTGATGTGTTTATATGCAAGGCATATTCAGGTCATCACAACATTTGTGTTTTGATGCTTATACAAATTGCAATATCAAAATGGACATTATATTCAGGTCATCCTGGCATTGGTGCCTTGGTGCTTATATCTAATCCGACATTCTGAAAAACAAAATCAATATTCATATGTCCATGGTTGTCTAGCCAGTGGGTGTTGTATTGACTTTGGCGCAAAAATCAATATTCATATATTCATAGTTTCCTAACTAGTGGATGTTGTATTGATTTATCCAATTACCTAATAAAATATTCAGTGATGAAAATGACCGACACATGATCAGTAACTAGATCCTAGGTCTTAGGTTTGCATCTCATTTTGCACTTTACATGATTCAATTTATCTCACGATTGCCTAAATCAGCTTGACACTCAAATGATTCTCCAAAACTATGCTAAACACATCATAATGATTGAGTATCGCACGAAGGTCTTTTTAACAGATCACCAAGTAGGCACCCCTAGCTAATTTTGACGTTCTGAACCCATTTTTGGGATCAAAATCAAAATCTGCAATCATTTACTATGTCAAAATCATGATTTAAAATTTTTAGAACCAGGACGGCTAACTGCTTGCATAATCGACCTTCAATCATCACATAAATCCAAAATTTAACTTAACTGATTATCTTACATCAAACTATCAAAATTTCAACTTGGTCACCCATGGTCAACTCATGGTCAAACCTAGTCAAACTTGGTCTCTAGGACCTCTAAATGATGTAGAATGCATTCTCGAACGTGTATAACCACTTCTCAAATCAATTAACATGCTTCTAAACCATTTAACATTGACTTTTCTTGTCAGATTTTGATTCTCATCCCGAAGGGGGCATGGTATTACACATCAATCAAGTCTGTAAATCAAATCTTTCCTCAGTAATCAAGACAACAACCACGTCTAGTTGTTGATTCATCAAAAGACCTCGTCACTTGGGGCACATCGCTTGGGGCATATCAGATTCATCAAGATCCATATCAATCTAGTATCCTAATCAATCTTGTAAATTATATTAGCTTTTCGTAACCATCGGTTCATTAATGTTATTTCCTTGGTTCTTCGTAACTGAAGGGTTTAGATGTGATACCATTTCGATTCCTTTGGACAATCAGGTTTGGAATCAAGTCACTCACTTCTTCGTAATCATAAGGTTCAAAATCAGGTGTTTTGATACTTTTTTGTAATCACTAGTTCATCGTTGCTATAGTTGATATCATCATGATTCTTGGTCAACCAGGACCTGAATTAGCTTTTTCCAATCTTTCAATTGATTTCTATCTTAGAATCGGTTTATCTCTCAAATTAGTGTCAAAATTAAAAACAAACTAATCTTTGAACCACTACGCTTCACATAGTGATTCAAAGAGGGGCAAAATGTAATACCCCAAAAATGGGCTATAGGTTCATTAACCTCCTACATCATCAAATCGATTGAAATCGACATCAAAGTCCTAGCCTAAGGCACATCTACACATCAGTTTATCAAAAACCTAATTGATTATCTTAATTCTGCATCAGGGAATATTCCTAATTTATCATAATTATCTTTAATTAAATATTATTTGGCAATAAATATCATTATTTATCCTAAAGTTGATTAATTGAATATGATGAATATTTAATTAATTAATTTAATTCTACCACATAATTATTTAATTAGATTTAATTGCATTTATTTCTAATTAATATTATTTTTATTTTGACAATAAATCAAAATTCCTACAAACAATCAATTGAATATTTATTTAATTGATTTAAAATCAAAGTTGTCAAATTTAATGATTTAATTGGAATAAAGTTTGATTTAATAATTGATTAACCCATAAATCAATTGTTTTAATTCAAAATCAGTTAAGTGGAAAATAAATCACTTTATTTATAAATTAATTCATATTAAATCATGCACAATCAGAAAAGTAGTCAACTTTAAAACAACTATTAAATTCAATTTGTTAACTTTCTAAACTCAACATTTGATGATGAGTTGAAAAAGAGAACTAAACTCTATTTTGAGATAAAAACTGCTTTTGCATGATTTTATGAGTTTATTTATTGTTAATTTCTTGTTAACTCAAAAATCAACCTTAGTTTATCAAGAGTGATTTATTGTTTTTCTTATGCATCCTCAAACCCTGGATTTCTATAAAATCAAGGCTAAGCTCTTCACAAAACAAAATCCCTCGAATTTGCATACTTACTCTGGCGAATTGACATATGAAGAATCAAGCTCTTGCACACAAGGCGATTGTGAGATTTTTGTTATTGTTTTTGAGGGTTCATAGCATATCATTGTTAGATTAATTTGCATATCATTCCAAATCATTCTAGATTAGTTTCATATCAAGTTTTTCATCTTATTGTATTCAAAATCCAAAAAAAAAATTGATTAATTTGCATTTCATCTTCATTGCTTTCAATCATTTAAATCCTTTGTTTAGGTGTTGCATTGTCAATGATCTTAGTCTAATCTGAGAATACCATACTCACACCTACTAGAAGGCAGTAAATCGCTTGGTTATCTTAGTTTCATTTATTTACAGATTTCTTTGATTTGCTAACCTCTAATGTTTTTCTGAAGTGTTGTGTCCATAGCTAGGTAAAATTTTCACACACACAAGAACCATCATCAAAGATTGAGAAATGCCAGTCTTCTACCGAGATCACCAGCGAATTAACCAAGCACCACCAGACAGTTACCGAGACTGCTAGAATCTTCAAGAACCGAGGATGCCCCTGCATCACATTGCCTCTTAGGAAGGAGAATATCCTTCTTTGACCACAAATCATTTGTCCCTTGGTATTTTCTACCATCTTTAACTTGACTTGGTAGGATTCTGATACTCTTTTTTCCTTGGGCTTGATGTCGAGCTTCTTTATCTTAGATTGTTTCTTCTCTTTTCCCCTTTCTACAAGTATTTCCCCTTCTTATTCAAAAATTTCCTCACTATCTAATCCTTCCTCATGATATTCTTCCTCCTTAGTCTCAAGATTTTATTCCCCTTCCTCCTTTTCCTTTAGGAGCACCCCATCCCCTTCCTCAATCTAGAGTAAGGTTAGGTGTTCCCTATTCTCTTTCACTAGACATTTTTTTGTAGTCATCCTCCACCTCTCTTTCTATAGGTGTAGCATATCCTTCCACTATATTTTATCCCCTCATCAAGATTTTGGTTTCCTAGTCTTTCCTTAGCTAAGGAATATAAATGTGATTCTCTTCCTCTGAACCTGTATTGATGTTTTCTTCTTTATCTACTCCCTATTAAAATGCTACTTTTGTGAGTAACTCAATTAGTTCTAAAAAAGATCCATGTTCCCCAATAATATTTTGTTATTCCATAAATTTTTGTTCTCCATCTTTATTTGGTATGGCTCGAGTATAAATATTTTGAGTTTTGTTTGTTTTTCCCTCCTCTTGATTCTATAGATTAGTTATTTGTTCATATGGTTTCTTTGGAGTATCTATTGGGATATGATCATCCTCATTTAAGGGCTCTACTATGGATGTCTTTGGATTCTTCCTTTCTGGAGTCTATCCCAGATTTGGATGGCCATTTTATTCTCCATGATTTTGTTTAAAGCCAAACATTTTGATTGCTAGTGTCCTTTGTATTTGCATCTGAGATAAAGAATTAGTTGATCTTCTCTTTCTACTTTTCATATCAAAATTCCTCATTCTTTACGTATCTCTTTTTAATATGATAAGAGGGGATATGGAACTATGTTAAGGCATATCCTTTCATAAGTTCCAAAGCCCCTATCATCCAAATTCTTATCCACCAAAATGAAATTTCCTAGATTATTCCCAATCTCCACCAAGACTTCTTCATCCTAGTATTCTGTTGGGATGTTGTATAACTCAATACATATTGAGCTTGCCTTTATTTTTTGATTAAGGATTAATATTAGGTTCACATTCCTTTATATATATTCTCATTCCATCCATTAAGTAAGGACCATGATTCATTACCTTCCATCTATCCCTTGAAGTGAGGAACTCAACCGAGAAAAATCCATTTGGCAAAGCTTGTAGTAAAATATTCCAACCCCAATTTTTATCAAACTAGGCTCTCAATTTTTTGTATGTCAACCACTGCCCTCCCCATTTTATGAACATTATAATTTCCTTTATTTGGGATACTGATGGATCTATTCTTATCTCTGGTTTTGTTTCATTAGTCACCATGTTGCAATTACAATTTCCTTTTTTCCTCTCCTTGGTTTGCTAGTTCATTTTTTTATAGACTACTTCCATCCTAGGGGTTCTTTGGATCTCCACTGCTTTTTTCTCCCTATCTTTCCAAAACTATCTAGACATCAAGCTATCTTTCCTACCCCAAGTTAATAAATTATTGAAAAATAAATCTTGTTGATATTTTTCCCATATCGACCAATAGTTGGATAATCACTACAAATTTGTGCATGTTTCTTTGGATAGGGATAAGATCCTTACTACTTCCTCCATGATTAAAAATTTGTAGTTACTCCAGTGTTCCTTCTTCCCTATGGAATTTTTTTGGCTCTCATTAGTGGATCTAACCTATAATTGAAGTTGGTTGGGAATCAATTTCACCAAACTTCCCCTAATTATGATCCAGCTTTGCATGGAGATCCTCCATCGATAATTACTAGTCTACTTCATCGACCCATCTATTCACTCTTGAAAATTCCCTTTGTTGCCTCCTTTGGAACTACTCTCCTGACTGAATCTACTCCTTGATACTCTACTCCTTGCATACTATTTTTAAAAATATATATATTTAAAAATTATTAAAACATAGTAAAACATAAATTTATTTATCTCATTTTTTTTACATTTAATATTTTTTTTATATTATATCTAATAAATGTGAACATAATTATTTTTAACAAATATCATAAAACAACAAATCAAGGAGAATCTAAATGTTGCTTCATTAATTGGGAAAGGCGAGGTTATTCCTAACCTACAAGAAACTAGAATAAAATAGGTATAGGAAATATCTTAGAACCTCTTTTATATCAAGTTGATAAGTATCTTGAGAAGAAAGACCACAACCTGGGGAGAATTTGAATGATGCTTCATTTGGAAAAGGAAAGGTTATTCCTAACCTACAAGAAACTTGAATAAAATGGGTCTGGGGAATATCTCAAAACCTCTTTAATATTAATTAGATAAGTATCTTGAGAAGAAAGACCACCAACTATATTCTACTTGAGGAAGGGTGGATTAAGTGCAAATTTGATGAATGTTCTAAAGGGTGTCTTTCTTGTTGGAGGGGTGATAAGAGATTGGAAAGGTACATTCATAGAAGGATAGTGTAAAAATTTAGGGGTTTGATAAAATAAAAAGTTGAGGATATGGCTGCTTGGTAGGGAATTAAGCATCTGAAGGAGCTCAACTACCAAAAAAATGTCATTGAGGGGGGCTCAAAACTTATTCTTAATCACCTAAAGGGAGAGGTTGGCTTCCCATGGGACCTAAAAAGTATTATGGAAGATTGTAAAAAAATGTTGACAAGTTTTTGAATGTATGAAGTCTTCCATACTCTTAGAGAAGGAAATAAAACTATAGATTTTATGGCTAATATGGATTTAAATGCCCAAAAATGGTGCTTCGTTACTTTCAACCAGTTCCCACAAGGGATAAAGGAGATCCTAGCTAATGAAAGAAGCTATTTTTTTCTCATGAATTTAAATCACTAAAATTTTATGGGGAAGAGGATGGTGATTAGTAAGAATCCCAATGACACTTTGAAGAAGTAAAGAAATTGGAGAAGATAAGGAGGAAGAGCTATCCCAGGCCTAGGTTTCTAGTATGAGAATGAAAAAGAGGAGAAAGGTTTTACCTTTTTCAAATTAAAAAAAAAAGACACCAACCAAAGAGTAATAAAAAATGAAAAGTTTCTTTTTTACTAATAACCACTTGGTTAGTATTAAAATTCAAATAATTCAAACAAATTTAAATAAAAGGTCAATTTATTATAAAAGCATTAATAATAATTACACTCGTCATCATGGTAAAAATATATTATACCTTGGAAAGAAATCATATTAGGCATCACTTGCAAAGGAATTGGCTAGGAGGATTAAATGAAAATACAAACAAGATTAAGTGTTCGACTAGGTCTGGCACGAATGGTGATGATATCACTATGGCCAAGATGTATTGAAAATGTCCCTTCAATAATCTGGAATTTCAATTTAAAATCATGATTGTTAAGTATAACAATCAATACATACTAAATATTAATCAAGGAAAAGGGAAAATGTTAATGTGATTCATTTTTTAATTTTTTTAAAGAAGGATCAAGAGTTTTATTTTAAAAAGTGAGAAAGGGCTTTTGTGAATTATAGTGTCACTGTATGTTGTGAACCTTTCTTGATGAACACCTACAATATCTAGTTTACCAACCTGATAGCGATGGGTGGCCCTCTAAAATGATCTTAACCATAGGACTACAAGGAACTTATGCAAAATGAGGATCTCTGGAATTTATTCACTATGACAAAGCTAACTCCTTACTTCCATGTCATCAGGGGTTATAAATGTTGTCAACTAAATTCTACAACTCTTGGTAGAAGGTTTTTTCCATGATTAGTAGCATAAAATTTTAAGTCATGTTGGAGTTGATTATTGAGGCTATGGGGTGGTCAAAATGCAAAGGGGAGAAAGTTGAGAAACAAATCTCAAGAGATTACAAGTATATATGAAGAAATTCTTCAAGAAGGGTTAGAAGTTGGCAGTTGCCTGAAATGAAAATGGGTATGAAAGATTCCTTATCTCTCCTCCTTACCCTCTTGTCTTCTACATATTATGAAGTATTTTTCCCTAGAGGTAGATACACTACCTTCCATGGCTACCAGTTCCCAATCTTGAACCACATTGGGAATGGGCAGAAGATTAATATGCCATTTTTATTATTTTCTTCTTTGAATAACAATTTTACCAAAGGGGCTTCCTTTTCTCTGCACCAAGGGCTAATGTATGTGTTATATTAGCATGACTTTGATAAATCCAATTTCAAGAGTTATTTTATCTCCTATCCTTGGGATGAAGCCGACCTGTAATGTGATATCCTACATAGCTTTATCTGAATAGAACTCATTAAAATAAATCCTTTACTAGAAAACCCTAACCCTAAGAAGAAGGGTAAAACCACTAATCTCCCTGTCAAAAAAACAAGAAGCCAAGGTTTTATAAACTACCCCTAAAAAGAGAAAAGGCCCTTTGAGAAAGCCAAGCCCAACTAAGATAAAGAAAACTAGGAAGGGAAATCAAGTTTCTATTCCTTTTATTGAGATTAAAGATGTTGAAAAGTATAATGAGGAAATGGAGACCCATGAGGACATGAGCTGTGGAGAAATAAGGTCAGATCAGTTGTTAAAAAGGGAACTTAAAGGGAAGAAAATCAGAGAGGAAATTCTCCCTGAAATATATTTGGAATACGATCTTGAGGAGGAGGAATCTATAGATAATTCTGATGATGAAGATTATAAGGGGGGAGGAAGATTCAGAAGATGGGAGTAAAGAAAAATGTGTATTTTACAGTCAATTTGGTTGATTGTGAAGAGGTAATGAATAGAACCTATGTTTCCCCTATCCCCAATAAGAAAATTATTGATGAAGAGGCTCCCCTTTCCCCTAATGTCTTTAAAGAAAAAAATACCCCTATTAGTCTCAATTATAAACAAATTGATAATTTACAAAAGTAGAGTGACGACCTTGGAAGATAATGCTACTTCTTCAGAGAATTCTAAAATGTTGTTTGATTAGGTTATCTCCACCCTTTACAGGATTAGAGATGGTATCATGAAAAAAGAAGTGTTTGTAGTGGTTTCTAGTTACACTAGAATCGAGAGGAATGATAAAAATAATAGGAAAGATAGAGGTGACAAAAATAAGGAGCACGAGGAGAATGAAGACTGGACAGTGAACTTGAAGAATCTCTCAAATAATTGGGATGTAATCTCTAAAAAGGATGATACTAAAGATAACATTAGTTAAGGCCAATGGTCTTTGGTTCATAATTTTCAAGATGCTAACACTTAGGGTGATTATGTTTCTTTTTGTTAAGAACTATTTACCTTTATTTTTTGTTACTTATGGTTTGTAGGCTAAGATAGTCTTGTTTCTTAAGTGGATGGTTGATAACTCTCATAGGTATAGGTATTTTGATTATGTTAAAAACTCTAAGGGGTGTAGTGATAGTAGTTGGTATGTGAATATGTTGTTTATTTTTCTATGTTCTAGGTTTTTGGTTGATTTTTATTGTTGTGGGGTTCTTATTCCTCAAGCTGTAATGATATGAGATTTTTTGTTATGTTCTAAATTGTAATCTATGGGATTACGACCCTTTCCCCATTGATTCAATAAAAATCAAATATCATGTGTATTCTCCTAATTGTAAATATGCAATTTATTGATTAAATAATCTATGCATGAGATAAATATATATCTTAAAAATTGTTTATATATATATATATATATATATATATATATATATATATATATATATATATATATATATATATATATATATATATATATATATATATATATATGTATGTATGTATGTATGTATGTATGTATGTATGTATGTATGTATGTATGTATGTATGTATGTATGTATGTATGTATGTATGTATGTATGTATGTATGTTTTAATATTTTACTTTTATATAATTTTAATTTTATCTTTAAAAAAATTATAATTCTTAATGTTTTGTATTGAATTTTGAAAAGACTAGTGAATATTATATATTTATATACTACATTTTAAAAATCAACTTAATAGTTACAATTTTTATGTACACCATAATGACATGAATGTTAGTAAAACCTTCTTGAGTATTAATTAGAGTTCTTATAATAGTCTTCAATTTAGCCAATGTTAAATGCTAAGATGAGGTGACATGATCTTTAATAAATATATTATTTATCTTATATTTTAATCTTGAACAATGACATAAAAATTTATGAGACTTATACATGACTATGTGCATATACAACAACATTTATCAAATTTATGATTTTTATAAAAAAATTATTTAAATGATATGATGAAAAGCGTTTACAATTTGTATTCATTTAATTTGTTTTGATAAATAAGTATTACTAAGGGGATAAATCTCATTTTATTAGTGAGGAAACAAAAAAGTATTACATCTCTGATGAGCCCATGTCAAACTTTCTAGACTTTCAACCTAATAATTCCTTATGCAATTATGTTTAATCTTATAGATTTTTTGTGGTTGACAAAATTGCCATAATTGCTAATATATAAAGGATAAGTTTCCATGCTATCATATTCAAATTATTCCCTTAAAAGTTGTGGGGCCTAGGTTTCTCTTAACTTTCACCCCATTAAATACCATGTAACAGTACGAGCCATGGCTATTGTGAGGAATCACCTCCATCTTGGCTATTGAAAGCTCTGCCAACAGCCTTAGTGTAGACTGAATGGCCTTGGAAAAAGAATGTAGGCTAAGAATTTGTCACCCATAGCTTCCACTAGTTGAAGAAGAAGGTTTCATAAACCTTGCTTCCACATATATGGTCAGCAACCCATCAATCAAGCCCAATGATTGCTTCAATATCCTTCACACCATTATTGTCCATTATCTGAAATAATCTTCCAATTTGAGTTGCCACATCCTCCTATTTGTAGTTTACAATTTTATTTTTAATTATTATTTAAAAAATAAAATTATATATATATATTATTGTCAACATCTTTCATTAATTGTATTTTGTAAACAATACACAAATAATAATAATTTTTTATCTTATATTTAAAATCTAACTTGTCGATTCAAGCTCCTGCTTTGATTCAGGTCTAAGAACATGGTTTTTGGGAAATGAGGTTGTGGGTTTATTAGTACAAAAATAATGTAAAAATTATATATATGTGTGTGTGTGTGTGTGCCTATATATATGTATGTATGTATGTATGTATGTATATACGTACATACATACACACATTTATAGACTAGAAACATGAATTAAGATTAGAATGTCACATAATATCATATAAACAAAAAAAATTCCATAAACTTGTAATCATAACATCATGATCATACCATCATATGCTTCAAGTTCAATATCAAAATACTAAAATAATAATATTGAGTTCAAGTATCATTGTTTCAACAATTGGAACTTTAATTTTAAGTTTTAATCATCAAATGGATTCTTTAAATCATCATCATCATCATCATAATTGGGATTAGATGAATAACAAGTGATGCCAATGACACTTTCACTTTCACTTGCACTTGTACTAATACTGTTCTCATTTTCCAAATCCTCAAATGAAACAAGATGGGAAGTGGAAGCATCCAAGTCCATATGCTCTGTCTCTTTATCCCACATCTTTGACTCCCTTTCTTTGTATTCATTTTTCTTGTGTGAAAGAAGACAAATTTGGAATGCACATACATTAAGTTCTCTACTCTTTTGGATTGTAATCTATTGCGCTTTACTGAGTGGATGAAAGAACATGTGATCCAATTCCTTTCTTATGTAGATAAAAAAAACAACCTATGAAGACAAGACAAAGTAAATAATTAAAGCTATAAAATTACTAGCAACCTATGAAGGAAAAATTAAATTATAAATAAAACATAATTGTGAAAAAATAAATATTCATTAAATATTATACTCATGATAAAATTTTGACTACGAGGGGTTGTAGACTATGAGAATTCTTCTTAAACCTATAGAAAAGAGAAAAAAATATTAGACCATTTGTATTCACAAAATCTATGAACCCATTTGTAATCAAATCTCATGCATCACGTTCAATGAATATTCTAAGGAATGTTGCCTTGTACCCTTCAAGTACTTCTAAATATCTATATGGTGCAAGCCTTCCTAGAATTTCAAGATATTGATTGCTATAGTTTTTTGGAATAAATGCATAGGCAATAATATCTAATGGAGTGGCCATCTTGTTCCATATTTCTTCAATAAAATTATTTAAGGAAAGTCTCCTAAGGGTCTTACTCTTTTACATTTACGATACACTTCATCTTCTTAAGCATTGTGTCAATGTCATCATACAATTCTCCAATGCAAGGCCTATCCATGTCAATGTAGTTAATCGTGCTTATAATAGACTTGGTGAAACTAAGTAGATTCTCCACACGATCCCACCATGAGTCATCTAATATTCTTTTCTTAATTTTTGTTTCCCTCTCAATGTTTCTTTGCATCCATATAGACCAATTTTAGTTGATCATTGTATTACAAAGTTCCACTTTAACTTTCACAAGTAATCTTAAGACAATTTTGTTAGATGCAAAATGGGTTTTTGGATGATCCCACAATAGTGGGTTACACTTTTTTGAACATCTTATTTTTCGTTGAAATCACACATGTTAAGAAAATATAATGATTTAATCCTATATAAGTCCTATTTAAAAGAATTAATCAAATAAAGCTAGATCAAACTCTCTTCAATAAAAACCTCTCTAATCTTAAATCATACCTACAATGGGGTCTCCTTCTCAGCTATCAAAATACTGACAAAAAAATATTTTGACATTAGCTTTTGGGGGATCAAATGAGTTTATTTTTAAGTTTTATTTTGTAAGTATTTAGTTCTTATTACCAGCTTTCCAAAAAGTATTATTTTTAATATTTAATTTCATTAATATCTTTAATTTTTATTTCTTATGAATGTAACATTTTCATCAAACATGAATTGTAAAGAGCCTATTGGGGAAATGGTGTCTGACTACTGGATCAACAATGAGTGGGTAGACTTAGGTCCTAATGATGAAAAGTTTAAAGAGGTGAATAAACAACTCAACAACTGGTTCATTAGAGATAATGTGCAAGATGAATTGATATGGGGCCCTGAAAATAATGGAAAAATCTCTATCTCTTTGGCTTCTTCTCTCCTCATTTCTTAGGAAGAGCATCCTCCCTGCTCCCAGGTATGGAACAAAAACCTTATCCCTAAAATTAACATGTTTTTTTGGTTGCTTGTCCAGAACCAAATCCTTACTATAGATAACCTCACTAGAAGGGGCTTCTATATGCCCAATAGATGCTTTATGTATTGTGATGTGACTGAATCTTGTAACCATATGATGATAAAATGTTCCTACACTAGAGATGTGTGGGATTCAATCTTCAAAAGAATACACTTGTAATGGGTTAAACCTCAAAACTTTCAAGATCTTGTTCAACAGTGGTTGTGTCCTTTTCTTGGCAAAGAAGTTAAAGCTCTTTGGAACCTATCTCTTCCTCACTTCACCTGAAGAATTTGGAAGGAGAGAAACAATAGATTGTCTAGAGATAAACATACTCCTCATGAAAAGATTGCTAATTTTGTTTGTAGAAGTCTAATGGAAAATTTTAGATGTACTATTCTGAGAGATTCTCAGTTATGGAACAACTCACAGAATATAGAAGATATTCTCAACTGGGATAATCATAATAAAAGAAATAAAGACCCAAACTCTAGAGATAATATCATATGGACTACTCCTCCAAAGGGATGGCTTAAAGGAAACTTTGGTGGTTCTGCTAAAGGGAATCCTAGAAGGGCCGGGGTGGGAGGATTAATAAGAGATTGGGCTGGAAATTGTCTGGGAGTTGTTGCTACCCCACTGGGAATGCAAACTAATCATGTTGTTGAAGCTAAGGCGGCATTACATGTTGTGTTGCTGGCAAAAGAGCTAGGTTGTTTGAAGTTTTGGTTGGAAGGAGATTCCCTCAATATCATTAATTGCATAAAAGGAAAATGTGTGTCCTCTTGGACCATAGCCCACATCTTTGAAAAAATTAATATGATAATTCAAAATTTTGAGGAAAATTACATTACCCATGTCTACCAGGAAGGAAACAAGCTTGCGGATAGTATAGCTAATGTGGGGGCCCATAATGATGTCACCAAAGTTTGGAAAAGGGAAGCAAATCTTAAAATTATGATTTTAAGCCTAATCAATTATGATAGACTTAATCACAAGGAGGGTAACATTACAAAAAATAATAATGACAAGGATAATTAAATTACCAAGGAAAGATATTTGTCAAGAAAGGTGCAAGAAAATAATTACGGAGTTAATTACACACGGATTGTGGATGATTTTAAGTATCTTGATTTGTAGGAGCCAAATGAACTTTGTTTTTTTTTAGTATTGGTAATCTAAGAAATCAATGAAATCATAGCTCTAAGAAAATGGGAGGTGGTCTGAGAAGGGAGGAGCCTCTGGATTGTGAGAAATGGAGACAGGAGAAAAAAGTGTGGAAAAAATTAAAGAGAGGAGGTGTTACCCCGTACATGGAAAAGCTTCATGGCTTCGATAAATAGGTAACCAAAAAATTTGCAGAGGGATGGGTAAATGGTAAAGTTAATTTGTGGGGAAATTATTTTCCGCTCACTCTGAGTCTTGTTTCTGAGATTAATGGGTTGTCTCTTGAGGGAATTAATTTCTATAGGGATAACAAACGTATAGGGTCTGAAGCCTTTAAGCTTTTCCCTAAAATATTGGCAAAATGGTCAGTGCTCCCCTCGGGATTCATGACATGGCTTAACCACCTCCTGTGTCTTCTATAAGTCTAGTGGTTGTATCGAGCATTAACAGGTCGATCTTTTGGTGCAATAACAACTACTACTTGTAACATAAAAATGCTGATGAAGAAGTTCTATTGAGCAAAGGGCTGGAGGATTATGTTGAAATTGTGAAAATTAGGAAACTTTAGGCTAAAATTATCAAGGTGATGATAGAGCATTTCACTCTTGATGGTCGCTATTCTAAGATTTACAACTTGCATTTTGTTTTGTCTAATCATTTTAGGCATAACAATAAAGTCTCCTTTCCTTACTTTCTGCTTAGCTCCCTATACAATAGTATTACAGAGAACAGGAAAAAATCTAGCAACCTTGTGCTGCATGAGGGTTTGATCTTGCTCATTGCAGACTATCCTAGGGATAAGATCCTTGAACCCATACATAAAAGGGTTACGGGAAAGAGAAAGAAAAATAAAGAGGAAGAGGAAGAGGAAGAGAATAAGGTAGACACCCACAAGAGGGGTAGGAAAAAGAAGAAGAGCTCCCATGACAGTGGAGATGAAAATGAAGAACAAAACCCTTCCTCTCAGGGTAAGAATGAGGAAACTATCCCAGAAGAAAATATTGAGGAGCCTATGAATGAGGTGGAAGCTCTGGAAACAAAGGACTTGAATCCTAAGGAAAGTGAAAAAGAGGAGTTTAATGAGGAGACCGATAATGTAGGAGGTGAGGAAGAAGAGGAGGAAAAGGAAAATGAAGAAGAAATGGTTTAGGATGAGGAAGAAGATAAGGAAGAAGAAAGGCCAGAGGAAAACAAAGATGAAACCAGTGAAAAGGAGGAGTCAAATGGACAGTCTAGCCATGGGGGTGGGGAAAGAAACTAGAATAAGCAAAAAATTCATAAGGAGGCTACTGTTGGTTTCAATTTGGATGATTGTATCCTGAAGGAAGTTAAGAGAAAGGAAGGCCATGACATCAACATGGACAAGTGGATAAGACAAGAAATGAAAGAAATGAAGCATCACTTGAAGGCTATGGAAGATACTATGGAACCCCTAAAAGCTAAGCTGGAAAAGCTAGAAATGGAGTTTCTGATGAAGGTAAAAAACAATAATTTAAATGAGGAAATGACAGCCGAAATCAAAGCCATGGTAGATGAGAAGCTAAAAAATATGAATGATAAAATCAGTTATAATGGGCACATTATAAATGAAGTTCTGAAGTATAGAAACAAGGGCCTTAAAGTTTCAGTGATGAACCTTAAGGCTCTGTATAACCATTTGGAGAATAGCATGCTGGAGAATACCACTATCATGGTGGATGAAGGTGCTAGGAGCTCAAGGACGGGAACTAGAACAAGAAGTGATCTTAAAAGGAAGCTACTAGAAACCCCTAAGGAGCTCAAAGGTCTCAAAGACTCCATTCAGAAAATGGAGGATCTACAGAAATAGGCAAAGAAGGCCATGAAAAATAAAAAATAGTTCCTGTTGGTTGTTTGTTGAATGGTTGCTGGTTAATGTGCTAGTTTTTATTTTTTAGCTGCCTATTTTGTTTTTTTCCTATGGTGTTTTGGGTTGGTTGGGGTCCTGCTCTTCGTTGTTTAAGAAAGCTTTTGAATTATGTATGGGATGAACTGAATATCTTTTTCTCTATTTTGTAAATGGTTTCAGGTTCCATTCAAAACTTACTTTTACCTTTATCAAAAATAATTTCATCAAACATTTCGGTCTTTGTTTCATATATGTAAAATTTTTGAAAAAGAGAAGAAAAAAACTATAGAAAATATATTTTCTCTAGGTATTCATATCCTGATCTGAATTATGAATCACATTACAATACTTGGTGTGAAACCTGCAATATTGTGAAATTTGACATAAAAGCTTAAAAGACTAACAATAAGATTGCAAGCCAAAAAGTGTATCCATTCTATTCAAAATTGGAGTTTATACAAGTTAGATGGAGCCCAAGGGTCACATGAATCCCTTGGAATCAAAATGAAGAGTCATCATAAAGTTTATTACAATTAAACTATTAAAACTATCAAAAATTATTTAAAAAACTATATCTAAAAATTAGGTCCACTTGGAGAAGGCATAACTTTCTAGTGCTAGCTCCGAATTGTGAACCATTTGATGCATTGGAAAGGTATTCAAAATATCTAGAACCAAATTTCAAAAGTGCCAAACGTTCTACTAGCACTTTTGGGAGCAATCCAAGCCCATAAATGCACCGAAGACCCTCAAAATTACAATTTACTAAAACATAGGAAATTTTGAAAAATTAGATTTTAGTATTTTCCCAATTTAATCCTGATCATATCCTCATTTCAATAAAAAAAGAAGTTAATTCAAATGCATAAAAAAGTTATGCATGATAAAATACAACTCTATTCAAGGTAAGAGCACAAAATTGCTGAATAGAAAAGTGGCCACACCCAAAAAAACCCAAAATTCTTTGTAACCCAATCAGGTTATTTAAAATTTCAAATAACCTATTTAGGTTATCTTGGTAAAAGTAGGCCTAGTTCTTAAAATCCAAATGATCCATTGCAAACCAAACACTAATAAATATTGGAATGCTCTTAATCAATTAGGAGTTGGAAGCGAGGATAGAATTTTAAATCTACCTCGTGTTGAAACACTTCAATTGAAGAATCTTCACAACCTAAATTTTCCAACCAATCTTCAACTTTATTCCCTTCTCACAATGTATGGGAGAGACTATGTTCTTGAAATGAGTCCAGTATAGACCAAATTCGCTGCATAACATATGATATCTGTCAATTGTCCATCTTCCTGGAGATACATGCATTGATAATAACCAAAGAATCACCTTTAACCTAAATTTTAGGAAAGCCTCCTTTTTTTGCCAGAACTAATCCAACAAGTAATTCTTGAGCTTTTGCCATGTTATTCATCCCTTTTGGAATAGGGGAAGCCAAGAATTCTTTAATGAAACCCGTTGAGTCCCTGATGCAAATACCGATTCCTAATTTTCTGGGAATGCCTCTAGAGGCACCGTCAAAATTAATTTTGACAAATTCAGGAAGAGGAGGTTGTCATATGATACTAAATCTATCCTTCTAATGCAATGATATCCAATCAGGAATTGTTCTGGTTGGTATGAAATATGATCCCATTCTTTAACAATGAAATTGTCCCAGGGAGAGAAAAAATGATTACATCTAATGAAGACAAATTAGAGTTAATGATTTCTGAAATTGATAGTTCCAATTTGGCTAACACCCTTTCCATAGAGGTCACTTGATGACAAAAAATCCTTTTGTTACATTCCCACCAAATGACCCAAACCACCAATGAAGGAATACATTTCCATAAAAAAAAAAAATGTTGAGCTTTTAAATAGAAGGGGCCAAGCATTAAACATATCCCAAATGTTATTCAGAAGTACCATTGAAAGATTAAGTTTCTTTAATACAAACATCCACCACAAATTTTCAAATTTACAATTAAGGAGAAGGTGATCCAGTGATTTCGTCTCTTCATCACATAGAATGCATTTGAAAGGTTATGCAATTCCAAGATGGACAATTTTATCACTGGTTAGGATCTTCTTTCTAAGCGCTAGCCATGCAAAGAAACATGCTTTCAGAAGAACACTATTATTCCAATAGAAAAAATATGCTCTACTCTTAGTTCTCTTGTGCTCCAAGTGCTGTAATGATTTATACCCTTCACCGATTGTGTATTGACCATTTTTTGAGGGTGCCCAAAAAAGGTTATCTTCTCAGTTTGAAATGATAACTTGTCCCTGGTGGAAGATAGAGGATAACAATGAAGAATGTTGATAGTTAATGGGAAGATGAATATGATCCTTCCATATCACCTCTCCTAAAAAAATTTCTATTGCCAATACATAATCTAATAGATTAGGGCCCCAGTGAAAGATTGAAAGGTTCATAATATTTGCATATAAAGCCACTTGGGAAAGTGGGGGGAAACCTTTCCAAGAATTAGACCAGATTTTAAAATTGTGTCCATTATTAACTTCCCAAGAAATATATTGACCAACAAAGTTCCTAGATAAAATTCTAGATGGCTGAACGGGCCTGAACCCTTGGGAGGGTCCCTAATAGAAAAAACTCTAGTACGATTGTTTTTATCTAGATACTTTTCTTACAAAATTTGACACCATTTCAAGTGGGGTTTATCATACATCTTCCAAATCAACTTGCCACCAAATGCTTTATTTCTATGGGCTAAATTATGAAGGCCAACTCCACCAAAGGATTTTTCTTGAGCCATGTTTTCTAGGGAGATGAGAAAAATTTTCTTGGTATCCTTCATGTTGTCTTTCCATAAGAAGTTTATAATAATATTCTCAGTGTTACAGATTACTGAAGTAGGAGCTTTAAGATAGACATATAATAATTCAGGATTATTGAGAGAACTGATTTAATAAGGAGAATCCTGCCAAAAAGAAACAACCATTTGGCTTTCCATGTCGAGGTTCTAGCTTGAATTCTCTCAATAACAAAGGAGTGGTAAGATGGTTTATTTTCACCCACAAAATAGGGGATAAAAAGGTATATTAATGGTAGGTTTTCAACTAAAAAACTCATAATCTTGATAATATTATTTGAGAGTAGCCCATTCGTGTTAAAGATGAAATTTTTTTATTTGTTGACATTAACTTTCTGACCTAAAACAGAGATATAAAGTTGTAATATTTTTAAAAATTTTCTTTGCTTCTATAACATATGAAATACCACATAATGAAGTGTCATTAGCATAAAAGGAATGGGTAACCTTAATCTAAGTTCCACTGATAAGTGGTCCTTGCCATAACCCGAAATCATGATCCCTTTTGATCATTCTACTGAAAGCATCTATCATAATTATGAAAAGGATTGGGGATAATGGATCACCTTGTCTAAATCCCTAATTGGAAGAGAAAAATCCTAAGGGCAAGCCATTAATTAGAACTAAAAACCAAGCACCAAACACAAAATCTTTAACCCATTTGCACCACTTAGTGGCAAAACTAAATTTTTGCAAGACCTTAAACAAGAAGTTCTAATTAACTTGATCATAAGCCTTCATCATGTCTAGTTTAATAATAAAATTTGATTGCTGAGATGAATTAATGGAATGAAGCACTTCACAACCCACTAAAGCACCATCCATAGTTTCCTTGCATGGAATAAAACCTCCTTGCTTAATAGAAATCATGGAGGGTATAAGATAATGCAATCTTAAATAGATAGCTTTAGTGATTATCTTATAAATAGTATTACAAAGCGCACTGGGTCGAAAGTAAGAAAAAGTGGCGAGGTGTGAGATCTTGGGGATAATTGCAATATTTTTCATATTGAAACATTTTAACATTGACCCATTTCTCCTAGATTCCTCCATGGCAGCTAATAGGTCGGAGCCCAAAAAATACCAACATTTTTGGAAAAATAAAGTAGTGTAGCCATCTAGACCGGGGGATTTACCCAATGAGAGGGAGAAAACTATCCCACGAACCTCCTCTAGAGTAAATGGGGCTAAAAGTTTCTTATTATCTCGTGGAGACACTATCATTGGTATAGATGATATAAATGAATTCAACTGATTCATCTGATGGTGGAATAGAAGCTGATAGGGCAAGAAGATCCTTGAATAATCTAACACCTTCATCTTGAATGCCTTCTGAATCCTCGATGAGGGATCTAGAAAAAACATGTTTGATAGAAAAAATTACATTGGCTGCTTTTAAGTGTTTAGCTAATGCATGGAAGAACTTAGTGTTTTTGTCCCCATATTTCAACCATTGTTCTCTAGACTCTTGCCACCAATATCTGTCTTCTGTAAGACAACTTTCCTCCCACTCACCTTGTAATTGTTTTGGATTCACATAAGAATAATCATCAAGGCCATTAAGAATAATGCTTTCATTGATCTCTGCTAGCTGTTTAGAAATTACTTCTTTTGTTGAAATATATTTTTGAACACCTTCTCATTCCATTCTTTGATCCTTAATTTAAGGTATCTCAACTTCTTTGAGAACTAAAACATTTGAGTACCTCAACAAAATGGTGCAGAAACCCACCATTGTTTGAGAAGAGCCTAGAAGTGTGGATGTCTGAACCACATACGCTCAAATTTAAAAAATGAGCCAATTTTGAGTTGCTGGTTAGAGATATTCCACTGAAAGTATAATAAAATTGGGAAGTGGTTAGATTTTAAGACTGCAACTATTTTTTAGGAGAATATAATTTGATTTAGTTTCCAAAATTGGAGAATAAAGAATTTGTCCAGTCATTCATAAATTTGAAGGAAACCTGACCTCCTATTAGTCCATATGAAAAAACCATTTTGTGGCATGATGTCTAGGAGATTGTTGTCTGAAACAAAGGTAGAGAAGTCCTGTATTATTCTTGGATGTGAACAAATTCCACCTTTTTTTTAGTGTGTGATCAAATTGCATTGAAGTTACCTCCTATTATGATTTTTTGCTCCTCCTCCTGGATAAGTAGAGTGATTTTACACCACAAATTCCTCTTTTCATGTGTAGGTGTTGGACCATACATGTTCAATATCATGAAAGTAAGGTCAAAACACAACAACTGCGAAAGTTGCCAATGGCAATCCTAACCCACAACCTACCCTTGAATATGCTTAGGATTCCAAATAGTAAGAAGACCACTCGAAACACCTGATGTAGGCATATGAATTGATTTCCAAGAGGACCATTTTCCAACTGTGTTTCCATAAAATTCTTGTGATAAATTACTCTCCTGAATGATATATATTTGTACCTATAGATTCAAGTTGTTGTTTGACCCTATTACATTTGTCAGAGGCATTTAGACCTCTGACATTCTATGTGGAAATCTTCATTGAGGAAAAGGAGAACACTTAGTTCTCCTTGTTGAACATTTGCAGCCAGCAAAATCACCATCCAATGTAGTTTGAATCCCCACATTGATTTCCTCCAAAATCTTAGCACTTTTTTGGTTTCCTACCTCTAGTCTTTGTGGTTTTCTTGTCATCTTTAGAAACCACCGCAGGAGATTGTTCAATGGATAAGGTTTGAGAGTAGTCAAAAGAGTCATCAGGCTAATTAGGAGATTGAAACCCCATATCATCTACACTGAGAGAAGTGGTATCCCCTATTTTAAGGGACTACTTGACTGAAGAATGAGAATCAAGAATTTTATAGTGCAGAGGATCTATTTGAGTACAAGCAACTTCTCCAGAGTTAATCATGGTATTCACCTCCTTCTAAAACTTCAAATTACCTATTGGTGAATCATGGGGGATATATAGGTCATTTTTTAATGGGGCTACATCCAAACATAATGGCAGTTCAATTGGAGGATTAGAACATTGCACAAGTTTCTCATCTTGAACTCCGACATAAGCATCCTTAAACAATTAAAGACAAGGATGATAAAAAATTGAATTGACTTCCCCAAAAAGTAATCTTCTTGCTTTGATAAGAATATATTGTGCTCTTTGGTTAACTACCCTATGAAAAGACTAGCAATATCCTCCCTAGGACATTTTCCTTTAAAAAAGGTGACTCCTTCCTCAACTAAGTCATTAATCAAAGCAGAGGCTATGTGATTTAACATATCTAAGGCAATAAGTTGGATTCGAAGCTCTAAAAAAGTGCCCATCTTACATTGTTGTATATCTAAGGGAATCCCAAATGGTGTGTCATAAAAAACCAAATCCTTAACCAAATCATCTCTGAAAACAAATTGATTTTGATCAATCTAAAGATCACATAGTAGATTTGTGTTCATATTGATAGTTGGTTGTAGATATTTGACTACAACTTCAAGATACCACATGAAGTGGAAGAAAAAATACGGCATGTGTGCTACAACTTTTAGACCAGCCAGACAATCTTAGAAACTGATCAAGGCAACCTTTGGGAGATAATGGACTACATTTGCTTCACTGGACACTGAGTCCCTTGGGATGGGGTTCCTCTTTGAGCATTTGTTTGGGTTAGATGTATGATCTTTTCATACTTGGATTTGTGATTGATGAGACAAAAGTTTTGGTTGGCATTGAGTATTGAAGTGGCCAAGGAGCTACTGAAATTTGTGGATAGTGTCCTCCCCATGTACAATGATTTTTTGGCACCATGATACCCATTTGAATTAATAGTGATCTCTTTTGGGAAGGGTTTGGATAAGTTGACCAGAATATAGACTTTGACCTCTTGATGAGGGTACTTAAAAGGGATAAGATCATCTCTTAAGAAAATACCCACTTGATTTACACTAATCTAATGATTTTTGGGTCTCTATACCTAAGGAGTAAGGAAGGAAGGGATATCCAGTACTAAGGCACTAAATGACATAAAATGGAATCTGGGCTAAAATTAGGAATCCAATCCAAAGTAAATAGGCCATATCCATTACAAAACCATCCTTTCTCTTTCTGGACCGAGTCTTTACAAGATTTAGATTCAAATAAAGCAATGAAGAAGTCTGAGGAAGAATATATAAAGAAAAGATCTTCCAACCCCACCCAATACACTTTTACCCAACTAAAAATATCTTCAAGTTTAATGGAAGGGTTGAGAACTTACCAATAAGGGTTGTCTGGAAAAGATAGGAGACATGGGGCTTAATAAGCTTCTCTGACATGCAAACTGAAAGTCCTCTGGTTTGCATTTTATCCAACACAACATTAGGGAGAACGAGATGAATATTGTCTTGTGTATGCTTCTTTCTCCAAACAAGATTTGGGCGTGATGGGTTGATTGGGGTACTCAGGCTAGACTGAAGGTTGCTCTAATGATGATTAGTCATAATGTTCCCTTTTTGGGAAGGGATGAAATGCAAAAGAGGATGGGGGTCGACACCAGGTGGATTTACATTAGGACCACCCACAGAAATAAGAATAGGGGAACCTAGAGGTGTGCCATAACAGATGTCAAAGATCAGTTGCTTAGAACATGGGGCCCTATTTCACTTAACCAGAATCTTTTTAAAAAAAATACTTAGGTAGTTTTCAATGAACAGGGTTTTCCCACCCAGACGCATATTTTGAATTTTGAAAAGCACGCTTGGCTTTCAAGACCAAATCCTCCTTTGCACTGAGAATGTTTAAAACTTGCATTAAATCCTTGATGAGAAGATTCTCCAATCTCAAACGACTTGAAACCATGCTATTTCGTGCACATTGCTAGAGTAATAGAGTCAAGGGGCCTATTCTTATGGCCATCATGCAGAAAATACTATTTTAGATGAGAACTTGTTTGGCTCGAACAGAGAGTTATTGAAGTGAAAATGAGGATTGATGAAGAATGGTATGGTAGGTTGTATAATCACTTTACCATTGAAGATTTTGAGAAGATATCCTTCTTTGTGCATATTATTGGGAGTTTCCTTTGCCAGAATGTTCTTATGGGAAAAAGAGTGACTCTGGAAACCTTGTTTGAAATAATCATACATGTCTGCAGGCTGTACTGTAGGCATGCCTCTGAACAATCGCATAAAATCTTTATCTATGTCGGATCCTTGATGCTGTTCTGATAGGGGAAGCTTCCTCCCAACACCGGATGTAGTTGAAACTTTACCAAAACCTCTCTTAGCCCATTGTTGGCCATAACCCCTGTGCGCCATCCTTTTTCAAGAGTTTTTTAAAATATATATAATTTATATTGTTGATTTTTTAAAATATTATAAATTTTTATATAGATTATCATATAAATATAATACTAATAAATTATATATATTCATTAATTTAAATATAACATATATTAAAATAATTTATCAATTATTTTTATTCAAAAATAAATATAAAATCATTATCTTCACTTTCAAGTATATAACACTAATAATTATCTAGTATTTATATTTTTAATATAATTTATAAAATTAATTAATTTATAAAATATATATTAGTAAGTAGTTATAAAAGATTTGATTGTTAGTATATATAGTGTGATTATTTTAATTTTTATATAATTATTAAAATTATAAATTAAAACTTTGAGTGCATGATTTCATAAAACTAAAATTTTACTTTTAACCAAGCTTACTATGAAAATAAAAAGTACACCATCTTAAAAAGTAGTGGACAAGATGAAATAATCTAAACTTTAGTTGGTAAGTAAACATCAAGTGGAAAAAATAAATAAATAAAGATAATGCTAAGCACCAAGTAGTAGGATAAGGATTTCTATTTTCACAATTTCTCCTTTATAGATAGATTTTACTTTTCTTTCTTAAGTTCACAACCACTAAAAGTTTTACGACTACTCAAAGTGCTCTCTTATCTTTTTTGGAATTCTTCATAAGGTTGTTTTAATACGCATAGCAAATTTTAAATAAAAAATGTATCCTAATCATTAAGATGGCCTAGCATACTTTTGGGAAGATATTTTTTTAATAAAGCTTTTATGTTCAACTTAAATATTTTTTTGCAATCCATCTTAAGGATACTAATCTAACTAATATTTATTCTCAAATAAAAATGTATAGTTTGTTTAAAACATGATCTTTGATTTGGGGATGACTTGTTTAGAGTAGCAGTTGAAACACTTTGTTGGTGAAGCTACTACGAAAGTTCAAACCTTGTTGAGGCATTGTATTTGCAGGCTTTGTGCCTACACTAGGCCATTGTGTTCCCAGGTGTTGTATATTTATTGGGCCATTGAGCTTGTAGGTATGAATTTTTGAACCTTTACGTCTTTGCTAGGCCATTGAGCTTGCAGGTGCAAATTTTAGTGTGTGATAAAATTGAATTGAAGTCACCTCCTATGATGATTTTTTTCTCCTCCTCCTACTGGATAAGTTGAGTTAAATTAAACCACATAGTCCTCTTTTCATGCATAGGTGTTGGACCATACACATTGAATACCATGAAAGTAAGGTCAAAACACACCAACCGCAAAAGTTTCCAATGAGAATCCTTGTTAATCTCTATTGAGCATTTAAGGTGGTCATTGGTATCAAAGGATAGTAAATAGGTCGGTCGATTACTTATATTAAGTTGGTCGATAACCAGAAGTAAGATAGAGCAGTCAGTAAAGCCTTTACACCAAGCATCACACAGTTTACCAAGCACCAGAGACACCGACACTGATGGTCAAGTAAACACTGAGCATCACAATATACACTGAGAATATTATACAATGTTTACTGATGATCACAGAAAATGGCATAGTAATCTAAAATGGCACATTCTTCTATGCAAATGGTTACAACAGATCGTAAAATAGTTTACCAAGATCGAGGAGCATTTATTGTAAAAGATATTCATTAAATGTAATGCTTATCTTATTGTAATGGTTGATCTAGGTTAATTTTGCACCATAGATCTTAGGGTTATGATTATTTTTGTAACCTAATTTTTGCTAAAGCGGCAAAATAGAACACTATATATTTTGTATGTTCACACCATTTTAGGAGGTTGGTGAACTAATATATATGAATCATAGAGCACTTGAAGACATTGCCTAACTGCAAGATAATTAGTTTACCGAGCAGAATAGAGTACAGAGGATATCAGATTGAGCAGAACCAGAGAAGGCTATCGAGTAGAACAGAGCAGACAATCATCATAGATAAAGTGATATTTTGATGAGCACTTATAGATCTATTTTAGACAATTGAGTTGTCAACTAGCAGATAAATTGCCTATTACTTTTTGACAATTGTAGTAGAGTTTTGATAAAATCTCTTAACAGAGTAGACTTAACAGTCTTATGTAAATCTCTTAACCGAGTACACACTTCTTTAGTGTTGTTAAAATCCTATAACTAGGTAGATCTAGCTGATCCAATATGTTACTCCTAACAGGGTAAGATCACCAGAAGTGATCAAAACTTGTAGCCTTAACAAGCAAACCTTTTCTATCTGCACTAGTGAAGAATTTGTGGGTGTCATCCCCACCACAGTTTTTACCTTCTTACAAGGGTTTTTGCATTACCAAAATACTTGTGTTAGATGATTGTCATATTGATTTCATGTTGTTTACTTTCTCAAGTTAACTAGATGATTGATTTATGCAATTAGATTCAAGTTATTTTGATCGGTTGTTTCATTATACAGTTATAGATTTGAAAGGTTTTACAAGTGAAGTTTTTGAAGGCATTGATTCACCCCTCCCCTCTCAGTACCTATCTCTCCTAATTCCAAAAATTGGTATCAGAGCTTAGTTCTCTTGTTGAACAGTCTAACCACTGAAGGGTAAAGATCTAAGTCATGGAGAGATACAAGCTTGACAAGACTATTGAGAATCAAAAGATACAAATATAGATGTTTGTGGAAAAGTATAAACAAGCCAAGGAAGAACTAAAGAAATTACTGGTTGAAAGGAACAACCTTGCAATTCAGCTGAATGAAATTAGTTATCATGAAGAACCTATTGATGAAATATTTGATCATATTGGATCAAGCTCTAGAAGCATCTCTGATAGATCTGAAAGCATAATCTCTGACTTATCTGAAAAGAATCAGCATCTATCTGAGCAAATGAAAGTACTTCAAATCGATCATGCATCTCAGATGGTGAGAATAGTGGAAATCATGAACAAAACTAGACAAGCTGAACAAGATCAGAATCTAGCTATTGAAGACCGAAGATTGATGACTGAACAACTTCAAGCAAAAGAAAGTGAAATACAGAGACTCACTTATCATCACTTCCAAGTATCAAATCAGATGATGATAGTTAATCAAGAAATGAACCGAGTAAATGGAGAATTATCAAGAAGACTTGAAGATGTTGCAATACTCAGAGAAGATAATGAAAAATTGAGAAATGAAATAAAGATACAAAAGCAACATAATGAAATGATGAAGATAGCTGAGGACAGTTCTAAAAAGATCGATAATTTCTTGACTAATCAAAGGAGATTTGGAAGTAGAGCCGGTATAGGCTACACCAGTGAAGGAGAATCATCACAACATGCTGGAAAAGTCAACAACAATCATGATCAGAAACCTAAAGTGTTGACATGCTATCACTGTGGAAAACTAGGACATACATCTAATGTGTGCAGAAGCAAAGCACAAGTTAAACCTCCTATCATTCCTAAGTTCAATGGATATTGTTATTACTATGGTAAGTTTGGACATCCAACTTATGAATGAAAAGCTAAGAAGAATGACATTGCTAATAATACTAATGAGGAGAAAATATGCTATACTTGTAATAAGCATGGTCACACTGCAAGGGACTGCAAGGCAAAAATGAAACAAGTCTGGACACCTAAAGAGAAACTATAATGAAAGCCATATCAACTGAAGAGACAAGGTAACTCATATGTTTGGGATTATAATACATGGACTAGTTGTGTTGTATGTGGTCGGTATGGACATATTGCAGCAAACTGTTATAGAAAGAGTCGGATTGGACAATCAAGAAACTGGACAAATGGTGGAATGGCATGTATGCACTATCACAAGGTCGATCATTTAAGCAAGAACTGCAGAGACTGAACACCTGATGAAAACCATATATTTGAGAGTGGATATAACATTGCAGAAATTAAAAAGTTAAGGAACACAATGTGGAAGAAAGCATCTAATGAGAATGTTGAGTCAAGTAACATTGTCGGTGAAACCTCGTCCATTGGATTGGGTGACATTGGCACCTCCACTTAAGTGTTGGAAACTGAAATTGAAGCAATTATTTTATTGTCATTGATGTCAAATCTTAACTGGTAAGACTATTGCTACTTAGGAAAGTACTATATCTATTGTGAGAAGGGAGAAAGGTTGGTAACAATAGCACTTAAGGAAAGGTTGAGTTATCTTGATACTACAAAGTGTACTTGATTATGTTTCACAATGATAAGACAATGTATTGTTTATTTTAGTAAGATTGAAGACTAAACTGGTAGGCTTAACCAAGAAAAAATGAAGAAATTATGTGTAAGCCGAGTTATGAGAGAGTCAACCGAGTTAGTGGATGCTGAGCAAAAATCTAGTGTCGACCGAGTATCAGTAAATTGCCGAGGAAGATAGTATTTGCTGAGGAAATAGTTTTAGTAGTGACTGAGTGTTTTACATGAAGACCAAGTGGATGATCACAGTATTGACCAAGCATCAGCAATTTTATATTTGAAGAGAATTCTTTTTGGGGACAACATTGTTTGAATTCTTGGATTATGTAAAACATGTTGACTTTATTTATTGATTGTATGGAAGCATTTAATGCTTTGTAAAACATTTTATTGTAAATCTTTATGAGATTTGAGATGATTCTAGAAGAGGAGACAAAGAACATGAAGCGGGTAGATTCAATGAATCTGACCTAACCCTAAGATCTACCAAGGAGATTAAGCGGCAAAAGATAAGTTAACCTAACAAAGGAAAGTATTAAGGGGACCGAAGCATTAGGTATGTGTATGCATTGGTGAAGGAGATGCTGGAAGAATAGTAAAGTTTTATTGACTGTATAAGTGAAAAGGCTGAAGAAAAGTGTGGTGATTGCTTGAAGGAAAGTTCTGAGCATATCAGAAGTGAAGATGGAAAAGTTTCAAAGTCAATAAACTGGCATTTGTGTACTGAATTGGATCTGATATTTGCAAAGTGAGTTGTATGTTTTCAGATCAATACTACTGCTACTTTCTAACCATTGTAATAGTCAAAATCCTTTTAACAAAGGTTGACCTAATAGTCATATGTTAAATCCTTTGAACAAGGTTGTATTCTAATGGAGTGTATGTAAGCCCTTTGACCAGGCTCACTTTTAACAAGGTGATTGAAATCCTTTAACCAGGTCACACCTAACAGTGTGTATTGTAACCTTTGACAGGGTTGGCTTTTAACCAAGCTCACTTTAGAAGAGTGAAAATAATAGTAGCATGTTACAAAGTGGTTTTTCCCATATTGGGTTTCCACTATAAATCCTGGTGTCAAAACTTGTGTGAATGTTTTGGTTTGAACATTTCTATGTTTTACAAGTTAGATACAACTGGGTAGTGGACTGCTGAGTTATATTTTTCTATTATTGAATCAATGATGACCGAGTTTGATTTGGTTGCTTGATCTAATTTTGGAAAAGTTTATGAAGTTATGTTTATACATTAGGACCTGAGAACAACCGATTCACCCCCCCTCTCTATTGTTCTAAATCATATTAACAATTGGTATCAAAGCTGTGTTGCTTATTGGTGTTTACAGAAAGCAAATTTAAAGGGACTTGAAGCAAATGATCAAGATGTATAAGAAGGAGGTACCGAAGCTGAACAAAGATAACTTCCCTGCATGGCAAAGCTTGATGAAGTTGCATCTGGCCAGTATTGGTGATTTTGCAAAGTACTACATTGAGCATGACTATGTCACACCTGTTGCACCTTTGACTGCCGAGGAAATGAGAGCCAAGCAAGAACACAATCAAGCAATGCCGGAAATTGTATCTACCCTAAGCTATCTAGAATTTGAGGACATTAAGGACTGCACAACTGCTAAAGATATGTGAGACACTCTTGCAAAGATCTATGGTGGTGATCTATATGTACTGAAAGCTAAAGCTGATAGTCTTAGAGGTAAGTTTGATGAAATGAGAATGAATGAAGATGAAAACATTGCACAATATTATGGTAGAATAAAAGAAGTTGTGAATGCTATTAGAGGAGCAAATGGAACTATTGATGATGAAACCATAATTGTGGAAAGTGTGAATGTAAAAATTGATGAGTATGCAGAAAGAAGTGAGGCTAATAGCAAAAGAGAACCAAAAGATTATAGATCCTTTGTGTACATTGAGGAAATAGAAGAGGTAGGTAATAGACCTGCACCTAATGCTGAGTCTCAAGCAAGCAATGCCGAGTAACAGATAGGTGATGCTGAGTGTCAGGAAAATAGTGCCAAGAGATAACAAGAACATGCCGAACTACAAGATAATGCTACCGAGGATCAGGAAGAGGTTGTCGAGCATTCAAAAGCTGAAACTGACAATCTTGTTGGGGAACTTGTTGAAATAGAAGAGAAAAATGATAAACCTGTTTTGGAAAAATATGTAAGAAGACATCATAAGCCTGAACAGATAATTGGAGATAAAGACACTAGAATTCAGACCAGAAGCAAGACAAAAGATCCAACATGCTTACTATGTGAATTTGAACCTAAGACAACTAAAGAAGCATTAGAAAATGAAGACTGGATACAAGCAATGAATGAAGAGATTGACCATATTGAGAAGAATGAAACTTGGATTTTAGTGCCGAGACCTATAGATAAGAATGTTATAGGAACAAAGTGGGTATTTTGAAACAAGTTGAATGAAAAAGGTGAAATCACTACGAACAAAGCTAGACTAGTATGCAAAGGCTATGCACAAGAAGAAGGAATTGATTATGGGGAGACATTTGCCCCTGTAGCTAGATTGGAAGGAGTAAGAACTCTGCTTGCATATGCTGCTTATAAAGATTTCAAGGTATATCAAATGGATGTCAAGTCTGCATTTTTAAATGGTATACTGGAAGAAGAAGTTTACTTAGAATAGCCAGAAGGTTTTATTGATCCAAACAGAAGACATATGGTATGCAAACTGAACAAAGCTTTATATGGATTGAAACAAGCTCCCAGAGCATGGTATGAGCGGTTGCATAACTATCTGATACAGATTGGATTTTCTAGGACAAATGACATAAGCAATCTATTTATGAAAGATGAAGAAGGAAGAGGTATTTTGTTGGCCAAAAATTTTGTTGATGACATTATTTTTGGTGGAAAAGATGCATTGTCTAAAAGTTTTTCACATGAAATGTAAACTGAATTTGAGATGAGTATGTTTGGTGAGATCAAATTCTTTGTTGGTTTACAATTATATCAGATGAAGCAAGGTATTTTTATTACACAATCTAAGTATGTTAATGAAATACTAAAAACTTTTGGAATGGAAGATGATAGACCAGTAGGAACTCCTATGGTTACTGGACAAAAGTTATCTAAGAATGACGATGCTATAGAAGTTAACCAGACTTTGTACAGATCCATGATTCAAAAATTGTAGTATGTTGTACATAGTAGACCTGATATTGCATTAGCTGTTGGGATTGTGGCAAGATTCTCTGCCAATCCTAAGGAAACACACATGATGGCAGTCAAAAGAATCATGAGATACTTGAAAGGAACTGCTGACTATGGGTTATACTACAAGAAGGATGACAAATTTAAACTTAGAGTATATACTAATGTTGATTGGGAAGGAAATGTAGATGATAGAAAGAGCACTAGTGGTGGAGCTTTCTTTCTTGGATAGAGATTAGTCTCCTAGACAAGCAAGAAACAAAATTTCATTTCCCAATCTACTGCTGAAGCCGAGTATGTTGCTGCTATAGTAAACTGTTCAAATTTGATATGGATAAAACAATTATTGATAGGCATGAAAGAAGAAATCACTGAACTTGTTGTTATTTTCTGTGACAACACAAGCACTATCAATATTTCTAAGAATCCAGTGATGCACACTAAGACCAAACACATAGCAATCAAGTATCACTATTTGAGAGAATTGGTACAAGACAAGGAAGTTCGAATGGAATATGTGAATACAAAAGAACAATTGGTAGACATATTCACTAAAGCTTTACCTAAAGAAGCCCATGAGTACCTAAGAAGTCAATTAGGGGTCCTTCCCCTAACTGAGGCTGCCTAGTCAAGCTAGGAGCACTGCATCAAATGTGCTACAATAGAACATTTGACACATTGATGCAGAAGATTGTCACACTTTAGGACTATCCTAGAGCTGTGAAGAAGAAGCAAAAAAAACAAATCGGTCATAAGCAAGATGACAAAGGGAGAAACATTGTGCTAAACAAAAATATCTACATCTGTTGGATGTATGTTTGAGTTATTACTTTGGCATTTTTGTCAAAGAGGGAGATTGAACTGAAATGATACTATAACAAATGACACTGAAAGAAAGGGAGATTGAACTAAAATGAAAGATCAGGATAGAGGGAGATTTAGATACTTCTGTTAGTCACAGAAGTGAGATTTACTGATTCTGAATCAGAATGAAGCTAAGGATATTATAAATTTTCTCTAATGGACAAATAAGTTTTTTTTTGGATTGGTTGGTAATCCATGTGTTATTCAGGTGATATCATATGGTGTTGCCATCAATGCCAAAGAGGGAGATTGTTGGAAACTACAATTGAAGCAATTATTGTATTGTCATTGATGTCAACCCTTAAGTGGTAAGACTGTTGCTACTTAGGAAAGTACTATATCTATTGTGAGAAGGGAGAAAGGTTAGTAACAATAACACCTAAGGAAAGGTTGAGTTATCTTGATACTACAAAGTGTACTTGATTATGTTGCACAATGATGAGACAATGTATTATTTATTTTAGTAAGATTGAAGACTAAACTGGTAGGCTTAACCGAGAAAAAATAAAGAAATTATGTGTAAGCTGAGTTATGACAGAGTCGACCGAGTTAGTGGATGCCGAGCAAAAATCTAATGTCAACCGAGTATCAGTAAATTGCCGAGGAAGATAGTATTTGCCGAGGAGACAATTTTAGTAGTGACCGAGCATTTTACATGAAGACCGAGTGGATGATCATAGTATTGACTGAGCATCAGCAATTTTATATTTGAAGAGAATTCTTTTTGGGGACGACATTGTTTGAATTCTTGGATTATGTAAAATGTGTTGACTTTATTTATTGATTGTATGGAAGCATTTAATGCTTTGTAAAACATTTTATTGTAAATATTTATGAGATTTAAGATGATTCTAGAAGAGGAGACGAAGAACATGAAGTGGGTAGATTCAATGAATCTGACCTAACCCTAAGATCTACGAAGGAGATTAAGCGACAAAAGATAAGTTAACCTAACAGAGGAAAGTATTAAGGGGACCAAAGCATTAGGTATGTCTATGCATTGGTGAAGGAGATGTTGGAAGAATAGTAAAGTTTTATTGACTGTATAAGTGAAAAGGCTGAAGAAAAGTGTGGTGATTTCTTGAAGGAAAGTTCCGAGCAAATCAGAAGTGGAGATGGAAAAGTTTCAAAGTCAGTAAACCATCATTTGTGTACTGAATTGGATTTGATATTTGCAAAGTGAGTTGTATGTTTTCAGATCAATACTACTGCTACTTTCTAATCATTGTAACAGTCAAAATCCTTTTAACAGAGGTTGACCTAATAGTCATATGTTAAATCCTTTGAACAAGGTTGCATTCTAATGGAGTGTATGTAAGCCCTTTGACCAGGCTCACTTTTAACAGGGTGATTGAAATCCTTTAACCGGGTCACACCTAACAATGTGTATTGTAACCTTTGACAGGGTTGGCTTTTAATCGAACTCACTTCAAAAGAGTGAAAATAATAGTAGCATGTTACAAAGTGGTTTTTCCCATATTGGGTTTCCACTATAAATCCTGGTGTCAAAACTTGTGTGAATGTTTTGGTTTGAACATTTATGTGTTTTACAAGTTAGATATAGCTGGGTAGTGGATTACTAAGTTATATGTTTCTATTATTGAATCAGTGATGACCAAGTTTGATTTGGTTGCTTGATCTGATTTTGGAAAAGTTTATGAAGTTATTTTTATACATCAAGATCTGAGAACAACTGATTCACCCCCCTTCTCTGTTGTTCTAAATCATATTAACATTAAGTTGACAAAGGTATGTATGGAACTGACATTTTAAATGATCACATTTTACATACAGTTCCTTATATATGATGTACAAATACCAAATCTGCATGAATAAAGATGCACTATGGTTTATGTGTTATAAGTTTACAAATGTCAAACTATCAGTAAAAGAAGAAACGTGAGTTGGTTACCCATCGGTAATCACTACACAAGGTTAACCGACAAAAGTGCAAACCGATGAGGAAACTCTGATAACCGAGCAAAGGAAATTGTAGACATTACCAAGTTGATAGTTGTTTCGTATCAAAAGTTAAGTCACACATTTAATGCACCAAAGTTTGAGCGGGAATATCAAAAAGTCTATATATACGTGGAAACAAAGTTGATTGTTATATTGCGATTTTGAAGAAAAGAGATTTTACAGAGAAGAGTTCGAGGTAAAGATTTTTAGAAAAGATTCAAAGCTACTGTAGAATGAACTGACAACAATTCTTCGATGATATCAAGTAAGTTTATCTGCCTACCGTACACTGGTTATCTATTGCTTACTGAAACCCTAGAAATGATTTATGGCATCAACATCGACTGCAAGAAAATCACAAAAAATTGAGGAGGAAGTAGAATTAATTGTAAGGGCACATTTCGCCAAGGAGAAATTCAAACCTCATCCCACGGTCGCAGCACAAACAGACGATATGGGTGCATTTTTGAGTATTCTAGATAGGGTTTTGTTAACAGAAGATGTTAGGGCCTATATTCACTACAAAATCGGTGAAGTATGTGATTTTGAGACCATTTCTGCTTATCAACAAGTCTATGGACCAGATGGAAAGATAAAATCCGAATACAAGAAGATTGAGGAGTCAGGGTTACGGTGTTTTACATACTTCACACAATCTTTCCAAAATGATTGGATAAGAATCATGCTGATCAGATTTCATGATGGAAAATTTTGGTTAGATAAACCTGTTGAGGTCACAAAGAAGATTATCAGTAGGGTTACTGGGTACCCTACAATCGACAAAGCCAAAGCCTTTCGAAGTTTGTCTCATCCCGACGTTGAAAAGAACACTGGAGCTCAATGGGACAGTAGGGCACTAAAAATCTCAACCATCAAAGACCCAGTGGTAAAATTTGTAGCACATGTCATCAAGTACAAGATATTTCAATCTATCAGACCAAATAGTGTACCTTGCAGCGCCATGGACATGGCATATAAAATTGTGAAGAAAGATCACAAGGTAGATCTTGTCAAACTGCTACTACACCAACTACAAGATAATATGAAGATAATAAAAGAAAAGAAGTCCAATACATGTAAGTAAAAATCACTGCTTATCTGTACATTTTTCTATCTACAAAAATTCATACCTGGTATCGGTAAAGTAAACTAGTAGTCTGACAAATTGATAACTGCACAAATCGGTGAAATGATGAAAAGTCTAGGAGATAATCTAAATAAGGAATTTAATGCATATTTCAAGGAATTTCAGACAAAAATGCAACAAAGGAGTAGAATTCCAAGGGAATTAGTGAGTAAATTTGAAGATGACATATGTTTTGTAGTAAGCACAGACCACGCAATGATAAAGGCAGTAGAACCGAGAACAAAATGGTTAGCACCGATGGGATACAGAATGAACCATGATTTCTCTTTGAAATATATTAATGCATTACTGGCATTACCGATAGACATCATTGCCAGTAGGTTTGGTGTATATGAGGAAGCTAAGTCTTGAATTACTATAGACATAGAGATCGACAAAATGTCTAGAAGGGTGATGAAAATGAGAAAAGATCTCACAACAAAATATGGAAATGCATCTGACTCATCTAAGGATTCACCGGTTAAAGAAACAACTAAAGGTCAATTATAGTTGGCTAAAAAACCCTATGATAGTGAGGAGACTGAGTCAGACAAAGAAAAGGATCCCACACTGGTTCCTCCTATCAATGTTGAACAAGAAATGCAGCTACCAGAACCTGAAGGAGTAAGGACACGTTCATCAACTGCAGTACAACCTACAAAGAAAGAAGAAGTAGTAAAAGTATCAAAAAGAAGAGAAGCTACACTGACGAAGAAATACATAAAGAGAAAGAACAAGAAAGTAGCTAAGACATCGAAGAAAAAGAGGAAATACATAAGAAATAAGGAAGATCTAGAGGATACAGAAATTGAAAATGATCCTAATCAATTCAAGTTAGTTTGTAATAGGGAAAGTACAATAGAAGAAATAATTGAAGATATAATTGAGAATGGAAATCTTACAGATCCAGGCATAAGAAAATTTGACAAAATGTCAATTGAGGACAAGACAAAGATAGAACATGCTATCATCCAGATGATGATTAAATTCAAAAGAGTACTAATGGAATTCACATGTCAATTATCGAAGGAACTTGATGACAAAATAAATGAGAGATGGGCTATTGCACTAGATACAGAGAAAAGGAAAAGAGAATGATCATTAAGTCATGTAGCCTCACACTTTAGCTATGCTGTTGTAAGTGAATACATGACAAAGTATCAGGCTAGATTTCTAGTCAAGAATGGAGCTATGCAGATCATGGATGAGAATGTGGGTGATATGGATGTCACATGCAATTCTTTGTGGACATCAATCTTGAAAGCAGAAGAGAAAGCTGAACATGAAGCATTCCTGAAACTGTCTAAGAAGAGACACAGTTCAAAAGGTAAAGGTATTTTCATCGATGATAACAAAAGAAAGAAAATAGAGGACACCGATATATCAGCTACCGAGGTAATTGATATCACTGAGCAAAAGGAAGAAATAAGAATTTCACAGGATGCACTGGATCAAGTAAAGATCCACTTGCAGAAGAAAACCGATGATGATGCACTCATTGAGGACATCACTAACGGTGATCTTGATGATGAGGATGATGAAGATGTGACAATTGCACCAAACAAAGATGAAGCATTAGAAACTGATAGTGTGTTCACGTCTCTACTAGGTGAACTACCTATACTTGCAGAGGTAGTTGAAATACTTTCACAAGTACAACCTGATGTCTCTCATCTCGAGCAAACTAAAGATACAACTAGGATACAAGCACCTGAGCAACCTATAGATACAAATGAGCCTAAAAAAATAGAGGCACAGTCTACAAAAAAAAAGGAACCAGAAGAACCAAATTTGACCGAGGTGAACCCACTTGACACTACAACCGAGACTCCCACACCATCTACCGAGGAGTAGAAGAAGGATGATATGGTGTCAATTGGAAAAGATACTCCAAAGAGTGGAGAAAAAGCTATTGTTTTAAGTGAGAAGAAGTCACCTCTTGCACAAAAGAAGAAGAAGAAGAAAGCCAAAGGGTTGGTCACCATTGATGAAGTTATAATTATACCAGAATGTGATCCGAGAACCCTAAGCCCTAAGGAGCTAAGTAGATATGGGGAATTATGTTCAAGGAAAGCAGCACAAGAGAAATTAAGGAAAGAACACAAACGTAAAGAAGTGTTAAATGATGTGAGGGATATTCTACAACAGATAGTACCAGAGACAAATATTGATGAGAATACTCCCATCATAGATCAACTTACTACACTTGCTAACAAAATCAATGCCCCTAATACAGATGCAGATAAAAGAATAGAAGAAAGGGTAGAATCAAAGATTCAAAACAAATTGGTAGCTAGGATTAGCACAGAAGTGGCACTGAACAAGGTAAAATTATCTGAGGTCATTACCGAGGTGAAATCTATCACCCAGATAATCTATCAATTTCTAATCAAGCTTTGTACTTCAGACACCTTCACTGTAGAAGTCAGTGAAAAGATAAAAGGTTTAGAAGAAGAGATAAAGTTGAGTACACAAGAAGCTATCACCAAGCCAACTGCTTTCTTAAAGCATATTCACCGAGTTCAGGAACTCCGGTGGCTGATAGCAAAATTAAGAAAATAAGAAGTACACATCACCGATCAAGTTACAGAGTTACAGAAAGAACTCATTCCTTACTTGAAAATTTTTGAAACTCATATTGTCAAAGTTGAACAACTTGTAGCAACACCAAAGATTTCGGTGTTGGATAATATCTTTGACATGCATGCACAAGTCAGTCTTGAGCATATTGCTCTTACCAACTTGAAAGAGGAATGGGACGACCTCTTGGAATCTATAAAGAAAACCCATCAAAACATTTTTGATAGGATGTAGGTATACATTATATTTTTTTTTGCATTTGGCATTATTATCAAAAAGGGGGAAAACATGTATATGCCAAATAAGTATAGTTTTGCTATGTATATTACATACTACCAGGAGCATGCACCAAGGGGGAGTACTTTGTACTTAGAAATTTTTTTTTGTGGATATGTATATGGCAGAGACATAAGGAATATATAGAAACATTTTCTCTATATACATTCAAAGTTTTGATACTAATGCCAAAGGGGGAGATTGTTAATCTCTATTGAGCATTTAAGGTTGTCATTAGTATCAAAGGATAGTAAACAGGTTGGTTAGTTACTTATATTAAGTTGGTCGGTAACCAAAAGTAAGACAGAGCAGTTGATAAAGCCTTTACACCGAGCATCACATAGTTTACCGAGCACCAGAGACACTGACACCGACGGTCAAGTAAACACTGAGCATTGCAGTATACACCGAGTAGATTATACAGTGTTTACCGATGATCATAGAAAATGGCATAGTAATCTAAAATGGCACATTCTTCTATGCAAACGGTTACAACAGATCGTAAAATGGTTTACCAAGATCAAGGAGCATTTATTGTAAAAGATATTCATTAAATGTAATGCTTATCTTATTGTAATAGTTGATCTAGGTTAATTTTGCATTGTAGATCGTAGGGTTATGATTATTTTTGTAACCTAATTTTTGCTAAAGCAGAAAAACATAACACTATATATTTTGTATGTTCGCACCATTTTAGGAGGTTGGTGAACTAATATATATGAATCACGGAGCACTTGAAGACACTGCCTAACTGCAAGACAATCAGTTTACCAAGCAGAACAGAGTACAGAGGATATCAGATTGAGTAGAATCAGAGAAGGCTACCGAGCATAACAGAGCAGAGAATCATCACAGATAAGGTGATATTTTGATGAGCACTTATAGATATGTTTCAGACAATTGAGTTGTCAACTAGCAGATAAATTGCCTATTACTTTCTGATAATTGTAGTAGAGTTTTGATAAAATCTCTTAACAGAGTAGACTTAACAGTCTTATGTAAATCTCTTAACTGAGTACACACTTCTTTAGTGTTCTTAAAATCCTATAACTAGGTAGATCTAGCTGATCTAATATGTCACTCCTAACAGGGTAAGATCACCAGAAGTGATCAAAACTTGTAGCCTTAACAGGAAAACCTTTTCTATCTACACTAGTGAAGAATTCATGGGTGTCATCCCCACCGTAATTTTTACCTTCTTAAAAGGCTTTCTGCGTTACCAAAATACTTGTGTTATGTGATTGTCATATTGATTTCATGTTGTTTACTTTCTCAAGTTAACTAGATGATTGATTTATGCAATTAGATTCAAGTTATTTTGATCAGTTGTTACAGTATACAGTTATAGATTTGAAAGGTTTTACAAGTGAAGTTTTTGAAGGCACTGATTCACCCCTCACCTCTCAGTACCTATCTCTCCTAATTCCAATAAATCCTAACCTACAACTTGCCCCTAAATATGCTTAGGATTCCAAATAGTAAGAAGACCACTCGAAACACCCACTGCAGACATATGAATTGATTTCCAAGAGGACCATTTGCCAACTATGTTCCCATACAATTCTTGTGAGAAATTACTCTCCTCAATGATATATATATATATATATATATATATATATATATATATATATATATAGAGAGAGAGAGAGAGAGAGAGTCAAGTTGTTGTTTGACCCTATTACATTTGTCAAAGGCATTTAGACCTCTGACATCCTATGTGGAAATCTTCATTGAGGAAAAGGAGAACACTTAGTTCTCCTTGTTGAATGTTTGCAGCTAGCAAAATTACCATCCAATGTAGTTTGGATCCCCACCTTGATTTCTGTTACTAAATTTCTACACATGCTGAAATTTAGTTTTGATTTCAAGGTTTCATACAATTACACAAGCATTTTGTATCTTGATTCGATTCATACATATTGAGAACATATTTCATTCAAAGCAAAAAGAATAGCATAAATGTTCTTTGTGTTACACATCAAGATATACTACTGATATTTCCAAAGTTGTAATGAAACAAAAAGTTGAAAGTACATGTTTTCTCACACAAGCTATGAGATTAGCTTTCATTACAAAGAATGATCCTATCCTATTCTAGTGAAAGTACATAAAGAAATGAAATAAAATAGCATAAGGGTCATAAGAAGCTAGTCATTGCATGGTTATGACTGGATGTTGTATGCTTGCATTCTAGTTCGATCGTTGCTCCAACTCTATGAAATCTAGAATCTTGTAAGAGAAGAATGAGTTAGATCTTTTCGATCTAAGCAATGCCAGCTCACCTCCCCTCAAATGCAAAAGCATTTCATTCATGTTGTACTTGCCTAGAACTGGAAAAGGTATCAGTAATGAAGAAATAGAAGAAATGCAAGCACAGTGAGAACTACTTTTGGGGGACAAGATAGAAGTGAAATTACAATACAAAAAATGGAGGCATCGAGTTTGGTACAACATCTACAAGAATAAGGTGTAAAGGGTGTAATGTCTCAAACATCATAATAAGAGCATTGTGATATCAGAGGACAAAATTGGCTACAAGAAGCAATGCTTCAACTGGAAATTACAGATATTAAAGGGCATACACCAGTACTTTCTGATCATTTTCAAATAATTTTACTTCCAGTCGGAGACACATTTATTTCAATAGCAGATGTGTTTCAATATTGTACAGATTTTTAGCATCAACTGGGAATAAAGTGTTCAGGACAGTCAATACCCTCTAGGAATTTTAGCAGGAATGAGGAAGGACTGAGTATAAAACCAAGTTAAGTGCCAACTGGGAAAAACAGTGTTACATATGTTTACATTTGGAAAGATTGTTGGACAATTCAGTGACTGCAAAGGAAAAAATACAACAAAAGCCCATATGATGGATTCAACATATTAACAGTCAAATACTTTTCAGTAACAAATAACAGATGAATTCAACAAAATAATAGCATTTTTAGTATAGCTACAACATAATGAAAAGTTGCAGATTGGAAGTTTCAGCTTTTGTTTCTTTTTCTTTCCAAGAACATTTTTAGTAGCAGCAAATATTTCTGGGCATTTTTTACAAGTTTTTATCCATATCCAGATGAGGTTTTTAAGGAAATTTGTAGATAGTCATAGCTCAGTCTATGGTTTTTTAATATAAACCATTTTCTCAAACATGACATAGAGAAAGAGAAAGGAAAAACGTATAGTGCAAAAGCAGCAACAGTGAGCAGTTCAAAATGACAGCCCACAGAGATTTCCAGCTCGAGCCAAGCAAGAGCCATGTGGTAGTTTTATTCAGACACAAATGCATATTTTCAAAGCAAGTCATAATTACAGCAAGTTTCTTTTCAAAACAACAACATACAATAGTAGATTTGATCAAATATGCAAGAAAGAAGCCATGACTTCATACACATTTTCCAGAAAAGTTAGAATGAAGGAAGACATAATAATGTTTTATTCGATAGCAAGAGAGCAGGCTGCTTACCCATAATAGTAGTTGTCAATATCAGACAGTAGTCGCAGCTAAGAACACCAGCAGAAGGAGAAGCTGGAAAATAACAAGTATTGATTGTGTATAAATGTTCCAGCCCAATCATAGAGAAGCAGTCATGTAAAAATAGTAGCATAATAAAGCCATAACAGGCGGCTGTATATAGCAGTAACAAAGGTGAAATTCCTCACAGTTGCAGCCTCCTTCCATTTTTCTTCAGAAAACCCTACTTCCATGGCGGCACCTTCCATTCTCCAAAATGCTAAGTGTAAAATAAAAGAAGATGACACACTTTAGGGTTGTATAGCCTAATGATTTTGAAAGTTTCATTTTTTTTTGTTTTAAATAACACATCTTCAATAGTCCACGTAACCTTAAGGCTTTATGCCTTAGGTTATAAAATAAATAAGACTATAGTTTCTTTAATAATATGCCAAGTAAGTAGTATAAACATAATAAAATTTTAGATTTTAAATTTTTGTTTATTTATTTTAAGTAGTAATTAATAACAATTTATTTAATAAAGATAAATTCTTTTATGTTTGTTAAATAAGTTTTTTTTTATTACTTAAAATAAATAACGTAAAATTTAAAATTTAAAATTTAAGTTATGTTTTTATTATTGATTTGGTATGTTTTTCTGAATATTATAGTCTTAGTTGTTTTCATAAGACATGTGTTGTATTAAGTCATATCTCAAAGAAGGAGTGGTGTTTTGACTTGAAGATCATTTTGGAGATGTGGTAGTCTTTTTGTGACAAGTGGAGAGACTTTCTATTAGGATTGATGAGTTGTTGTTGGGTGGAGCAAGTTAAGGAGGAGTTTTAGGAGCTTTTTGAGCCCTTTTAGGGGTTGGTGGAGCATCTTTGGGAGCTTTGTTGGAAGATAAAGTCATGAAGGGACGTTTTCTTCATAGGGGAGTTTTTTTTGGAGCTTCTAGAGTCCTATTTTAGAGGGATTTTGATTCCATCCGAGTTTGAGCTTGGAAAATCAATTCCACATTTCAGGGATCATGTTTTGGGGCTCTAGCTATTATATACAGCTCTTTTGTATTGTATAGGGGTTCATTTTTGGAGAGAGAGAAGGTTATTGTGACATTTCATTGTCCTTTGCATGCTCATTTTCTGGATTGTATCATTGGAGTTGATTTTCTCTGGCCTTTGAAGGCATAATACAGCTAATCTTGATCTACTTTGAGACTCTTTTCTGTGTGCAAGGCTGGTGATCGATGTTTATTTTCTGTGTTTTCCTCAAGAACCTTTAAATTTATGTCTCATTTCTACACCTATTTGAGTTAGTAAAATTGTTATGCATAGGTCATAAGTTGTGCAGCTTAATGGAATAGTATTAATTGTGGTTTATATCTTTTTGATATTCTTCATTAAAGCCTTCTTCTGAAATATTTTTATGTAGAGATTTTAATCAAAGTTGTGTCTTATAGTTGGTTACATTCCCATCATTGTGTTATTGAAGTATCAAATCCTTCATCTTGTTTTGGTGCATCACCTTTTAGGTTCAAGTAATTCTCATTTTTTAGTACTTCCTATCCCTTTTCCATCAAGTTTCAATTTTGTTAAATTAGGTGAAGTATCAAGTCATATTCAATAGGAACCGGCCTAGAATCCGAAGGTTCAGTCACCTATATAGTTTACCTACAAACTCGTGATTGTTCCCATGTTCTCCATAATTTATAAGTGTTTAGGTGCTTAGATTTAGGGTGCAAATTCTAGAGTTAACAGTTTTAGCATGCCTAATGGGACATAGGACTGATTCTCAGTTCTTAAAATACTTTATACTATTGTTGTTTGGTGCGGAAATCAATAGTTTCTTCCTTCGGAGGCAAGAAAGTAGCACACCTAGAGACTCTGGAGCAAGTATCAACTGGTTTAGCAGACAAAGTGTTGGTATAAATAAAATCAAACTTCATTTCTCTGATTTTTAATGATTCTAGAGAATTTCTAGCTTATATACATGCTACAACATGTCATCATATCATGAAAATATGTCTTATTTTCAACCTTACCAATTCCAAGAGACCCATTTTGTTCCAAATCAGCATGCATGTTCACAGAATAATTTTCAGCAAGCTGATAATGTGAGCATAGATAATATGGTATCATATTCTCAAGAGTAACAAGAAATAGATTTCCAGAAAGAATTGGAGTTGTGACAGGAGGAATGGTCTTATCAAGCCCACATCCAACAACAAGCAGCATTGGCTCAACGGGGGCAGCATTGGCTCAACGGGGGCAACATTTGAAGAAACATTTGGTGGACCAATTTAAGCGGCATGAAGCCAACCTTGCAAGAGAGTTGGAAGCACAGAAGACAGTTCATGAAAAGGAGGTTGAAGACTATAAAGAGCTGATAAGGGCCATGTTTGATAGAGGAGTTGAATTTGAAGATGATTTCCAAAGAAGATCAAGAGCTCATGATGAGTTCCATGAGAAAGAGCTTTAGAAGCACAAATAGAAAATAGGGCTCTTGATTTTTGCAGCTTTAAAGTATAAAGAAGCCTATCAGTTATAGTTTGAAAAGTATCTTCAGCAAGAGCAATAAAAGGAAGCCAATTAGTAGAGAATTATAGCTAATAAGCATAATGATGAAGAGGATGATCTTTCTGATGATCTTCATGTTATTGAAGAAGATGCCATGGCTTGGTGTGAAGAGCTTCCCTTTCCTGTTGAACAAGATGGGACAAAAAAGTTATTAGAAAATCAGGATTCTTACAAAAACCTTCAAAAGGATAATTATGCTATTAAAAATATGCCTCTCCTACAAGAGGGTAAGGTAGATGAAGAAGAAGACCTTTTTTGGGATGAGTTAGAAGCATTTTTCTTACATCTTGATGAAAAGCCAACATTTCCAAAAGCTACCCACAAGCTGCAGGAGGTAGTCATTTCCAGCCAGCATGAAAAAGTAACCCACCAGCCTGAAGTAACATTTCAAGAGCTAGAGTCTTTCAAAGTGAGTTCCAAGTTTGTTATCTCACATGGATGCCCTATTAGACATCTAGCCAATATGGAGGAAAGCAAGGAGAAATTAATTGTGTCAGCAGCTGAATGTGAAGGTGTAGCTGAAGAAGGACGGGTACAACATTCTGACCCATTCCTAATCAACCTTTTTTTTTCTCAGCATGATGAAGTAAGGAAGGTTCCTTTGATACTCTGAGAAGTGTTACACCAACTAGTCAAAGGTTGGTCAATTTTCCATCTCTTTATGCCTATTCATGAGAATGTTTTTCATTATAGTTTGAAATGAAAAGGAGGATATTTTTTAGAAACTGTAAATGGCTTTGTTTAAGGTTTTTCCCTTGCTGGTTAGTCTAGTTTAGGGTAGGTTTTCTTTTGTTTTTCCCTAAGTGCTGTTATGCACAGTCTTCCTAGGTGTTCCTAGTGTTTCCTACTTTCAATAAAGGTTTCCAAGTCTTCAGGAGAGCTGTAGAAAACAAAATAGTCCTACTTGCATGCAAATACAATTGCCAACCAGGCACATTCATACATGTGCTCATACATAGCAAGTTGAACAAAGTCATGTGTCTTATTGCCACACATATATAAATGTGACTACCTGGTTATGATACTTGCATACACCTAGCATTGCTCTATTTTGTATAGTCCTGCTATTTAGGTGTTTCATGCAGCCATGAGATGAGTCATCCTTGTTTTCAAGCCAAGAGTCATGTACACCACGCAAAATGATGAAGGGGAGCCTACCTAATCATTATGAATTATGGAAATCACATGGGGCTAAAAACAACAATCACTCATTTAGGGAGAGTAATATGCAAGTCTAATGTTGACTCCAAGCCCAATGGATACTCAAGGGAAACTAGTCTCAAATGTCTAGTAGGCAGACAATCAGCAAGAAGTCACCAAAAATGTTACTAAATTTCTACACATGCTAAAATTTAGTTTTGATTGCAAGGTTTCATACAATTACACAAGCATTTTGCATCTTGATTCAATTCATACATATTGAGAACATATTTCATTCAAAGCAAAAAGAATAGCATAAATGTTCTTTGTGTTACACATCAAGATATACAACTGATATTTCCAAAGTTGTAATGAAATGAAAAGCTGAATGTACATGCTTTCTCACACAAGCTGTGAGATTAGCTTTCATTACAAAGAATGATCCTATCCTATCCTAGTGAAAGTACATAAAGAAATGAAATAAAATAGCATAAGGGTCATAACAAGCTAGTCATTGCCTGGTTATGACTAGCTATTGTATGCTTGCATTCTGGTTCGATCATTGCTCCAACTCTATGAAATCCAAAATCCTGTAAGAGAAGAATGAGTTAGATCTTTTTTATCTAAGCAATGCCATCTCACCTCCCCTCAAATGCAAAAGCATTTCATTCATGTTGTACTTGCCTAGAACTAGAAAAGGTATCAGTAATGAAGAAATAGAAGAAATGCAAGCACAGTGAGAACCACTTTTGGGGTACAAGATAGAAGTGAAATTACAATACAAAAAATGGAGGCATCAAGTTTGGTACAACATCTACAGGAATAAGGTGTAAAGGGTGTAATGTCTCAAACATCATAATAAGAGCATTGTGATATCATAGGAAAAAAATAGCTACAGGCAGCAATGCTTCAACTGGAAATTACAGATATTAAAGGGCATACACCAGTACTTTCTGATCATTTTCAAATAATTTCACTTCTAGTCGGAGACACTTTTATTTCAATAGCAGATATGTTTCAATATTGTACATATTTTTAACATCAACTGGGAATAAAGTGTTCAGGACAGTCAATACCCTCTAGGAATTTTAGCAGGAATGAGGAAGGACTAAGTATAAAACCAAGTTAAGTGCCAACTGGGAAAAACAGTGTTACATATGTTTAAATTTGGAAAGATTGTTGGACAATTTAGTGACTGCAAAGGAAAAAATACAACAAAAGCCCATATGATGGATTCAACATATTAACAGTCAAATACTTTTCAGTAACAAATAACATATGAATTCAACAGAATAATAGCATTTTAAGTATAGCTACAACATAATGAAAAGTTGCAGATTGGAAGTTTCATCTTTTGTTTCTTTTTCTTTCCAAGAACATTTTTAGTAACAACAAATATTTCTAGGCATTTTTTACAAGTTTTTATCCATATCCAGATGAGGTTTTTAAGAAATCTGTAGATAGTCATAGCTCAGTCTATGGTTTTTTAATATAAACCATTTTCTCAAACACGACATAGAGAAAGAGAAAGTAAAAATGTATAGTGCAAAAGCAGCAATAGTGAGCAGTTCAAAATGACAGCCCACAGAGATTTCCAGCTCGAGCCAAGCAAGATCCACATGGCAGTTTTATTCAGACCCAAATGCAAATTTTCAAAGAAAGCCATAATTCCAGCAAGTTTCTTTTCAAAACAATAGCATACAACAATAGATTTTATAAAATATGCAAGAAAAGAAGCCACAACTTCATACACATTTTTCAGAAAAGTCAGAATGAAGGAAGCCACAATAATGTTTTATTGGATAGCAAGAGAGTAGGCTGCTTACCCATAGTAAAAATCATCAATATCAGACAGTAGTCGTAGCTAAGAACACTAGCAGAAGGAGAAGCTGGAAAATAATAAGTATTTACTGTGTATAAATGTTCCAGCCCAGTCATAGAGAAGCAGTCATGTAAAAATAGCAGCATAATAGAGCCATAACAGTCGATTCTATACAGCAGTAACAAAGGTGAAATTCCTCACAGCAGTAGCCTCCTTCCATTTTTCTTCAGAAAACCCTACTTCCATGGCGGCAACTTCCATTCTCCAAAATGCTAAGTGTAAAATGAAAGAAAATGACACACTTTAGGGTTGTATAACATAATGATTTCGAAAGTTTCATTTTTTTTTGTTTTAAATAACACATCTTCAATAGTCCATGTAACCTTAAGGCTTTATGCCTTAGGTTATAAAATAAATAAGTCCATAGTTTCTTTAATAATATGCCAAGTAATTAATAAAAACATAGTAAAAATTTTAATTTTTAAATAAGTTTTTTTTTTTATTACTTAAAATAAATAACGTAAAATTTAAAATTTAAGTTATGTTTTTATTATTGATTTGGTATGTTTTTCTGAATATTATAGTCTTAGTTATTTTCATAAGACATGTGTTGTATTAAGTCATATCTCAAAGAAGGAGTGGTGTTTTGACTTGAAGATCATTTTGGAGATGTGGCAGTCTTTTTGTGACAAGTGGAGAGACTTTCTGTTAGGATTGATGAGTTGTTGTTGGGTGGAGCAAGTTGAGGAGTTTTAGGAGCTTTTTGAGTCCTTTTAGGGGTTGGTGGAGCATCTTTGGGAGCTTTGTTGGAAGATAAAGTCATGAAGGGACGTTTTCTTCATAGGGGAGTTTTTTTTGGAGCTTCTAGAGTCCTATTTTAGAGGGATTTTGATTCCATCCGAGTTTGAGCTTGGAAAATCAGTTCCACATTTCAGGGATCATGTTTTGGGGCTCTAGCTGTTATATACAGCTCTTTTGTATTGTATAGGGGTTCAGTTTTGGAGAGAGAGAAGGTTATTGTGACATTTCATTGTCCTTTGCATGCTCATTTTTTGGATTGTATCATTGGAGTTGATTTTCTCTAGCCTTTGAAGGCATAATATAGCTAATCTTGATCTACTCTGAGACTCTTTTCTATGTGCAAGGCTGGTGATTGATGTTTATTTTATGTGTTTTCCTCAAGAACCTTTAAATTTATGTCTCATTTTTGCACCTATTTGAGTTGGTAAAATTATTATGCATAGATCATAAGTTGTGCAGCTTAATGGAATAGTATTAATTGTGATTTATATCTTTTTGATATTCTTCATTAAAGCCTTCTTCTGAAACATTTTTATGCAGAGATTTTCATCAAAGTTGTGTCTTATAGTTGGTTATATTCCCATCATTGTGTTATTCAAGTATCAAATCCTTCATCTTGTTTTGGTGCATCACCTTTTAGGTTCAAGTAATTCTCATTTTTTAGTATTTCCTATCCCTTTTCCATCAAGTTTCAATTTTGTTAAATTAGGTGAAGTATCAATTCAAATTCAATAGGAACCGGCCTAGAATCTGGAGGTTCAATCACCTATATAGTTTACCCATAAACTCAGGATTGTTCCCATGTTCTCCAAAATTTCTAAGTGTTTAGGTGCTTAGATTTAGGGTGCAAATTCTAGAGTTAACAATTTACTCCAAAATCTTAGCACTTTTTGGTTTCCTACCTCTAGTCTTTGGGGTTTTCTTGTCGTCTTTAGAAACCACCGTAGGAGATTGTTCAATGGATAAGGTTTGAGAGTACTCAAAAGAGTCATTAAGCTAATCAGGAGCTTGAAACCCCATATCATCTACACTGGAGAAGTGGTATCCCCTGTTTTAAGGGACTACTTGACTGAAGAATGAGAATCAAGAATTTTATAGTGCAGAGGATCTATTTGAGTACAAGCAACTTCTCTAGAGTTAATCATGGTATTCACCTCCTGCTAAAACTTCAAATTACCTATTGGTGAATCATCGGGGATATATAGGTCATTTTTTAATGGGGCTACATCGAAACATAATGGCAGTTCAATTGGAGGATTAGAACATTGCACAAGTTTCTTATCTTGAACCCCGACATAAGCATCCTTAAACACTTGAAGACAAGGATGATAATAAATTGAATTAATTTCCCCAAAAATTAATCTTCTTGCTTCAATAAGAATATATTGTGCTCTTTGGTTAACTACCCTGTGAAAAGACTAGCAATATCCTCCCTAGGATATTTTCCTTCAAAAAAAGTGACACCTTCTTCCTTAGCTAAGTCATTAATCAAAGCAAAGGCTATGTGATCTAACATATCTGAGGTGATAAGTTGGATCTGAAGCTCTAAAATAGCGCCCATCTTAGATTGTTGTATATCTAAGGGAGTCCAAAATGGGTTGTCATAAAAAACCAAATCCTAAACCAAATCATCTTTGATAACAAATTAATTTTGATCAATCTAAAGATCACGTAGTAGATTTGTGTTTATACTGATAGTTGGTTGCAAATATTTGGCTAAAACTTCAAGATACCACATGAAGTGGAAGAAAAAATAGTGCATGTGTGCTATAAATTTTAGACCAGCCAGACAATCTTGGAAACTGTTCAAGGAAACCTCTAGGAGATAATGAACTACATCTGCTTCAATGGACATCGAATCCCTTGGGATGGGGTTCCTCTTTGAGCACTTGTTTGGGTTAGATGCATGATCTTTGCATACTGGGATTTGTGATTGCTGAGACAAAAGTTTTGGTTGGCATTGAGTATTGAAGTGGCCGAGGAGATGCTAAAATTTGTGGATAGTGTCCTCCTCATGTACAATGATTTTTTGGCACCATGATACCCATTTTGAATTAATAGTGATCTCTTTTGGGAAGGGTTTGGATAAGTTGACCATAATATAAACTTTGACCTCCTGATGAGGGTACTCAAAAGGGATAAGATCATATTACAATAATCTAATGATTTTTGGGTCTCTATACCTAAGGGGTAAGGAGGGAAGGGATATCCACTAAGGCAGGAAACAACATAAAATGGAATCTGGGCTAAAAGTAGGAATCCAATCAAAAGTAAACAAGCTGAATCCATTACAAAACAATCCTTTCTCTTTATTGACCGAGTCTTTACAAGCTTTAGATTTAAATAAAGCAATGAAGAATCCTGAGGAAGAATCTATAAAGAAAAGATCTTCCAACCCCACCCAATACTCTTTTTCCCAACTCAAAATATCTCCAAGTTTAATGGAAGGGTTTGAGAACATACCAATAAGGGCTGTGTGGAAAAGATATGAGACATCGAGCTTAATAAGCTTCTTCGACATGCAAATTGAAAGTCCTCTGGTTTGTGTTTTATCCAACACAACATTAGGGAGAATGAGCTAAATATTGTCTTGTGTATGCTTATTTCTCCAAACAAGATTTGGGCGTGATGGGTTGATCGGGGCACTCAGGCCAGATTGAAGGTTGTTCTGATGATGACTAGTCATAATGTTCCCTTGCTGGAATGCAATAGAGGATGGGGGTCAACACTAGGTGGATTGACATTAGGACCACCCACAAAAATAAGAATAGGGGAACTTGGAGGTTTGCCATAACAGATATCAAAGATCGATTGCTTAGAATGTAGGGCCCTATTTCACTTGACTAGAATCTTTTTTTTAAAAAATACTTAGGCGGTTTTGGATGAACAAGGTTTTCCCACCCAGACACATATTTTGAATTTTAAAAAGCGTGCACTTGGATTTCAAGACCAAATCCTTCTATGGACTGAGAATGTTTAAAACCCACATTAAATCCTTGACGAGAAGATTCTCTAATCTCAAACAACCTAAAACTATGCTATTTCGAGCACATTGCTGGAGTAATAGAGTTAAGGGCCAATTCTTATGGGCGTCATCCAGAAAAGACTGTTTCAGATGAGAACTGGTTTGGCCTAAATAGAGAGATTTGTGGAAGTGAAAATAAGGATTGACAAAGAATGGTTTGGTAGGTTGTACAATCACTTTACCATTGAAGATTTTGAGAAGATCTCCTTCTTTGTGCATATTATTGGGAGTTGCCTTCACCAGAATGTTCTTATGGGAAAAAGAGTGACTTTGGAAACCTTGTTTGAAAGAATCATACATGTTTGCAGGTTGTACTATAGGTGTGCCTCTAAACAATCACATAAAATCTTTATCTATGTCAGATCCTTGCTATCGTTCTGACATGGGAAGCTTCCTCCCAACACCAGATGCAGTTGAAACCTTACCAAAACCTTTCTTAGCCCATTGTTGGTTAGAACCCCTGTGCGCCATCCTTTTTTCGAGAGTTTTTTCAAATATATATAATTTATATTGTTGAATTTTTTAAAATATTATAAATTTTTATGCAAATTATCATATAAATATAATACTAATAAATTTTTTAATATATTCATTAATTTAAATATAACATATATTAAAATAATTTTATGAATTATTTTTATTCAAAAATAAATATAAAATCATTATCTTCAATTTCAAGTATATAACACTAATAATTATCTAGTATTTATATTTTTAATATAATTTATAAAATATATATTAGTAAGTAGTTATAAAGGATTTGATTGTTATTATATATAGTGTGAATATTTTAATTTTTATATAATTATTAAAATTATAAATTAAAATTTTGAGTGCATGATTTCATAAAACTAATTTTTTATTTTTAACTAAGCTTACTATAAAAATAAAAAGTACACCATCTTAAAAGTAGTGGACAATATGAAATCATCTAAACTTTAGTTGGTAAGTAAACATCAAGTGGAAAAAATAAATAAATAAAGATAATGCTAAGCACCAAATAGTAGGATAAGGATTTCTATTTTCACAATTTCTCCTTTATAGATAGATTTTACTTTTCTTTCTTAATTTCACAACCACTAAAAGTTTTTTTGTTTTTTGTTTTTAAATTTTATAGAGAACTATTCAAAGTTGTCTTTTATCTTTTTTTGAATTCTTCATAATGTTGATTTGATACGCATAGCAAATATTAAATAAAAAATGTATCCTAATCATTAAGATGGCCTAGCATACTTTTGGGAAGATATTTTTTTAATGAAGCTTTTATATTAAACTTAAATATTTTTTTGCAATCCATCTTAAGAATACTAATCTAACTAATATTTATTCTAAAATAAAAATGTATAGTTTGTTTAAAACATGATCTTTGATACGGGGATGACCCGTTTAGAGTAGCGGTTGAAACACTTTGTTGGTGAGGTTGCTACAAAGGTTCAAACCTTTTTGAGGCATTGTATTTGTAGGTTTTGTGTCTACACTAGGCCATTGTGTTCCCAGGCGTTGTGTCTCCACTGGGCCATTGAGCTTGTAGGTATGAATTTGTGGAGCTTTGCATCTTTGCTAGGCCATTGAGCTTCCAGGTGCGAATTTGTGGAGTGTTTGACAGCTTAAAAGGCTGTCATTTACCAGAAAAAAGATAATTAGGTCATGTAGGGAGGTGAATTATTCTTTCAACCTTTCCACCAAAACCAAGGTATGATGAAGAGTGCAAGGTTGCCAACAAATCATTCAAAAAGAGCGAGGTGAGAAAAAAACCCAAGAAGTAAAAAATAACCCCAAGGTATGATGAAGAGTGCAAGGTTACCAAGAAATCATTCAAAAAGAGTGAGGCGAGCAAAGAAAATAAGAAAAAAAATGATGAAGTGGCACAAAAAAAAAAAAAAAAGGTATGTAAATGTAAGAAGGAAAGAGCTAATTTCCCTGGAAAATACAATTACAAAGATTTTTGGAGGGAATTAAACCAAAGAAGAAAAAAGATTGAAAATACTATTATAGATTCCCAATGCTTAGAGTATATGATGAAGTCCAAGAGAAAGTCTCTCCCTTTATATTATACACATCAATATAGCTCTTCTTTGTAAAATATATTAGACAAGTAATAAAGAATTTAGCAAGTGGCAAAGTAGAAAACATAGGTGGGTTGCATGCAACATTTTTAAAATGGGGAGTTGAAACTCTTGTCCCACACATCACTAAAATGTCCAATGATGTCATTGTTAATATGATTTAGAACAATAGAGAGGGGGGGGTGAATCAGTTGTTCTCAGGTCCTGATGTATAAAACAAACTTCAAAATTCTTTCTTTAAATCAGATCTAACAACCAAAACCAACTCGGTCATCATTGATTCTATAATAGAAACATATAACATTGCAGTCCACTACCCAGCTGTATCTAACTTGTAAAACATAGAAATGTTCTAACCAAAACATTCACACAAGCATTGACACTAGGATTTATAGTGGAAACCCAATCTGGGAAAAACCACTTTGTAACATGCTACTATTATTTTCACTCTTCTGAAGTGAGCTCGGTTAAAAGCCAACCCTGTCAAAGGTTACAATACACACTGTTAGGTGTGACCCGGTTAAAGGATTTCAATCACCCTGTTAAAAGTGAGCCTTGTTATAGGACTTACATACACTCCATTAGAATGCAACCTTGTTCAAAGGATTTAAACATATGACTGTTAGGTCAACTTTTGTTAAAAGGATTTTGACTGTTACAATGGTTAGAAAGTAGTAGTAGTAATGATCTGTAAAACATACAACTCACTTTGCAAATATCAAATCCAAATTCCATACACAAATGTTGGTTTACTGACTTTGAAACTTTTCCATTTCCATCTCTGATCTGCTCAAAACTTTTCTTCAAGCAATCACCCCACTTCTCCTTCAGCCTTTTCACTTATACAGTCAATAACATCTACTAATATTCCAGCGTCCTCTTTTCACCCATGCACACACATACCTAATGCTTAGGTTCCCTTAATACTTCCTCAATTAGGTTAACTCATCTTTTGCTTCTTAATCTCCTTCGTAGATCTTAGGGTTAGATCAGATTCATTGAATCTACCCGCTTTATGTTCTTCGGCTCCTTTTCTAGAAACATCTCAAATCTCTAAAAAATTTACAATAAAACATTTTTCAGTGCATTTAATGCTTTCAAACAATCAATAAATAAAGTCAACACGTTTTACATAATCCAAGAATTCAACAATGTTAGCTCCAAATTTGAATTCTCTTCAAATATAAAAATGTTTATGCTCAGTCAATACTGTGATCAACTACTCGGTCTTCATGTAGAAAGCTCGATCATTACTAAAAAATGTTTCCTCGGCTTATACTGTCTTTCTCGGCAATTAACTAATGTTCGATCGACACTAGAGTTTTGCTCAGCATATACTGACTCGGTCGACACTAACATTACTCATCTTGAACATGATTTCTCCATTTTTTCTTTGTCAAGCCTACCAGTTTAGTCTTCAATTTTACTAAGATAAACAATACATTGTCTCATCATTGTACAACATAGTCAAGTACACTTTGTAGTATCAAGATAACTCAACCTTTCCTTAGGTGCTATTGTTACCAACCTTTCTTTCTCTTCTTCACAATAATACAATAGATGTAGTACTTTCCTAAGTAGCAACTGTTGGATTAGGTGAAAAACTAATCTCCCAAGAACACTTGCATGCATAACCCTGTCACATGGAAGAAGCAAAGAACAGAAAGCAAGAAAAAACTATGGAGGCAAAAAAGCTAGAGGCATCATATGCACATGAAAAAAACCTTCTATTATGATCCAATAAGTGAAAAAATGAAATACAAAGAGGGAATCCTTATAAAAGGATATCGAAACCCTAAAGGAGAAAACCCTAAAGAATAATAAGATGCCTAAGTCTAACTTAAGTGTAGAGAATAATAGACTAATAACTAAATTAATTAATTATTAGCTATAATATGACTACTCTAACACCCCCCCTTAAGTGTAACTTAAGGAGAAGCTAAACAACTAAGGACTAAAAGATGCATGAAAACAAAATGCATGAAAACAAAATGCATGAAAGAACAATGGGTCCCGGCAACAAGGCCTGATTAGGTACCCAAATACAAGAAATAAGAAAGAGCATGTAAAGTATCTCCGAAGCATGAAGCTGTAAACACTATCAGAAGTAACTGTTGGAACCCCCATTGAAATAGTGCATGACTAGGTAGAGAAGACAAAGTCTAAAGAGCTGATCAATCGACGAGGTGACCTCCAAGAGTAGGAAAGAATGAGTGTCTATATAGTAGATGAACCATCTCACCGAAATGCATAGGTGCCTAGCCACTACATCTGCCTAGTACATAGGAACAAAAAATGAATACGTAGATCACTCAACTAAACCAAGGAAGCAATAGAACCAACAGGTGAACCCCCCCCCCCATAATGGTGAACAAGGAGAGGGGTGACAGGAACACTAAAATGCAATACCAGAAACATCTGCAAGAAGAAGAATTAGGAACACCAATAGTGCAATAGAAGTACAAGCACAAGATAAAGGGTGGTGTCATAGACACACAACATGGGCTAATTTTGTGGAAGGTACACTCACTTGACAAAGGTGGATGAGCACAAAAGGCAAAAACATCATAACCCCCCATGGCACTTTATAACTAAGTGCGAGTACAAAAAAATAAAAGGTGCTCAAAGTCCCAGATATGTAGAAGTAGGCACTTTATCTTAATGCATTTACAAAAAAAAAATGCTACATAAGAGAAGCATACAATGCTCAGAAAGTTAGAAAGAAGAGTGAGCCAGAAGAACAGAAGAAGAGATCCCAGGACCTATAGAAGCCAAGTAATTCGCCAGAGTGTGAAAGTGCAAAACTTGGAGGAGAAATTACTTAGAGAAAATTTTTGATAAAAGACCCTTGCCACTGAAAAAATCACTGAACCAACTTTCCGACGATATCTGGTGAGCCCAAAAATGAGTTCGGAGGAGTGAGATATGGCTCCTAGAAGGCAAAAATAAACATCACACTTTGACAGAAAAAAATATTATCAAAATAGCAAAGCCAAAAAATCTAACCTCCATAATTAGAAAGAGATCAGAAAGAGCTTTTCGACGATATAAAAAAGTCCAAAAAAGACCTCTATATGCTCCAGATAGAGCAAAAATAGTGCGAGAGGGTTAGGAGGGCTCCAAAAAAAATGTTTTAAGCCCCTGGGGCTGAAAAAAATGAGCCCCTAGGCACATGGCATGCGTAGGGGGATGGAGTCAGAGCTCTTGGTCACCTATATGACCATCACAAGGGCCCATGGGGCTTAAAAATCCACCGGGTGGCCCAAGCGATGGCGCGGTCGGCGGAGCGGTGGGCGCAAAGGAGTGGGTCGACGGAGCGGTGGGTGAAGCTGACGGCGGGGGCCGAAAGGGCTGGGGGAGCTGGTGGTGGGGGTCGAGCACTAGTTGGTGCTAGTGGTGTAGTGGAGGCGCCAAAAGTTTTACACTACATGCGTTATTTTTAACACAAAAAACAATGATTTTTTATAATTTTTCTCGATTTTCATGCCCATACGGTACTCAAAACCAAAAATTTTTGCCTTAGAGCCACGTTGTCCAAAATGAACAAATTTTATATGGTTTTTGGGGTTTTTGGGCAATGTCTGTTCACTTCAACAAAACACGAACAGCGAGTAGCAAGATGGCTCTGATACCATGTTGGATTAGGTGAAAAATTAATCTCCCAAGAAAACCTACATGCATAACCTTGTCACATGGAAGAAGCAAAGAACAAAAAGCAAGAAAAAACTATGGAGGCCAAAAAGCCAGAGGCATCATATGCACATGAAAACAACCTTATATTATGATCCAATAAGTGAAAAAATGAAATACAAAGAGGGAATCTTTATAAAAGGATGTCGAAACCCTAAAGGAGAAAACCCTAAAGAATAATAAGATGCCTAAGTCTAACTTAAGTGTAGAGAATAATAGACTAATAATTAAATAAATAAATTATTAGCTATAATATGACTACTCTAACAACAACAGTCTTACTAGTTAAGGTTTGACATTAATGACAATAGAACAATTGCTTCAATTACAGTTTCCAACAATCTCCCTCTTGGGCATTGATGGCAACACCATATGATATCACCTGAATAACACATGGATTACCAACCAATCCAAAAACTTATCTATCCATCAAAAAAAAATTGTAATATCCTTAGCTTCATTCTGATTTAGAATCTATAAGCCTGACTTATGTGACCGTCAGAAATATCCATATCTCCCTCTATCATGATCTTTCATTTTAGTGTCATGTGTTATTATATCATATCAGTTCATCTCCCTCTTTGACAAAAAATGCCAAAGCAACAACTAAAACATACATCCATCAGATGTAGATATTATCTATGCAGCTTAGTGTTTCTCCCTCTATCATCTTGCTTATGACTAATTCCTTATCTTTGCTCTTCTTCACAACTCTAGGCCAGTCCTAAAGTGTGACAATCTTCTGCATCAATCTGTCAAATATTCTTCTATAGCATATTTGATGTAGTGCTCATAGCTTAACTAGGCAGCCTCAGTTAGGGGAAGGACCCCTAATTGACTTCTCAAATACTCATGTGCTTCTTTAGGTAAAGCTTTAGTGAATATGTCTACTACTTGTTCCTTTGTATTCACATATTCCATTCAGGCTTCTTTATCTTGTACCAATTCTCTCAAGTAGTGATACTTGATTGCTATGTACTTGGTCTTAGTATGCATCAATGGATTCTTAGAAATGATGATAGCACTTGTGTTGTCATAGAAAATAACAACAGGTTCAATGATTTCTTCTTTCATGCCTACCAACAATTGTTTTATCCATACCAAATTTGAGTAGTTTACTGTAGCAGCAACATACTCGGCTTCAGTAGTAGATTGGGAAATGCAATTTTGTTTCTTGCTCATCCAGGAGACTAATCTCTGTCTAAGAAAGAAAGATCCACCACTAGTACTCTTTCTGTCATCTACATTTCCTACCCAATCAGTATCTGTATATACTCTTAGTTCAAATCTTTCATCCTTCTTGTAATATAGCCCATAGTCAGCAGTCCCTTTCAAGTATCTCATAATTCTTTTCACAACCATCATGTGTGTTTCCTTAGGATTGGCAGAGAATCTTGCCACAATCCCAACAAATAGTATAATATCTGGTCTACTATGTACAACATACTGCATTTTTTCAATCATGGATCTATACAAAGTCTGGTTCACTTCTGCAGCATCATCATTCTTAGATAACTTTTGTCTAGTAGCCATAGGAGTACTCACTGGTCTAAAATCTTCCATCCCAAAAGTTTTCAATATTTCATTAACATACTTAGACTGTGTAATGAAAATTCCTTTCTTCATCTGATATACTTGTAAACCAACAAAGAATTTGATCTCACCAAACATGGTCATTTCAAATTCAGTTTGCATTTCATTTGAAAATATTTTACACAAAGCATCTTGTCCACCAAAAATAATATCATCCACAATTTTTTTTGCCAATAGGATACCTTTACCTTCTTCATCTTTCATGTACAGATTGCTTGTGTCATTTGTTCTTGAAAATCTAATCTGTATTAAGTAGTTATACAATCTCTCATACCATGCTCTGGGAGTTTGTTTTAATCCATATAGTGCTTTGTTTAGTTTGCATACCATGTGTCTTCTGTTTGGATCAATAAAATCTTCTGGCTGTTCTATGTTAACTTCTTCTTCTAGTATACCATTTAGGAATGCAGACTTGACATCCATTTGATAAACCTTGAAATCTTTATAAGCAGCATATGCAAGTAGAGTTCTTACTACTTCCAATCTAGCTACAGGGGCAAATGTCTCCCCATAATCTATTCCTTCTTCTTGTGCATAGCCTTTGCATACCAGCCTAGCTTTGTTCCTAGTTATTTCACCTTTTTTATTCAACTTATTTTGGAACACCCACTTTGTTCCTATAACATTTTTATTTTCAGGTCTCAGCACCAGAGTCCAAGTATTATTCTTCTCTATCTGGTCTATTTCTTCATTCATTGCTTGTATCCAGTCTTCATTTTCTAATGCCTCTCTAGTTGACTTAGGTTCAAATTCACACAGTAAACATGTTGGATCCTTTGTCTTAGTTCTGGTCAGAATTCCAATATGTTTGTCTCCAATTATCTGTTCGGGCTTGTGATGTCTTCTTACATATTTTGCCAAAATAGGTTCAGCCCTTCTCTCCTCTATTTCATTAGGTTCCTTAACAAGATTGTCGGAATCATCTTCTGAATGCTCAGCAACCTCTTCCTGATACTCAACAGCATTATCTTGTCGCTCAACATGTTCCTGTTCTCTTTCGACACTATTTTCCTTATGCTCGGTAGCATCTTCCTGTCGCTCGACATTGCTTACCTGAGACTCGGCATCAGGTGCAAGTAAGTTACTTGCCTCTTCTTCTTCTTCAATATACACAAAAGATCTATAATCTTCTAGTTCTCTTTTGCTGTCAATGATTTCTTTTTGCGTACTCATCAATTTTGATATTCACACTTTCCACAATTTTGTTAGTGTTAGAGTTCAAACACTTATAAGCTTTACTTTTTTGTGGAATACCCTAGGAATATGCCTTCATCACTTTTAGCATCAAACTTTCCATTCCTATTGTCTTTTAATATGTAGCACTTGCTCCAAAGATTCTAATGTATTTAACACTCGGTGCATGCCCATGCCATAATTCATAGGGTGTCAGATTTGTACCTTTCTTGATATGTACCCAGTTAAGAGTGTAGACAGATGTACTTATAGCTTCTTTCTAGTATTTTTGTGCCACATTCTTTTCAATCAACAATGTCCTTGCACAATCCAAGATAGATCTGTTTCTTCTCTCTACTATACCATTCTGTGGAGGTTTTATAGGTGCAGACATCTATCTTTTGATTCCTCTATCATTGCAAAATAGATTGAATTCATTTGATGTAAATTTTCCACCTCGGTCAGATCTAAGACATTTCAGGTTCCTACCTATGTCCTTCTCAACCTTAGCTAAATACCACTTAAAGAATTGAAAAGCGTCAGATTTTTCTTTTAGAAACATTACATGCATCATCCTAGTATGATCATCAACAAACAAAATAAAATATCTAGCACCATAGTAACTTTGTACACCCATAGGTCCACAAAGGTCAGTATGAACCAAATCTAAAATGTTTTCAGAAGTAAAGGATTTGCTCTTAAAACTTGACTTTGTCATTTTTCCTAATTGGCATTCCTTACACATCACATTCTTAGGTTTCTTCAATCTAGGTAGACCTCTTACTTTCTTCTTCTTACTTATTTCTACTAGATTATCAAAGTTAACATGACATAGCCTCTTATGCCATAACCAAATGTCATCAAGTTGTGCAACCATATGTGCTTCTTCAGATAGGTTAAGATAGAACAAATTACCTCTAGTCTGTTCTCCACTTCCGATCAGTTCACCAGTAGCATCAAATATTTTAGCTTTCTTGTGATGAAATTCCACTCGGTAACCAGTGTTGTTGAGCTAAGCAATAGTCAGCAGATTATAATTTAGACCTTCAACCCAATATGAATTTTCACAAGAGATCTTATCAGTCAGTTTAATCAAACCTTTTCCTCTAACAGGACATGGTGCATCATTACCAAATTTTACACTTTTACCTCTATAATGATGTAAGGTCTCAAACTTACTCTTGTCACCAGTCATGTGATGTGAACAACCATTGTCAATAATCCATTTTTCATTCTTGTTCACATAGGAGATCAATGCAGTTTTCTCATCCTCATCAGATTCATCTTTCATTGCAACATAGACTACCTCAATTTGAAAATCATCACTATTAGTGTCAGTTTCTTCTTCAGCAATGTAACAAGATTTCTTACCTTTTGCTTTGTAGTATTTATGCCTTCGGTAGCTTCTGTCATCTCTTTTGTCTTGTGTTTGCTTTTTCTTTCTTCATCTTTGTCATTCCTGTCAAGACATCTAGCAGCTATATGACCAACTTTATTACATGCAAAACATATAATAGGGAGTTTACCTTTATATTTTCCTTTTCCCCTTCTTAGTCTTCTAGCCATAAGAGCTTCTAGATCTTCAAGTTCTTCATTAGAAGTGTCACTATCACTTTCACTTTCACTTTCACTGATGCCTTTTTCTTTTTCTTTCTTTGGCTTGTCTAGAACTAATTGTGACTTAAAAGCAGATTCAACATTTTCAATACTACCAACAGTGAAGTTATCATGGTTAGAGAGTTCAAAAGCAATCAGCTTGCCAACCAAACTTTTCAAAGTAAGCACATTTTTAGAGTTACATCTAGATTCCTGAATAGCTGAGATCTTAATAACATATATAAGACGTAGAGTTCTTAGTACTTTTCCAATTATAGTTTTATTATCAATAGTCCCATTTGCTCCTCTAATAGCATTCACAACTTCTTTTATTCTACCATAATATTGTGCAATGTTCTCACCTTCTTGCATTCTCATTTCATCAAACTTACCTTTGAGACTCTCAGCCTTAGCTTTCAGTACATTTAGGTCACCACCATAGATCTTTGCAAGAGTGTCCCACATCTCCTTAGCACTTGTGCAATCCTTAATGTCCTAAAATTTTGGATAACTTAGGGAAGATGCAATTTCTAGCATTGCCTGATTATGTTCTTTCTTAGCTCTCATTTCCTCGGTAGTCAAAGGTGTGATAGGTGAGACATAGTCATTCTCAATGTAGTACTTTACAGAATCACCAATACCGGCCAGATGCAGCTTCATCAAGCTTTGCTATGCAGGGAAGTTTTCCTTTTTCAGCTTTAGTACCTCCTTATACATCCTGATCATTTGCTTCAAGTCCCTTTAAACTTGATTTCTGTAAACACCAATAATAAGCAACATAGCTCTGATACCAATTGTTAATATGATTTATAACAACAGAGAGGGCAGGGGGATGAATTAGTTGTTCTCAGGTCCTGATGTATAAAACAAACTTCAAAAACTTTTCTTTAAATTAGATCTAACAACCAAAACCAACTCGGTCATCACTGATTCTATAATAGAAACATATAACATTGTAGTCCACTACCCAGCTGTATCTAACTTGTAAAACATAGAAATGTTCTAACCAAAACATTCACACAAGCATTGACACTAGGATTTATAGTGGAAACCCAATTTGGAAAAAACCACTTTGTAACATGCTACTATTATTTTCACTCTTCTGAAGTGAGCTCAGTTAAAAGCCAACCTTGTCAAAGGTTACAATACACACTGTTAGGTGTGACCCGGTTAAAGGATTTCAATCACCCTGTTAAAAGTGAGTCTTGTTATAAGACTTACATACATTCCATTAGAATGCAACCTTGTTTAAAGGATTTAAACATATGACTATTAGGTCAACCTCTGTTAAAAGGATTTTGACTGTTACAATGGTTAGAAAGTAGCAGCAGTAATGATCTGTAAAACATACAACTCACTTTGCAAATATCAAATCAAAATTCTATACATAAATGCTGGTTTATTGACTTTGAAACTTTTCCATTTCCATCTTTGATCTGCTCGAAACTTTTCTTCAAGCAATCACCCCACTTCTCCTTTAGCCTTTTCGCTTATACAGTCAATAACATCTACTGATCTTCTAGCATCCTCTTTTCACCCATGCACACACATACCTAATGCTTAGGTTCCCTTAATACTTCCTCAATTAGGTTAACTCATCTTTTGCCGCTCAATCTCCTTTGTAGATCTTAGGGTTAGGTTAGATTCATTGAATCTACCCGATTTATGTTCTTTGGCTCCTTTTCTAGAAATATCTCAAATCTCTTAAAGATTTACAATAAAACATTTTTCAGTGCATTTAATACTTTCAAACAATCAATAAATAAAGTCAACACATTTTACATAATCCAAGAATTCAACAATGTTGGCTTCAAATCTGAATTCTCTTCAAATATAAAAATGCTAATGCTTGGTCAATACTATGATCAACTACTCGGTCTTCATGTAGAAAGCTCAATCATTACTAAAAAATGTTTCCTTGACTTATACTGCCTTTCTCAGCAATTAACTGATGTTCGGTCGACACTAGAATTTTGCTCGGCATATACTGATTCGATCGACACTAACATTACTCGGCTTGAACATGAGTTATCCATTTTTTCTCGGTCAAGCCTACCAGTTTAGTCTTCAACTTACTAAGATAAATAATACATTATCTCATCATTGTACAATATAGTCAAGTACACTTTGTAGTATCAAGATAACTCAACCTTTATTTAGGTGCTATTGTTACCAACCTTTCTTTCCCTTCTTCACAAAAATACAATAGATATAGTACTTTCCTAAGTAGAAATAGTCTTACCAATTAAGGTTTGACATCAATGACAACACAACAATTGTTTTAATTGCAGTTTCCATCAATCATTCAAGGTGGATTCCCAATTAAGTAGACATACCTCTCTATAAAGTTGAGATATCATTTACCTATCTAATTACCACATGATTATGGTCAGTCTTCTTCTTGAATTTTTTTTAGGAGCATGATAGTGTATGCACCCAAAAATGGTCCCCTAGACTTTGGGCCCCATTTATTCGATTTATTTATCTCTGAATCAGTTTTATCAATAATCAACATTTTATCAATTATATCAATTTCCTTGATCAAATCCTATTTCATCATTTTTGATTATTCTTTGGGCTAACCATTTTATCCTAAAGTCTTTATTTTTTTAAAAGGAATATTTCCTCCCCTTTTAATAAATAAAAAGCCCCCACTTTTCCTCTTATCCTAAGTTGCACACATAAAGCATCATTCTTATTTTATAAAAAGAGAAAAAATACTTTTTGTCTCATATGGACACTAAAGTCAACTCCTATTTTCCTATTGGAGGATATTTGTGCACAAGGATCAAGCTTCCATTTTTCTCCACCGTTGATTAAGTCTTTTACCTCTTAATCTCAATGGTCCATTCCTTTTCATTTCTTATAAAAGGAGAGCTCTCCTCCTCATTTGCCTATCCATCTCTTTGATACTAATGTTATGCTGCAGGTTTTCTAGGTCATTTGGAGCTTTCTTTGAAGACATTCTACATTCAAGCTTTGAAGACTTGCTTTCATTGTTGCATTACATTCTAGTTGCATATTTTCTTTATTAGTTGCATTGTCATGGCATATTAGCTTAGATTTTTTTTATAGATTAGCTTCACATAGCTTAATTAGGGGAATTGTAATCCATTGTTATTTCATTTCATAGTTGCATTGTACTTTTATTTTGATAGATTAATCTTGCATATTCATATTAGTTTGCATTGCATTGCATAGCTTTATTCCATTTGGGGATATTGGCATTGTTGCCCTTGTCTTCATTATGAATCTCTCATTGTGTGGTCGACTAGCAAGGTCACTAGTTTCATAGCTCTAGCTGAGAGAAAATCTATCAAGTTCCTTGCAACTCCATGCATAGAGAGCTATGAGTCACTTTGTGAGGCCTCATTGTTGAGCAACCTTGCATGTAATGATTCATAGGAGTGTGGTCATATTTCTACCATACATTTTTGGCACCCACCGTGGGGCAGAGTAGCCTAACTTTGTACTTTATTTTCTGCATTTCTGCAAAAAATTTCATCAATTTTCGGTCTCTGATTTTTCTCTCAGAGTGTTGCACGACATTTTTTCAGTGTCGTGTGACAGTTCTTTGTATAGTGGTGTGACACTTTACCAGTTAAAAGTGTCACCCTGTTTGACAGGAAGTGTCGCACTGTTTGAGGAGTTATGTCTCCTGCTATCGAATGAACTGTCACCCCAGTTAAAACCGTCGCACTGTTATGCAGAGAAGTGTCGTGCAACAATCCTGCTGATTACAGTGTCGCCTGTGCCCGATAATGACTTCTTTTGGCCAAATTTACACTTGATTAGCTTGTTGTTTTCATTTACTTCAATTAGATAGAATTAACTTGCATATTTCACTTAAGATTTTGCATATTTCATTTGGATTTTGGATTTTGCTAACTTTGTGGGCCTAACTAGTTGTGGTTGTAGGTACACTTGCTTAAGAAATTTGCCAAAAATTGCATGCTAAAGGGCTACTAACAGTTTCTTGTAGGGCTACCCAAAAAGCATAAAAATAAAAAACAAAATTTTTTTTCTTGTGGTTTATTTCATTTCAAGTGTGGCAATCTACTAGTTGTTTCATTTAATAGGAACATTAATATCTTGTGGAAGAGATTTTGAGGTGGTAGGAGAAGTATGCTCTTCGCCCTTGTGGTGAACCAAAAAATCTTGACCCATCTTAAAATTTTGGAAGCAAGAGAGTAATTGAACCTCTTTGCTTGGTGTGTTTGGGTGAAACTTTGAGATAGGGGAGTATGCTCTTCACCCTTGTGGTGAAACAAAAACTTTGAACCTCATAAGTTGATCCATTTTTTTAATTTAGTTGATTAAGATCCTTTAGCGGGCCTGCTCTTGAGCAATCAAGAGGAACGACCCAACTGGGGACAAGCTAATACCGAGCTATTCTGACCCACTATAAACTCAAGGCTATCGAAGACACAAAACCTTGGTAGACATAACACTTGTCTTCGCTTGATGTGAGTAGCTCATGGGATTGCGACCATGGGGAAAGCATTGAGCAAGAATGCTTAAGGTACTCTTGAGGCCGCGAGGTCCTAGTCCTTTATGAGGAGCAAGAGGGGTGTTGTGAATGGAAACCCTTATTAAGAACCATTAGATAGAAGCCACCTTATTTAGCCTCTTAGCTTCTTGGTGCAAGATTGATCCAAGTGGAACAACCCGGATCACCTTAAGATACTCACCATATGTGTTCCTTTGGTTGTGTCTTTGGCATTGTCATGACAAAGCCAACATTTATTTTGGGTAACCACTTTGTGTGAGGCGAAGGGACATCAAGTTATGGGCCAAGTTGATAAGTAATGAGCCTTGACTTTCTAGGATAGATATTGTTTGAAGTATCTTCGATTGTGTAATACCAGTGCTAACATTCTTAAACATTCAAACAATTGGTAGTATTCATAGGGTGTTTTTCTATTTTGATATCGCAATTGTTTGTCTTGGCAAGGTTGCTTTTGCCCTTGTTTCAAGTGCTTGAAGACACATTTGATCCCATACTATTTGCAAACTTGTCAATTTACTGCTGTCATTGTGCTTAAAATAAAAAAAATCAACCCTCAAACTGAAAATTTTGAACAGATAGTCTCAAAAACTAAGATTTTAAACTTCACTGGTCAAAGAGTAGCACGACACTGAATGGTTGTCATGCTTTGTTTTGAGAATTGTCGCGCGCCAGTTCACCCTTGTAAATCTATCACTCCTTTTGACGAAAAGTGGCGCGCTGATAGCCTGGAAACTATCGCCTAGTTTAAGGTGAAGTGTCGCCTAGACATAAACTATCACCTTTCTTGCCTAGAAAGTGTCGCCTGGGCAGTTTCTGCTATGGTTTTAGTTTCAGTTGTTGCTAGTCAGATTAGGTCTTGGAGTAGGTTTCTTGCTCTGTTGTTGGAGACCTATTTTGGCTCTAAATCTCTAGTTTTTGCCCTCTAGGAATAGAATCAATTGATTTACACGGTCACTTGGGAAATAATTGTCAAGTTAGAAGGTTATTCTTGGTAAAAAAGTTTATCTCTAGAATTGTTAGCTACATTCTTGGAAAATTTCAGTACTCTTATTGTCCAAATCATTTTCATTTAATCTCAATTTCAGTTATATTTTGGCCTAGTCCAACCTCCTGATTCAAAAGTGCAAGGGTAGTCACCCTTTGATTTAAAACACCTCTTTGACAGTGTTGGTAAAGCCCCTTTTTCTATCTTTTCATTTCATTTTGGACAATAGAGAGCTTTGATTATCCTAGTTTAGTGTTGACATTTTGGGAGGTCATCTTATCATTAAGAATCTCTTTCTTTCATGTCAGTTACAACAAGGTACCAAGTCAATCAAGGGAAGAAACCCCCTGTTGTCTTTAGCCAGTTACCACTAGTTAAGACTCATCAATAGCACAAGGGAAAAGAACCCCTTTTTGATCATTCTCCTAAAAGTGAATTTGAGGTTTGTTTTAATCCAAAAGGTAATCCTAGTGAAGTGAGAACCTCTTTAGCACCACTCTCATCAAGTATGGACATGAGTTACACTTTCACTCGACAACAAAGAGAAGCCATGAATCAAACTCTTGAGGATATTTTCCAATGGCATAGGAGTACAGAGTGTATGGTGGTTCTTCTCATGCTAGTCGACTCGGGTCACCCCCCAACAACACAAGGTATTTTGATACTCACCAATGAGCTACAAGACATTACCAAAAAGCTCACTCAGATTCAGGGTCACTACATGAGGACTAGAACAATGAGTCTAGTGACCACCACATCAATGCAGCCAACGCAATAAGGCATTCAAGGCAATCTTCTCCACTTAAAGATACCTCTCGATATGCAAATATGAGATTGAAAAGCATTGAAAGGGAGAAGCAAGCCTATCTAGATGAACAAGCTACCAAAAAGGAGAAATTTAGACAACTAGAGGAAGAGGAGCGTGCATTATTGGACATAAGAAAAAGAGTCACCCAGGAAGAAGAAGATAGGCTCTATGCACAACAACTCTAGAATTGATTCAATGGGAGGGGTACCAATAGTGGGACCAACTCACCCCCATCTACCCCTTCACCAAGTCCTAGAAGAAGGTCAAGGATGCCCTCAAGGTCCCCAAGTCCTAGAGGAAGAAGGACTTCAAGATATGATCACCATAGGAGACGGTCACCTCATAGACTTTCAAAACAACCCTCCCAATGAGCACAACATGGTTCACAACATGGAGGAACTTATGCCAACTTTGATAAAATGGATTTTATGACTATGCAATAGAACCATCTTTTCAAGCATATGTGGAAAGATATGTGAAACAAAACAAGGACCAATTCCTAGAAAGTCTCATCAACAAAGGTGCTAAGGTCCCATATAATTTTGATGTCCACCAAAATATTAAGAAACAGAATCCTTCAACCAATGAGGTGATCATGCAAATGCAAAAGGATATAGAAAGGATGAGGGCTCCTAAGAGCACATTTAATTTGGACTCCATATGTCCCAACCCTATAGACAAAAGTGTGGTGATGATTGAATTTCCTAAGAAGGTTGAGTTCCCAACTTATGACAAATATGATGCCATTGGTGATCCTCATGACCATGTTAGACAATTTTATATAATGAGCTTTGCTTTTCATCATGAAGACTCCTATTTAATGAGATTATTCCTAAGGAGTCTAAAAGGTCAAGCTATGGAGTGGTTCACCAACCTTACTCCTCTAGTGAAGACATTCAAGGAACTTGTCCAAAGATTTGTCCAACATTTTGCTTACAATCTATCTAGGTCAGTCACAATGCTTGATTTGTGCAAACTCAAACAAAATCAAGGAGAACCTTTTGTCACCTTCTTGCAAAGATGGAGATGGTTATGCTCAAAGTATCCTAGGACAATTCCTAAGGAAGAAACAAAAGACATCATTGTGAGTAATTTAATACCAGAGCTAAGGTATGAGGTCAGGAAGATCCCATTTAATTCTTTTGATACCATGGTAGAAGTGGCATGTCGCATAGAGGATGTCCTAAAAGAACAAGAAATTTTGGCTAAACCAACTAATAACAACAATGGCCAAAACAACAACACTAATGGTAATAAGGACAAAAAGAACCCTTATAGGAACAAGAATAAGCAAGTGGTCAATGACGGAGTTGTTGACTCATCTCAACCTAAGAATGAAGGAGTTCTTAATCTCTCCAATGCAGTCCAAGCCATGAAGCTGCAAACATCTTTAGCACAACAAGAGAATAAACCCAAGTATCAAGCGAGACCTAAAATAAAAAAGAGGCAATTTACCAAACTTGGGGACTCCTATGTAGACATTTTCAAGACGTTAATTGCTCATAATTTGGCACACCCCCAGGATCCTGCAAAGCACTGCATACCAAATCCTAAGCCTCATTGGTGGGATGAGAAGGCTTTTTGTGTCTTTCACAATGGAATTGGACATGATATAGAAAATTGTTTTAAACTTAAGCATCTTGTCCAAGATCTTATTGAAAGTGGACGATTACAAGTTGATGGTTTAATCACTAATGTAGATCACAAAGGTTTTAAAGAACCCTTGCCCAAATATGAGAAAGGAGAGAATTCTAGCAATAAGAATGGCAAGGCTGCTATTAACTACACCTACACAAATGCTGAGAATGTTATTAACATGCTCGAAGTTGCTGATGATAATGTCAACCTGATGAGAGGAAAAGACCCTTATGGGTATGATGTGGGTTCGACTCCCATGCCGGATGACGGACCCGTTGTGGTCCTAAGAGGTCCTCACTCACAAAGGATGTCCCAACCCCTCAATGCAGTCACTAGGAGTCAGTCTCAAGCTCCCATTGTTATTAGAGGTCCTAACTCGAGTAAGTCTAAGTAGCCAGTGTCAAAGGGTGTTCTTCCTAAATCTGTTGTTGGTCCTGATTTGAATTATAACCTTATTGACCAATTACAACACACACCAGCACAGATATCTATTTTTGAGCTTTTGGAATTGTCCCCTAGGCATAAGCGTGTCCTTGAGGATGCCCTGTGAGTGACTAATATCCCTAATGATATAAATGTAGATCAATTCCAAAATATGGTCAACCACTTGGCTAGCCCTCACTACCTTACATTCTCAGAAGAAGATGACAAGTCATTAAGCCACCCACACAATCTGGCCCTTCATATAGAGGTTATGATCCACAAGACCCGTGTCAGGCGTGTGTTGATAGATGGGGGTGTTGGGCTTAATATCTATTCTTTAAGCTTATTGAAGGCCTTGGGTTATTCAGAAGAAGTCATTGACACAAGGAAGAAGATAACTATCAAGGCTTGTGATGAAGCAGAATGTATTTCTAAAGGATTGGTTGTTCTTCCTATCCGAATTGGTCCTATAGAGAAAGATATTTTGTTTCAGATTGTTGATGTCAGTCCTTTGGCTTACAATCTTTTGTTGGGTAGACCTTAGATACATGAGATGCATGTAGTCCCATCTACTTATCATCAGTGTGTGAAGTTCCCTTACAATGGAGTAGAAGTTTGCATACCTGGGGATAGCACATTGTCAGTCAACACAATTTCAGCAGGGTCTCACATTCTTTTGAATAGGGAGGCTGACACTGTTGATACTACATTTAAAAAATGCAAAGACAAATTCAAAGCCATGGATCTTGGCATGGGGGATTACAAAATTGATTCATTCACAAAATTGCCAATTTCCCCTAGGTCTTATGGCAAACCTTCTCAAGAAATGAAGCCCTCGTCTTCAGCCATGACATTGTTCGATAAGTTTGTAGAATCCTCAGTTCCAATTCAAGAGGAAAAAGACAAGGTTGTCATTAGGGACTGGATTTACTAAGAAGAGAAATACCTACATAATGAGAATTTTGCACCTTCCCCTAGAGTTTATGGGAGAGGGTATACATTGGTCAAGAATATGGGTTATCCAGGACATGGTCCCCTTAGTCATAGGTTGGATGCTAAGGTTGAACCTCTTAACCATGCCCTTTTTGGACGAAGGAATAAGTCAATAGTTGGCTTAGGTTTTGAAAATAAGAAACAAAAAAGTGTCCCTGTCTCAGCTGCGACGGATAGTGACAATGACTCAAACTACACACCTAATCTTTCTAATCAACAAGACATGTTTGATGATTGGTTGCCTTCAACAAATCTCCTTTGGGGAGATTCAAAATATTTGACAACTGACAGTACTCCTATCCTAGCTGTGACGGATAGTGACTATATGAATGCTAGATTGACAATGGAAAGTGTTGCTATCCTAGCTGCGATGGATAGTAACAATGCTAGTGTTAGAGAAGGGGAAACTCTTCCCAATCTTGAGGCTTCTACATCACAAGGCCCAAATAATGATTCAGAAATAGACTCTCATGAGTTTGAATGGGACTCACTTTCAGATGCAACAGTTGATTTGGACATGGATGTTGTCCATACTTATAGTACTCAACCTGATGTGACCAACGAGCCTAGTGTAGGACTAGAGGATTGGACTCCTTGAATTTCCTTAGTGGACGACGCTTTGTTTGGTAGGACAAATCCTGACTCAGGTATCTTAGGAGGGGACTTGATGAATCCTGATTGTATGGTCACCAAAGATAACACCTTCCACATAAACAATGTTGAACCAGTCATTGACTTAGCCCTTGTTCACTACAACCTAATTAACTGGTCTCAGTGGCATCAAGAGCCTAAACTCCTCACTTTTCAGAATGACTACGAAATTGCCTACTATCTGAATGCTCTTGAACCTGTAGTCTCTTCCACCCATGAACTGACAACATGTATGACGGAGTCTGATATTAAGTACCTCAGTCTAAAAATAAAAGAAAAAGAAAAAAAGAAAAATAGGTCTGATGGCGAAAACCACTTTGTGGCGGTGTCAGAACCAAAAATAGTAAAAAGAAAAGACGTATCCAAGGGTGAAAACCTCTTTGAGGCACCTAAGGATGGGGTACTTAATAACTTGTCAAGTTACTTCCAAGATAGGTCATCAGTCCTTATTGAGCCTACGCAACTAGTGAATGTGAATACAGAAGAGGCTCCCCAAATAGTGCACCTAGCTTAGTCTCTATCAGTTGAAGAAAAAGAAGCATATACTAAGTTTTTGCAAAAGAAGAAAATCAACTTTGCTTGGACATATTCAGATATGCCAGGGCTTGACACTAATCTTATTATGCATCATCTATATATAGCTCCAGGAATAAAACTAGTCAAACAAAAGTTGAGGAAAATGCATCCTCACATAGCTCTCCTTGTTAAGGCTGAATTAGAAAAACTCCTCAGTGCAGGATTTATTAGAGCTATCGATTATGCCGAGTGGATCTCAAACATTGTTCCAGTTTCAAAGCATGATAGATCCATTTGTGTATGCACAGACTTCAGAGACCTTAACAAAGCGTGCCCAAAGGATGACTTTCCACTCCCTAACATAGACATGATAGTGGATATGACTGCGGGCTATGAGATATACTCTTTAATGGATGGTTTTTTTGGTTATAACCAAATAAAAATAGCTCCTGAAGATCAAGAGAAAACAACTTTTACATGTGCATGGGGAACCTATTGTTGGAATGTCATGCCATTTGGCCTAAAGAATGTAGGAGCAACATACCAAAGAGCTATGACCACAATTTTTCATGATATGATGCATAAGAACATGGAAGATTATGTGGATGATACCTTGGCTAAATCTATAAAATGGGATACACACCTCGATGATCTGAAAGTAATTCTAGATTGCATGGCATAGTTTCAGCTTAGATTGAATCCGAAAAAGTGTGCATTTGGAGTTGCCTCAGGTAAACTCCTAGGATTCATAATTTCAACAAAAGGAATAGAGGTTGATCCTGAAAAGGTCCAAGCTATATTATATATGCCACCTCCAAGAAATGTTAGTCAGATGAGAAGTCTTCAGGGATGACTCCAATCCATAAGGAGGTTTATTTCACAGCTTGTAGATAGAGCACAACCATTCAATAAAACATTGCATAAGGGAGCCACATGTGCTTGGAATGAGGATTGCCAAAAGAGCCTTGATCAAATAAAATAGTATTTGGCTAATCCTCCGATTTTGATGCGGCCTATTCCTGGGAAACCATTGATTTTATACATTTTAGCAACAAAATCTTCCTTGGGCACATTGTTGGCTCAATTAGATGATACTGGGAAAGAAAGGGCCATTTACTACATTAGTCATACTCTAGTATCTTATGAGATCAATTATAATAGCATTGAAAAGTCTTGTCTGGCAGTAGTGTTTGCTTTCCAAAAGTTGCGACACTATATGCTTGCTCATACTATACATTTGGTTGCAAAAATTGATCCTCTTAAGTACTTGCTTAGTAAGGCTGCCCTCATGGGTAGGCTTGCCAAGTGGATTATGGTTTTATCTGAATTTGACATAGAGTACATTGAAAGAAAGGCCATAAAAGGGAAAGCTATTGCTGACCAATTAGCTGACTTCCCAGTTAAGGATAGTATGCCTATTCAGGTAGAATTCCCAGATGAAGTACACATACTATATATGACTACTCGCACTTGGAAGATGTTCTTTGATGGTTCCCACATGCAAAATGGATAAGGTGCTGGAGTATTATTTGTCTCTCCACATGGGTACAACATTCCAAAATCTTACAAACTTTTATTCCCATGTACAAATAATATTGCCGAATATGAAGCTTTGACCAATGGATTGAAAATGGCTATAGAATGGAACATAACAGAGTTACATGTCTTTGGGGATTCACAGTTAATTATCAACCAAGTCAATGAGGAGTATCAAACCAAGGATGATAAATTGGTACCTTACAAAAAGATGGTTGAATCATTGAGACGTTACTTTACATTTGTGACATTTCAACATATCCCTAGAATAAAGAACAAAGTTGCAGATGCTATGGCCACATTAGCTTCACTCCTTCAATTGGAACAACATGAATCAAGATTTGAATTCCTGGTGGAAGAGCTACACCATCCCATATTTGACTCATCTGAAAGCCATGTCATTTGTACCCTTGTCACTCATGAGTCTTCCCGATATGGTGCTATCTATTCATATCTCCATGATGGCATCATCCCTGACACATTCAACCATTCTGAACGTCGAAACCTTGTCTGTAATGCCTCTCACCACACCCTTATCTCTGGTGATTTATATAGGAGGGGTTTAGATGGGACACTTCTTAGGTGCTTGGAAAAGGAGGAATCCAACCAAGCGTTAGCAGACATCCATGAGGGCATTTGTGGTGGACATTCCAATGGTCTTGCCATGGCTCGAAGGTTTCTTCGGGTGGGGTATTACTGACCCACAATGCAAACAGATGCAGTAGCTTTCTCTAAGTCTTATGAGAAATGTCAAAAACATGGAAACCTGATTCATGCTCCAAGTAGGGAGCTAATTCCTTCTATTTCTCATTGGCCATTTCAGCGCTGGGCCTTTGACCTTGTGGGGCAAATTCACCCCAATTCATCAGGTGGGCATAAGTTTATCATCACAGCTACTGATTATTTCACGAAATGGGTAGAGGCAATCCCTCTTTCTGTTGCCTCGGGCAAGACTGTTTCACTATTTATCCTGAATCATATCATTTGCCAATTTGGAGTGCCTTATGAGATTATTACTGATAATGGAGGTCAATTCAAAAATAAGGACCTAAAGCATTTATGCAAAAAGTTTAAAATCAAGCAACATTGGTCCTCCATCTACTTTCCACAGGGAAATGGACAGGCAGAAGCCTCTAATAAAACCATTCTTAAGATTCTTCATAGGACAGTACACAAGAATGGTAGGGATTGGCACTTGCAAATCAATCCAGCATTATGGGCTTATAGAACTAGCATTCGTACACCTACAGGAGCTACTCCTTTTGCACTTACCTATGGCGTTGAAGCAGTATTACCTTTAAAAGTAGAGATCCCATCACTTAGAGTCTCACTCAAAGGTTTGATTACAGATGAGGATTACCGTGCTATGAGGTTACAAGAACTAGAACTTCTAGATGGGAAGCGTAAGGCTTCATTTGATCATATGAGAGTGTATCAGAAGCATATGTCTAAGGCATTCAATAAGAAGGTTCACCCTAGGGAATTCCAAGTAGGTGATCTTGTTTTGCAAGAGAATCCTAAGAACCAACAAAACAAAGAACAAAAGGGGAAGTTCGAACCCAATTGGCTTGGACCATACATTATTACAGTAGCTTTTGGTACAGGTGCATATTTACTGTCGAATGAAGATGGAGAATAGCTCCCTGAGCCCATCAACATTTTGCACCTAAATAAGTTCTATCTTTGATGCCCATTCTGTCTGGGGGCATCCTTTGTACATATTTTATGATCCTGAAAAAATACCAAAAAATTGATATATGATGCTGAAAAAAATCCTAAAAAGCATAAAAAGTCCTGAAAAAAATAAAAAAATGCAAAAAATTAAAAAAAAAATAGAAAAAGTGCCTTGGTGAAAACCTGGAAACAGGCGCCTTGGTAGCAAAAATACAAAAAAATGAAAAAAAGAGAAAAATTGCAATAAAAATCCAAGTGGTGAAAACTTGGAAATAGGCGCTACTTGAGGCCTTTGCACTCCTATTTATTAGCATGTGTCCTCGACACTGAGCCTTTCTCCATCATACCTTGACCTTATTTGGCTTAGTCTGGAATTGGTCTTTACCTTTGTCTAGGGGGCATAACTGTTTGCATAGGTCCTTTAGGTGCGTTTGTCTCTTGGGGCATTTCACAATAGGTGTTTTTCAACACCACCCCAAACAGTGTTTTTTAACACTACCTTTGCGCTGAGTTTTTCTTAACACTTATCAGATGTCTTACCTAATAGTCCAAGTGTAATGCAATATTTCTCATTTGCAGATGCAATGATCAAAGTTTGACTCTATGACCAACACACACACACTTAAACAATTAACTCGCTGAGATATGTTGACTTTATTTTTCTTTGTGTGCTGTCTATGAGGATTTCTTTGATGAGTGGTCTCTACCTGAGAAGTTTTCGATGATGCATAGCTAGAAGATTGAGGGTATGAGAACATATTTTATTTCTTTATCTGCTTGTGGGAATATTTTGTTGATCCTAACTGTCATGAGCATTTATGCTGGTCTTACTTGACACTTAGGATCTACAAGGTATTATCCTTGACTATTTTAGCGAGTGCATGCTTCTAGCTATCCTGACTTTCATGTGTCTTGATACAAGCATAATCTTGCCATATCAAACCTAGGTAATCTCACTGCATTAGTCATCTTGACCTCCATGTCTTTGATGCCTAGGTGGGATTTCCACATTTCTATCTGATAAAGATCATATTCATATCCACATAGTTATGCTAGTGTGCATTGTATGATCTTACGACGCTTCCAATAATGCTTGATGATGATAATTAGATGTCTATAGGTGTTGTGACCTTGCAAGTCAACCACTTTCATAGTAGCTTGCATTCTTAGGTTCATCATAGTCTAGTTTTTGCATCTTGCATATGGAGAGAGCTCTCATTTTTATCATCTACGGACTAGTTGGTCAAATGTGCTCATTTTTTGATTCTTCTTGATCATATCTTTCATTTATGGTCTTTCATATCACATCATTTTCTATCCATTTTTAAACTCGAAATTGAAATCCGAGTCGCGTTTTCAAGCTTTCTCATTCTTCTACGCAGTTGACTAACCTTTTGAGGCATAATGTTTCGATCTTTGATGAAATTTTTTCCTTTCCATGTCTTCCAAACTTCTAGTCTTTTATTCACCCCCTTCGCTTCCTCTCTCTGAGGTTTGACTTAATCTTTATCCTATATCTTTTTCAGTCAAACCTCATCAACCTGGGGCATATCTTCACTGTTTGATGGTTATCCTATCATGCTCCATCCTTCGATTATGATTTATTGTGACTTGATCAGGTTTATCAATTTGTTGTTCTCCTCTACCTGATTTCAATTTTGATTCCGAGGGGGCAGTACCTATTGGATTTTAATCCTCGATTCCTTGATTTTCTTGATTCAGCTATCCTTCTATGAGTTTTTGCTCAAGCTTGAGATTCTTATCTCTTATTTTAGATATGATCCCGAATCGACCTCATGTTCAAAGACCTTTGTTTATGTTTGTCCGGGTGTGATCCCGAATCGATCTCACATTTGAGTTGTTTTGTGATCCCAAATCGATCTCACATTGCAACTTCATTATTTGACTACATGTGTTCCCAGATTAGTCAAAGAGGAGAAAATGTATGCACCCAAAAATGGTCACTTAGACTTTGGGCCCCATTTATTCGATTTATTTATCTTTGAATCAGTTTTATCAATAATCAACATTTTATCAATTATATCAATTTCTTTGATCAAATCCTATTTCATCATTTTCGATTATTCCTTGGGCTAACCATTTTATCCTAAAGTCTTTATTTATTTAAAAAATATATATCCTCCCCTTTTAATAAATAAAAAGCCCCCACTTTTCCTCTTATCCTAAGTTGCACAAATAAAGCATCATTCTTATTTTATAAAAAGAGAAAAAATATTTTTTGTCTCATATGGACACTAAAGTCAACTCCTATTTTCCTATTGGAGGATATTTGTGCACAAGGATCAAGCTTCCATTTTTCTCCACCGTTGATTAAGTCTTTTGCCTCTTAATTTCAATGGTCCATTCCTTTTCATTTCTTATAAAAGGAGAGCTCTCCTCCTCATTTGCCTATCCATCTCTTTGATGCTAATGTTATGCTGCAGGTTTTCTAGGTCATTTGGAGCTTTCTTTGAAGACATTTTACATCCAAGCTTTGAAGACTTGCTTTCATTGTTGCATTACATTCTAGTTGCATATTTTCTTTATTAGTTGCATTGTCATGGTATATTAGCTTAGATTTTTTTTTATAGATTAGCTTCACGTAGCTTAATTAGGGGAATTGTAATCCATTGCTATTTCATTTCATAGTTGCATTGTACTTTTATTTTGATAGATTAATCTTGCATATTCATATTAGTTTGCATTGCATTGCATACCTTGATTCCATTTGGGGATATTGACATTGTTGCCCTTGTCTTCATTATGAATCTCTCATTGTGTGGTTGACTAGCAAGGTCACTAGTTTCATAGCTCTAGCTGAGAGCAAATCTATCAAGTTCCTTGCAACTCCATGCATAGAGAGCTATGAGTCGCTTTGTGAGGCCTCATTGTTGAGCAACCTTGCATGTAATGATTCATAGGAGTGTGGTCATATTTCTACCATACAGATAGAGTATAGAATTAGTAGATGGGTAGAAAAAGAGGAAAAATAACAAAAGAGCATGTCGGGTTTAGAGAAAAATACTCTAGTGTTAATGTTGCATCACCCTTAGACACTTAATTAAAAAAATATAGAGCACATAAAGTGAAGAATCTTTCTATTGCTTGATTGATTTTAAGAAGGCCTTTGATATAGTGTTCTATAGACAAATTATGAAACAAAATGAAGGAATTTTGTATTCCAAATGACTATAGAGATGCATTGCATAGACTTTATGAGAAAGTCAAAGCTAAAATTCAAATAAGCAAGGGACTATATGAATGTTTTAGTGATGACATTATGGTCAAATAGGAGTTCCCCATGAGTTCCCTCTATCCCCCCACTTTGTTTGGTCTATACATTGACGATTAGGAAGAATAGTTAACCAAAACAGAAGGGGGGTTTCAGTTGGCAGTTACATGGTGAAGCTACTCTTATATGCTGACAATCTTGTCAATATTTCAAAAATAAGCATTGGGTTAAGAGAACATTTGAGGACCTTGGAGCTATTTACCAAGACATTGGGATGCAGTGAATACCACCAATATCAAAGTCATGTTTTTTCACTAAAAAGGAAAGAGAAACAAGATACCTTTCTTTTATAAGGTAGTCCATTAAAAAAAATGGAAGAAAACAAATATCTCGAGATTGACATTCATTACAAGCTCAATTGGGAGATTTGTCAGACAAAAAAGATACATAAAGGATGAAATTCATCTTATTCAATCCAAAAAATATGTAAAAAAGATGAAATTCGGAATAAAAAACCTAAGAAAACTCTTTTTGGTTTGTTGGCCATGTTGGTTATCCTCTAAGTCTGTGAATTACGGGGAAATAGCACACCAAATTACAAAGGAGACAAGTTGAAAGAATCTAAAAGTATCTAATCACAAGCAGTCTCAAAGTCAAAGTCATGGTTTATGAAGATTGTTTGGCTAAAGCATGTACCTTATTGTTGGAGACAACATCAATAACCTAGTTGCTAAACTATCCAAAGAAGGTTGAAATCATGAGTAATCATCATTGACCCAAAATAATTGTGGAGGATGAATTAGGTCAAAAGAAGAAAAGTTGGATGAAGCATAATAACAAATGGTTGAACAAGCGATACATTAATTTGTAGGAGTGTCGTAACATTAATGAGGAAATAAAAAAGTACGTAGCAATTTTTTAGGATTTCCATATGGAAAAATCAAATTGGACTAAAGAAGACTTACTACATCAAAAAACATCAAAAAGTTTAATCAGTTTGAAAGCACAATGATGCAATAAATTTAGAAGCAATAATTTAGAAAAAAAACAAAATTGAGAACCGATCACATCATTTTAGGTGTGAGACTAGGAAAATAGACCATTAAATTAAAGATTATTTATGAATGTGACTGTTTACCCTTTACAATGATTGATCCCACTTGGATAAATCGTAAACTAAAACGTAAAACATATAAGTGAAGTTTGAAAAAAGTTGAACAAAAAACTGGGTGTCCCCCTTGGTAAGATATGCGTTTTAGTTTACGATTTAGACGGTGCAATTTTTCATCTCATGTCATTTCACCTCGACGTCAACGTCAACTACATCCAGCAAAACCATACCAAGAAGGTCTACTTAATTGTTTGCACGGAAATTAGGAAGGCCCACATCACACCTGGCAAATATGAAATTGAATGTGACTTCCATCTACTATAGATTCAGCCCAGAAATGAGAGCCCTGATGGGACGTCCCAACAGGAAGAGCTCAGCAGCCGGTCACATTGTCAATATCGTCAACTTCACATCTTTCAAGCATGCTTTCAGTACCATAAGAAATAGCGTCTTGCTTCATTCATCACTTCACTGGGCTGGAGTGACGTTTGAGCTACATTTGAAGACATTACACTTCAATTTGTTCCATGGCACCTTCCCTGCAAGACTATGACAGCAGTGTCACACAAATTAGCAGATCCGATTTTCCCGAGGGTTTCCTATTCGGGGTTGCTACTTCGGCCTACCAAGTAAGTGTTTTCTTCAATATATAATCAAAAAAGTAAATTGTAAGTACAGAGTGATTAAAAGCTTGTTGCTCTGATTTTCGCATTCGATCATAAATTGTTAACTTTTTCAAATTTGATAGTAAAACTGTCAGTTTTTCGACACATCTGATACAAATCCTCTGATTTCCTTTAAAAGTTAGAATAAACACAACAGCTGTTTGATGAGAGGTGTTTGTTATTGTGGGAGTGGTACAGATTAAGGCGATTTTTTTTGTTTTGTTTGTTGAATTTGAGATTTTAACCTTTTTTCGGGTTGAATTTGATAAAAAATCGACTGTATCATGAAAATGTTTTAAGCTACTCTGATTTTTTTAATTAAATTCCTCGAAACTCTATCGTAATTATGTAATTGAAATCAAAGCGTTCTTTTTAAAAATTCCGTAAAGAATCTCAAATAACTGTTGCAGGGAACTCCAAACTCTCTGCATGAATCGACCCTTATAGTGTCCGCTTGTTTGAGTTCCTTAAGTGAAATACGTTTTTTAAATGCTTTTGTACAAATCCTATACTATCGTATAAATTCTTAATCTATTTTGTATATGTGTTTTTCTTGATACATAGTATACGAATACCACCTAAAACATCTGAAAATGTTTCAAATTACACAGCCTTTTTCGATGAAATTCCGTTCTAGTCTAATATTGGCTCCAATAATTGTACAATAATTTTCCAGAAATCAGCCTTCTTTTTTGAACCCTTTCTTCTGTGATCTTATTTAATTGTAACTTGTAGAGATTACGTTGAGTTGTTTTTTAAAATTGATGTGCTTTCTAATCCTTTTTTCAATATATTTTTTAATTTTAGTATAATGTGTTTTACTTTTAAATTTATAGAACTTCTATGCTCTTTCCAGCTGATGCATACTAGAAATGGTTCAATTTGCCTAAATCTTTTCTTGAATTCTCCTGTTTCGTTATTATATTTGTAGGAACAATGTATTGTCCTAAAAATGTTCCAGTGAATCTCGGAAATTGTGAGATTGTCTTTTACTAACATTTGGTACAAATTTTCATAGCGTAACGAATGAGTAAAATCAATGCAATTTTTGTTAGCATTTGTTACAAGTCCCATAATAGTCTAAGAATGCGTCAAATCATACCGGTTATAAGAATTAATCCACTTTTCGTGGCATTTGGTAAAAATCCTAATATCCCAAAAGTGTTTATTTACCATTACTTCTTAATCAATATGCTTTCGCTGACTTAAAGAATGGTTTTACAATATTTTGTTTTGAATTTATGTTCTGTTGCTATATCCATTTTTGAAGTCGTATGCGCAAGAATGTCTGAAATTACTGAAGATTTTTCAAATTAATGCGTTTAAAAAAATTAATGTCTTAAAAATATTTCAAAACACACTGTATATTTATTATTCATCTGTTTTCTTGTTTCATTTGTTCGAATCCCCTACCATTCTAAAAATGTTTAGATCAATATGTATTTTTTGAATATAGGCCTTTTTTACTCACTTGTATACAAACCTTATGTTATCTTATAAGTCTTCAAATCACCGTGAGTTCTGTAAAGGTGTCTCTCTAATTTTATTTAAATGCTATATTATCTCAATATGCTTCAAATTAACTGAATTCTTCAATATCTTAAGATTGCGGATCACCATTGGTGTTTGCTGCATTTGGACAGGTAAAAGCTAGATAGTTAAATCTAATGTATTTGACATTCTTATCCATTCTTCCCATACATTTTGAATAAATTATTTTTATCGTATTTGTCAAAGCTCTTCTAATTCCAGTCAAATTCACTTCTTTCATAGATAACATTTCCATCGTCACTCACAAAAATTCTTAAAAAGTTCAACAGTAAACCTGAGTAACTATTTTTTGTGGCTAAAGGAACCGGCAACTATGGCTTACAGTATTGTCCTAGCCAATGTCATAGGCAGGTTTGCAGGGCAAGTCTGCTGGGGATCGAACCCAAGACTTCAACCCAGTTTGTGTCCCTTACCAATCATTTTTGTCTGACGTGACCTAAACCAAACAATAGCTATTGCTTTTGACTGTGCTAAGATAATTTAGGAGACGTCTTATAGTCTATATGACGACTAGATATAGGAGACATCTTATAGTCTATATGACATAAACTAACTTCAACCCAGGGCAGAAGTAAATGGTGCCTGAATTTAGCATAACATTATAAACAAGCATAGCAGGAGCAGCATAAGGTGTGTTGGAGCAGTAAAGGTTAGCAGAAGCGGCAGGAGGAGAGATAGATAATAGAAGGTGAAGGGGAAAGGATTTTGGGTAGCAAAGGAATGATGATAAGCAGAAGAAGTTTCAATTATAGGGAAATGTGGCCGCTCCAGTTGGATTATGGCGATTTTTTTAAAAACCTGCAAATTCTCCTACCCCTGGCACTATGCTCCCATGCTTAGGAATGAGGTTTCAGCAGATCCTCATTTCTATAAGGAGTGAAGAAACATCCACAACCCCTTCCATTGTCATGGTGATTTCTGCAAGCGGGAGATAACTCAAAGTTACCCAAGCTCTTCTCTTGCTCTGATAGATTGATGCTTGGCTTTGTTAAACTTGCCAGAATCTTTGAATGATAAGTTGAATGGTAAAACAAATTTTGATGTGCCACCTTCTTATCCACTGGAAGTAAAAATGCTGCCTCCTTTACCTGGGAGTACAGCAATGTGCTTGGCAGAAGATCCTCTTGATTTTCATATTCTTGATGACTGTGCTAATGCAATTTCTGACAACATAGGTAGCAAATCTCATGTTTTATGTTGCTTGTAGGAGTGTTTTCTGTTTGATGATTTTGTATTGTGGACAAAAACTACTTGGAGCATTGTTGCTGCTCCCTTTGTGTTTATGTTAGAGCGTGGTTTTTACCCGTTGTAATTCCATGTAGCTGAAGATTGCGATTTCATGCAGCAAAACAGTTGTGGATTTTTGGTAAGGTTGGTATGTAACTATGTTCATGGTCCTTGGTCTCATTTTTTAATCCAGAGGTCCCCATGAATCACGACAACCAAAATTCTAAACTAGTTGTGAATGTATAATTTTTCTTTGGTTATGAGAGACTTTGGGTTAATTCAAAGGATGATGGAATGGGTGGGTGATTTTATGAAAATTGACTCCAGGAAATTTGGTGCAAAGTGTAGGTTTTTGAGGGCATGTGTCATGATTGCCATTTCCTAGTCAATCATCCACTTGATCCAGATTCAGTGCAATATGTTTGGCCACAAAGTCATGGTATATTCCTTTCCTGTTTCTCTAGGTTACTGATCTGTTTTCTTGAAAAATATGGATGAGGAAATCTGACAGCCCTAATAAAGATTTCATTTGGTGCAACCATGGACATTCCTTCAAGCAGTCCGAACCTCCACTTTCTCAGCAAAAGGATCATGATAGTGGGCTTGAATTGCCTCCTGAGCCTTTGATCCAATTCTGTTTTCTCCTAATCCAAATCAGCATTGAGCAGATCAGACTGATGATGATGAGTTTCATTTTTTCTAAGAACTATCAGAAGTGAAGGAACTTGAAATCAGTAACTTCCTCAAGACTTTTGAAAATCAAAGTTTTCAATTTCTGATATTTTAACCATTTCCTAGACAGTGAAAAAATTTCAAGCCACTTTGATAAGAAGAGAAGTGGGAAATGGAAGCCATGACTTGGTGATATGAACATGGACTACGGATGCTCTTGTTACATGGAAAGGAAGGAAGCTTCATCACTACGTAGATGAGGCCCTGGGCTCCGATAAGTTTAACAATGGCTTCATCAGCCTTGGTTTGGCAGATAAATATCTTGGATGGCATTGTCGAGTGGCTCTCTTAGATGGCTTGGTTTTCTTAGGAGTTTTCAATAAGGTGGAGTTCTTTAGAGATGGTTGTATAGATTTTGTTTTTCTATGAAGGGCTGTGGCATCATAAGATTTATGAAAAAATTACTAGTATATTTTAATGTGAGTGGACCTCACCTCCACAATTTACAGATAAACAAAAATACATTTGTAAACAAACTGTCCAAGTTTAGCAAGTCAACCAGTTTACCCTTTAGCAAAGAGAACACACCAGCTAAAATTGGCCCATATAATTCGTTATTGATAAGAACAGATTGTCTGCCATATGGAACAACATTGTGCTTTTCCCTCACCTGTTCTCTTGTATGGTGAACGTCTTTGTCTTTTTTTCTCTGCATGGACAATTCAATTGTATCTATATATCAATTTGATGCAATTTCAGTTTTCTCTGCATCAGATTGTCCTTTGGGACAAAATTAGAATAGAAAAATAATACAATAATAAATAATTTCTATCTGCATTTTCAAAACAGTATAATTACTGTCTACTAAGCATCAGATTGCTCTTTAGAAGTGAAAACTACAAAATTGGCCATATGCTAGACATATATAACACAATTGACCATTGGACATTGTTGGATACTTCTTTGTAGCGTAAGAAATGCAGAAGACAAAAATCTGAGTGGATCAAAAGCAATCAGCATTACACTCATCTTACAAGCTGTGTGTATATATGTATGTTAGAGCACTTTTAAAGAGATAGAACATTGACAAGATCTTGCAAAGAGTGTGAATGATATAATAGGAGCAGATCATCTAGGTAGATAAAGCACTGACTGGGTGTTGCAACAAATTTGAACAATATGATAAGACCAGTGAGTGGTTCCATTTTTCCTTTCACAATGATCGCTCTGCATATGTGTATAAAACACTTGTTCTCCTGCCATAAAGCTTAAGAAAAGGCAAAATAGTATGTGAAAAAGCCCTTGGAGTCCTTGCAGATACAAACATTGATTTGGAAGCTTTTGCCACTGAGATGTCAGATAAGAAAGCAGCTAGGCCCCTTCTGAAATCCAGTTTGGTCTGAGTTGTGTTTCTTAGCGAGTTAGCACTACTCTATGGCCTGCAGCTGTTTCTGCAATGTGCCCAATATCCTAACTGTGAAAGTTGCTTTATAAGAAGTGCAAATGGTGAAACCCTCAATCTAGATTTCATTGAGATAATGTTGTGAGTGCTGGAGCAGAACAAGCAACCACTAGAGAAGAATTTCAAGCTTTGTTCAAGCTTGACCTGCTAAGTTCTAATTTTGTAAGTGTTATATAAGCAAGAAGTGGGCAAATGAGACAAAGAAATATTATTCCACTGAGATGCAGGCTAAGAAAGCAGATATTCCTTCTCAAATCTGGTCTGGTCTGGTCTCAGTTCTTCTGTTTCCTAGCTTTATCCTACACATTGTTTATGGAATGCCACTAAATTAAAACTCTGAGAATTGCTCCATGAGGATTGCAAATGGTGGAACACTAGCTCACTTCATTCCAGAATTCTTCAAGATAATGTTTGGATGCTGAATTGGAATAGTCACTAAAGAAGCCTAGACATTTTTTTAGCATGACCTTCTAAGTGGTAAGTTATACATTGAGAAGTGGGAAAATGAAGCAAAGAATGCTATTCCAAAATTGATTTGGCTAAAGGAGGTGAATTCATGTAGAAGATTGTATATGCAATCATGCTTTTAGTCAAGTGAATGGAAAGCCACATGCAATCTCTTTTCATCATTGGTTGTTCTGTTTTATTCATTACGTGTTTGAGAGAAAGACCCACCTTAAATGATTTGAGCTCACCAGCAATACCATTTTTAAACAATTGATGGAGACAAGCCAAACACAAACCCTTCATTACCTCTCTCACATGGTTTTGCCCTTGTTTGAAGAATTGATTTCCAGAACAAAAACTTTGATAGAAAGTGGGGAAAGAAGATAGTATATTAGCTTTATTCCTTGTTGTACAGGTCTTTATTATCAGGCGGTGGCTAAGCTGAGGTAATTTTGATTCTAGTTTTCCTAGAGGAAAACCGAAGGCCATGGGGTATTGGGTTGATTGCTTTGTTTCTTATGAGTTTTATTCATACATTTAGGCTTTTGATTTCAATGGTCAACCCTACAAGTTGCCAAGATGGATGGACAAGGAATTTTTGTTGATGAAGTTTGCAGAAATTCCTTCTAGTCCACAAAGGTTTTAACAGTTCAAGGAAGAAGTCCTCTATCCCATAACCCCTATTAAGTGTCCCATGGTGATAGGGTGTTACATTTGCAACAACTGAGCTTGCTGCTGGCATAGAAAAGTATGGTTTAGGCATGGTGAGAACTAGGCCTTTCTATGATTTTTCTACAGTAGAAATTATTTCATCATAGTATAAACAGTTTTACCTTTGTAGAAATGATTTTACCATCTACAAGAAGCAGTCAAAATGTTACAATTGTTTTTCTGCTAACTTTGACCATGTGAACCCTTGTTTCAATAAGCATGCCTCTAACATGAGACTAGATTCATTGGCAATGAAACACAGCTAAATACAAACATATTCATCCTTTCATGGCTGACAACAACTTCGTGACTGAAATGGTGACCTGCAGAAGCTGTGAGACTTCCTATATTGCCAGCTTGGATCCTTTTTTCAGATCACACCTCTCTACGAAGGAGGTTGTTGGTCCTCAAAAGCTTAAAGACTTAGCAAGTGATGAAATTTCTTCCTCACATATTCTTTCACATATGATTTTACTGTAGTCAGCAATTGCTATTTCATCATGTCTCACGTTCTCCTCCCCATTTCCTTCTCATCTTCTTGCCCACAACTATATCACCCTTTAACTCTTCTTGGCTATTGGGAACTAGGTCATCAACAAAGGCTAATGACAAGCTCTCTTCATCCAACGTTGAAGGCTTGAATAATCAAAACCTGTCAACGTTAATGACTTAATACATCTTCATAGAGGAAAATCTGTAAGACCCCTTCTAGGCGGATTTTTGTAAATACAAATTTTTTGCCTTGTTTGTGTTTGTTTTGATGAATGAATGTGGTATATTTGCAATGTTTGATATGACAATATAATGCAGCAAATAAAAGATATTGCAATAATAATTTTTCCAACTCAAAACTGAAATTGCATTGAAAATACATAGCTGAGAATTCCAGATTTTTATATCAGCTTGAATATTCAGAATTTTCACGATATATTGACAACCCAATTCATTAAATAACCCCTATTATCGAAAACAACAAAACTCAGAAAATTTAGGAGTTACAATTAATGAACTCATAGGTAATACATGCCTTGAAACCCCCTGAAAGGATGAATATCAGTAGTAGATGAATTCTTCAACAAACAAATGCGACAATCTTATATCAGACCCTTAGCTGCCCCAAAAAGAACAACAAAAGCTGCTCAAAACCCTTTTAAAATTCTATACATAATTGCTCCCAGTATGCACAATATAAACCCCACGCGCTGAAGAAGAATGGCATACAACTAGCAACAAGTATTCTCCAAAAATTAATCCTCAAAGTTCTGATCAGCAATTAAATATTCTTCAAAACCCTTGATATAATCTCCAATCAAACACAATGTGACTTCTGGATGAAGCCAATCTCACAGGCAAACTTCAGTTGGTCTTTCACAATCTCAAAATGCTAAAACAATGAAGAATCTCCATTCTCCAATGCCAATACCAACAAACCCTGGTTTCTACTTCTCCATGAGAAGAGCACAAGCACAAACTCCAAAGTTTTCAATTGTCAAAATGAGTGAATGCCTTTTTTTTTTTCAAAAGCCTTACATATTTTTCTCAAGAGGTCGATTTCCTTCATGTGCACTTTAAATCCATTTAAAATGATATAAATTCTTTTCTTTTCAACTTCATTGAATGTTTTAATAAATGGCCCCTCAAAAGTAATGTTTTTAATAATCATTATAAAACATACTTTATATTTGCTTTTTGACTTTATGAAGTGCATCAATAAATGGGCCTCAAATATTAAAATCATTAATTGCACTTTAAGTCACTTAAATGAAGGGTCATGGCCCCATTGGATATAAAGTGCACATAAAATTTTATATTACGATTTTATAATATTTTATTATCATTAAAATGACTTTAATGATAATAACTCCATAAATACTCATCAACTGGCCAAACCAATTGAACTAGGAGATCGACACTGCAAACCCATCACGTTTAGGTGCCTTACTATAAATAGTAACACTGGACTCCATTGACAAGGCGACTTACTATAAATAGTGTGTGAAACTAAGTCTAGAAACATCAAACGAAAGCCCAACCTGAACCAAACTCTACTCTAAAGAAGGCCACCAGAATTGCCAAACAAGACCCTTTGAACAACTCCATTACCCTATGAGGGTTAGGAAATATGCTAATCCAATCATACACCATATCATCCAAAAAGGGGGACATTACAGTCTGCCCTCACTAATTGCTTGTCCCCAAGCAATCTCAGGAGCAAAATAACACACTAGTCTACCCGGATCCCAAAGGGAGAACTGTGTAATATCTTTGCTAATACCAACTAGCTCCTATAACACCAACACCAAAATGTTTGACAGTACTCGTCAAACCAAATCAATATCAACTATAGGTGTTGTAGGAGGAAACAACTCAAAAGGAAGCAACTCAGAAGGATGACAAAATTTACTTCCCAAAACTGTGCAAGGTGAATTGTCATACACATTACTTAACATGTGCGCAATTGAACTATGCATTCAAAAGAGTCCATGCACATGAGGATCAAAAGTAAAACTGTAGGCACTCCTAACTGTACAAACACCTAAAAACTCCTCAGTGAGCTCTATCTGAAATCTTGATGCATTGGAAGGATCCCAAACTCCGAATAGAAGCCTGCCAAGAAGATCATCCTTAGACTTTGTTGCTCAACTCTGAACTCAACTTCATTGTGCCAAAAGTGGTGAAGCCAATCAATGGGACCCACCCAAACTGCAGTGCTAACCTTGTCATCACTTAGGTCCCAAAGCACACTCAACTCACATCTATCTGCTATGTGGAGGTACGGATCACTGAAGGTATTTGCAACACCACAACTATCTCCAACCTCTACTAGACTCCCATGGATATGTTGTCTCTGCAAGTAATTCTCTACCAAATATGGAGTCGAATGCCAATAACTATTGCTTCCATTTAATGAAGATGGTGAGTACCCATTCCACCAAGGATGGTACAACCTCAGAACCAATCCACCTTGATACATCATCAAATCCTCCTAGTGTGGATCAAGAAAGAAGTGATGAGTACTCCTCCCTATGTAGTCACGATAAAAAGATCCAACCTCGGTCAATAGTTTACCGTCATAATCATGGGATGAAATGATTGATTTGCTTCCAAGGAAGGGAAACAAATCAACATGAGAGTCAACCTCCCAACTAGATCATACTGCATGTCCCGTGAAGAAGATGGAGTAGTGTTGTGAACTGTCACACAAATCACTGGTGAATCCACCTCTACATCATAAGAGCTACCAAAAATCTGCCCTGCATCACCTGCCAATGGACTAACCTCAAGAGAACTTGGTGCAACATGCGGTTCTCTACTACTCTCTACCGATGCACTCATCCCATCTGTATCAACTGCACCTGTAACTGTGATGGATGTAACCACATCCTCAACCTTCTCACAACCATAATCTGTGGATAGAAGATCATCACCAACTGCTACTATAGAAGACTATACTGTATTTGTAGCTGGTGAAGACTGTGCCAAACTCAACTCCATGGTAAGCTCCTCCAATCGTGATTGTGACTCTTGAAGGGCCAACTAGGCACTCTTCAACGAATCCATAGTCACCTCCAGCTCATGTGTGAGCTCATCAACTTCCTCCTCCTTTCCCTTCAAGGCATCATAGCAAGTGCAATCCCATTTGAGAAGATGGTCTCTATCAGCCAATAGTTGTAAATAATTACGTTTCATTATTCCAATGGATTTTTGAAGTGCATGGAACTCTGCCAGGGAAAGACCACTATCACCGTGCTCATCCGTCATAGGAGTACTCCAACCAAAGGCAACCAACATCTGATGAGCAACATCAAAGTGCTTTAAGGCTGTGGCAATCATTTTGTCATTAACCTAAAGTTGCCCAACCAAATAATGACTCTGAAACCAATGATGCCCATGCAAGTGTTTTGACCCAAAATCTGCACTGTGAGATGATGTTGTATCTACTTCACTCATCTCATGATTAGAAACAACATGTGTACTATCATCAGTGCACACATCAACATCCAAGGGACTTTTGCTAAGCACCTCAACAGATGGCTCAACTGGTAAGGTAAAAGCTACCAATATAATAGTATTTCACACACTTCCACTCCCAATGTAATTGCATGTCCATGCCACTAAATGAATTTTCTAACTTGTTTTCTAAGGTCTGATTTGAAAAATTAGACTCATCATGACATGAATCGACATCATCAATCTCATTGTTAGCACCCAAACCTTGAGTACCTTCATGTGGCAACAAATTGAAAGCATGTTACTTAAGTGAATTGGCTGCTACCTCGTGATAATGCAAAGAGTTTAAACTACGGTTGCGGAAAACTAAATTTTTGTTGTCATCCTCAAACCTCTTTGTGTATACGAAGAACTCCTAGACTTCACACCTAAGCTGTTTATTACGGCAAGCTGATTCAATAGGTTTCCTTGAAGAAGTGTCATATATATCTTGTACTATTTTTACCCCACACTTCCCTCAAATATATTTCATTGTATCAGTCACTTTCGAATTGAAGCCAAGCAAGTAATCCAATAAACCATCAAAACCATCTAATTTTTTAAACTTATCTGGCATGATCTGGTATTCCTTAAAAATTATATCAGTTTCCGATACAATTTCTTGTTTGTTTTTCCCATGATTGAAACAAAGCAAGAGTGCTGGTCACTTAGATATCAACTATTGAATTCTATAAAAATTTAATTTCCAACCCCAATAGGATGGCAGGAAACCATTTTGATACCACTGTAAGAACGCTCTCCAAGCGGATTCTCGTAAATACAATTTTTTTTGTCTTGTTTGTGTTTGTTTTGATGAATGAATATGGTATATTTGCAATGTTTGATATGACAATATAATGCAGCAATTAAAAGATATTGCAATAATAATTTTTCCAACTCAAAACTGAAATTGCATTGAAATAACCCCTATTATTTAAAACAATACCAAGAAAATCTAGGAGTTACAATTAATGAATTCACAAGTAATACATGCCTTGAAACCCTATGAAAGGATGAATATCAACAACAATTGAATTCTTCAACAAACAAATGCAACAATCTTATATTAGACCCTTAGCCTCCCCAAAAATAACAACAAAATCTACTCAAAACCTTTTTAAATTCTATAGATAATTGCTCCCAGTATGCACAATATAAGCCCCATGTGTTTAAGAAGAATGACATACAACCAGCAACAAGTATTCTCCAAAAATTAATCCTCAAACTTGTGATCAACAATTAAATATTCTTCAAAACCCTTGATATAATCTCCAATGAAACACAATGTTGACTTTTGGATGAAGTCAATCTCATGGGCAAACTTCAGCTGGTCTTTCACAACGTCAGAATGCTAAAACAATGAAGAATCTTCATTCTCCAATGCCAATCCCTGGAAACCCTTGTTTCTACTTCTCCATGAGAAGAGGCACAAGCACAAACTTCAAAGTCTTCAATTGTCAAAATGAGTGAATGCTTTCTCTTTTCTTTTCAAAAGCCTTATATATTTTTCTCAATAGGTTGATTTCCTTCATGTGCAATTTAAATCATTTAAAATGATATAAATTCTTTTCTTTTCAACTTCATTGAATGTTTTAATAAATGACCCCTCAAAAGAAATGTTTTTAATAATCATTTTAAAACATACTTTATATCTTCTTTTTGACTTTATGAATTGCTTCAATAAATGGGCCTCAAATATTAAAATCAGTAATTGCACTTTAAGTCACTTAAATGAAGGGTCATGGCCCCATTGGATATAAAGTGCACATAAAACTTTATGTTATGGTTTTATAATATTTAATTATCATTAAAATGACTTTAATTATAGTAACTCCATAAATACTCATCAACTGGCCAAACCAACTGAACTAGGAGATCAACATTGCGAATCCATCATGTCTAGGTGCCTTACTATAAATAGTAACAATGGACTCCATTGACAAGGTGACTTACTATAAATAGTAAGTGTGTGAAACTAAGTCCAAAAACATCAAATGAAGGCCCAACCTGAACTAAACTCTGCTCTGAAGAAGGCAACTAGAACTGTCAAACATGACCCTTTGAACAACCCCATCATCCTACGAGGGTCAGGAAATAGGCGAATCCAATCATAAACTATATTATCCAAAAGGGGGAACATTACAAAATCCATCCAAAAATCATTGTCTCCCACTTTTTCCAAAATCTAAAATGGGCCATACCTTACAGAGTGTCTTAATTGGTCCTTGAAGTTTGTTGTACTCATACAATTTGTTTTTATTTTGGGTTTCTGAGTCATGTTTCAAGCCAAAAACCTATCATTTACAATTTATGAGCAATGCTTGAATCCTTGTCTTTTGCGGTTATCAATGTTATTATGGTCATTTCTTGTCAACATATTTACAAGGCCAACAAAAGGAACTTTTCAATGCATCAAGAAAGGTGAAGATGAGAATTTTAATGAAGGAAAGGAAAATAGAGATTGTTTGGGACTCAAACCTATAGTGCCAAATATTGCTTGAGCCCCAAATCCTTTCTCCTCTCAGGTCTTATTTTGACTTATCATTTATAAAAAAATTGGGGAATCTTTGTGATGTCCCCGTTTTAGCAGGGTTTAGGAGGTTGGTTTCGTTAGCTCATCATCGCGACCCTCGTGAGCTAACATCTGGTTTTGAGGGTGTCTTTGGTGTTCGACTTGCTATTTATAGTAAGTCAGGAGAGTGGGTTTCTATTTTGGGCAGTGCTCAGTGGTGATACCTTGGTTCCAGACTTGGTCAATATTTTATGGAGTTTAACTTATTTATTGCATATTGGAGGTTATTAATTAAGTTTAGCTTAATTAATAACTTTATGAGCTTATTGTTTTAATCAAATGGTGTGTTGAAGAAGGTCTTAAGTGAAATGAGTCTTCTTGAAGCTACTTGGAATTTAGTGTGTTGAAGAAGCCGTATTTTAAATGCTTATTAAAAGAAGCCTTGGAGATTTTCAAAATCTATCCTTTATGCATATTGTTTTGTTAAAAAAAATCGAAAATGGCTCTCAAGGGTTTGGACTTGGGTATGAAGAAATGGCGAATTTCTTCAGAATTCTTCTTGCACTTTGAATTGGATTTTTATGCCAATGAATTGTGTTAATTCCTCTGATCGTGTTGTGTTGAATTTGGACTGTATGACATTGAAAGGGTGAGCCATAATATTCAGGGAGCCGCATTTAATTATTGTGGATTGTGTCAAGGAAAGACACGTTTTTGTTTTAGCAGTGTGGAAGGGAGTTGGTGGTTTTGATAACCACGATTGAGGCTGCGATCACCAAGGCAAGAGGTCACAATTGATTCCACAAGCCGCAGATTAATGTGTGGAAGCTACATGTCAATATACAGATGCTGCAATTCATATCACTAGCCTACGGTTATAACATAGAGGAGGCTTGAGCATTTTGGTTTGCACATCATGTGATGAGAACACATTTAACTCATTCGCCATCAAGGGAGTATACATGTTGAGCTTTTCAAATTTGCCGGGTGCCTTATTTGCATAAGTTAATATATATTTTTGCTTTGTAAGAGAATACTTGCAAGCTTATTATTTTAAATAAAGTTGGTGTGCATTTGGAGATAGTTAACAAATTGTTGTGTGATATTATCTTGTATTCTGAAAATTGCCAAAAAAAACATATATTTGGAAATTACAAAAAGTGAAAAATAATCCAAAATACAAAAAAAAGTAATTCTTTAGCAAAGAGCCAGCAGGGCTCTTTTAGTGGTATTAGAGCTATTTTATTGCCAGCCTGTAGGTAATTGGGTCCAGTTATGGCAGAAAGATTTATCCCAGGGACACATTATACCCCTAGGGGTAGAGCTTCACCACCACCGGAAGATGGTGAATAGGGATTACAATTTGGTAATATGGGTGATAGGAATGTTGACAATAGAGGTAATGATGTGGACAGGGAGGCTAGAGATGCATTCAAGAATTTGGCAAAAGGACAACATCATGTTGCAATTGTTTTGCAACAACTATCTGACACTTTACAACGTTTTACATTATCTGGTGACCGTGGCAAAGATAGAGGTACAAGGAGTGCATCAGTCAGTTCTCACAGGTCTAGAGATGAGGATAGGCAGGATTATAGAGTTGATTCTATAGGCACTCATGACAGGCCTTTACCTCCCACCTTTCTGAGGCCTGATTCAGATGTAGCTAGTGTTGAGTCAGAGCCAGCGCCATTTGTAGATGATGTTGCTCACTACGCAGAGTGAGATGCTTTACTTGAGGCAATTAAACAAAACTTGAACTTTGGTAGGTTTCTGACGTAGAAAAGAGAGCATTCTAGAGGTAGACCTGAAACACGAGGCAGAGGCCCAGGCAGAATGATTTGAAACAAGAAACCATCAAATTGACTTTGACTCACTTTGACGGAAGTGGGAAGATGACCTCTAGAGCTTGGGTTCACAAGATGGATACATACCTATCATTACGTCCAATGTCAGAGGAGGACGCTATTTGTTTTGCTGTGTTGCACTTGGATGGCATAGCCCATGATTCGTGGTACCATGGGTTGGTTTCGTTGCACCATGATCAGATTGTTTCTTACCGGGTGTTTGTAGACAAATTGGTTGAGAGGTTTGACAGGAAGGACCCAGAGCCCTATTTTCGTGAGTTGGCACAACTCAAATAGACTCGTAGTTTGGAGGCCTTCATTAGTGAGTTCCAGAGGGTTTCAGTGATGGTGTATGACATTTCAGAGAAGAGGCGTGTGATGCTATTTGTGGAGGGGTTAGTTGAGCCTCTCAAGGGTTGGGTTAAGTCTTTTGACCCTTCATCTTTGCAGACAGCCATGAAGAAAGCAAGAGACTTAGAATTTTCAGCTCCACGTACTAGATTCCCTCCTAAACCATCTAGTTCTTCATATGACAACAAGGCCGTTCCATAAAGAATAGATGGATCAGATTCCAAGAAACCTGTGACAGGGCCCTTAGGTCAAGAAACACTTAATGATTTGAGGAGAAAGAGATTATGTTTTTATTGCAAGGGCCCATATGATGATAAACATGAGTGTCCTTTGAAGCCTAAGGGAAGAAATAGGCTTATGGAGTGGTATAATGAGGAAGAGAGCTATGAAGAAAAGGTTGATGAGGATCCCAACCTTAAGGTAGTATACCTCTCTAGTATGAAGAAGGAGGGGTTTTTCAGGTTGAGGGGTCTCTTAGCAGGGCAACGTGTTATTGCTTTGTTGGATACAGGTGCTACCCATAATTTCATTGATTCACAATTATTATCTAGGCGAGGCATATAGACAAAAGACTTTGAAGGCATTAGAGTTAAGGTGGCTGATGGTTACACACTTAATTCTGGCAGGATGATTTCGGATCTTCCCATGTGGTTGAATAATTATGACTTTAAGTCTGATTTTTATGTTGTTGATATGGGAGGTACAAAATTGGTTTTGGGCACGAGTTGGTTGCATTCTATTGAGGCATTTTATCTTAGCCTTAAAGATATGGAAATGAAGTTTGAAGTAAATGGTAAGAAACATATACTTAAGGCAATCAAAGAGGAGAACCTGAGGACTATTTCACTTAGACGGATGCAACGTCTCATTAGTCATGATGCAGTTGAGTGGGCAGTAGAGTGCAGACTATTACCCACACTTGATGAGACATGGAAATCAGCTTATCATCCTGACATACAGGATCTAGAACTAAACACTCTAAAGTGTTTAGTAATTTACCTCATGGTAGGCCACTTGACAGAGGCATTGAGCACATTATTGAGTTAGAGGAGGGCACTAAGTCCATCATGATTACTCCTTACCGACATCCTAAGTGCCTAGAAGATGAAATTGAGAAAACAATTTAGGAGCTTCTATCTATGGGACATATTAGGCCGAGTAAGTTTCCCTTTGCTTCATTAATTGTTTTGGTAAAGAAAAATGATGGTACACTTAGAATGTGCATCGATTATAGGATGTTGAACTGGAAGACAATTAAAAAAAGGTATCCTATTCCACTCATCGATGAGCTGATAGATGAGTTGCATGGTGCAACTTTCTTCTCTAAGATCGATTTGAGGTCCGGTTATCATTAGATCAGAGTTCGGGAGGACATAGAGAAGACAACCTTCCGATGCCATTGTGGACACTTTGAGTTTTTAGTCATGCTTTTTGTGTTGACTAATGCTCCAGCTACTTTTCAGTTCACCATGAATAGGGTCTTCCACAACTAGTTGAGGAGGTTTGTTTTGGTCTTCTTGGATGGTATACTGGTATAGAACAAGACATGGGATGATCATTCTGGTTCATTTGGATACAGTATTGGATATTTTGGATAGGGCTTTCTTGTATGCAAAGGAGTCCAAGTGTGCTTTGGGGATGATTGAGCTGTTGTACCTTGGTCATATTATCATTGCAACGGGAGTGCGGATGGACCCTAATAAGGTCTGTGCTATTCTAGATTGGTCTACTCCAGGGAGCTTGACACAACTTAGAGGATTCATTCGTTTGTGTGCTTTCTACTGTAGATTTGTTGCAAGGTTCTCTCGACATGCAACTCCTCTTACTGATTTGACCTATAAGGGTGCTTTTGAGTGGACCTCTCAGGTGTAGGAGTGCTTTGAGAAGTTTAAGCAGATTATGACTTCATGCCCGGTTCTAGCGATGCTAGATTTCTCTAGACTGTTTGATTTGCATTGTGATGCTTTTGGTGAGTGCATTGGTATTGTACTTTCCCAGGATCGCCATCCTATTGTTTTTGAGAGTAGGAAACTCAGGGAACCTGAGAAAGCTTTTAATGTTTATGACAAGGAAATGTTAGTCATAATGCATGCTTTGGCAAAGTTCAAACAGTATCTGGTTGGTAGTAAATTTTGCATAAAAATTGATAATAATAGCCTGAAGTATTTCTTTGGACAGCATGATCTCAATGAGAGACAACAGAAGTGGGTCAACAAACTTCAGTCATATGATTTTGATATCTCTTGTATCAAGGGAACTTAGAATGTGGTTGCTAATGCACTTTCTCGGAGGCCTCATTTGTGTGTTATGACTGACATATCTGAGGATTGGAGACACTTGATCATTGCTGAGTATGCCAAAGATTAGTGGGTGTTTGGTATTATTGATGGAACCATACAAGACAGTAGGTATACTCTTGTAAATGAGTTGATCATTTACAAGGAGACGGTATTTCTGGTTTCGGGATCGAGTGTTAGACAGGTGGTGTTGAGAGCTTTCCATGACTCTCCCTTAGCTGGACACCCTGGTATCTTCAAAACCTATAGGTAGGTGCGGGAGAGATTCACATGGAAAGGCCTGAAGTATGATGTGCAACAGTATGTTAGAGAGTGTTTTATTTGCCAGCAGAACAAGTAGGAGCACACATATCCAGCTAGGTTACTACAGCCACTTCCCATTCTTGAGCGGAAGTGGGAATGCATTTCTATGGACTTCATTGTGGGCTTGCCTAAAGCCCAGGGAAGAGATTGCATCTATGTGGCAGCTGATCGTCTCACAAAATATGCTCATTTATTCCCTTTCACTACTACATTTTTAGTGACACAGGTTGCAGATTTTTTTTTTCGGGAGGTTTTCAAATTGCATGGTTTACCCCAGAATATTATGAGTGATCGAGATAGTTGATTTATGAGTCACTTCTGGCAAGAGTTATTCAGGTTATGTGGGACAGAGTAGACTCCGAGTACCAGTTACCACCTACAGATTGATGGTTAGACTGAGATTGTTAATAAATGGGTGGAGGGCTATCTTCAAAATTATGTTTCTGCTCAGTGGAGAGCTTGGGTGAAGTGGATATACTTATGTGAGTATGGCTACAATTCCACTCCCCATATGTCTATTCGGATGACTCCTTTTAGAGCTCTTTATGGGTATGATCCTCCTAGTTTTTTGGATTTGTTGCTCAGTGAGAGCAGAGTTTCCAATGCAGGTGACTTGTTGCAGGATAGTCAAGATATTATGGGAACACTGCAGGATAATATTCAAAGGGCTTAGAATCAGCAGAAGTAGTATGCTGATTAGAGGAGAGTTGCTCGCTCTTTCCAGGTTGGGGATATGGTATATTTGATGCTGCAGCCCTACAGACAGTCATCCATTCGGAAGAGTGGAGTTGAGAAGCTCAAACCTCGGTATTATGACCCTTTTCGTGTTGTCAGATGGGTAGGTGAGGTTGCTTATGAGCTTGATTTACCAAAGGACAACAAGGTACATAATGTATTTCATGTTTCGTGCCTCAAGAAGGCGTTAGGTAGCCATGTTGTCCCATCTATTTTACCCCCATTGGATGATGAGGGGAAGTTGGAGTTGATTCCTGAGGCAATACTGGACACTAGAGAGAGACATTTACGCAGGCGAGTCATTGGAGAATTTGTGGTGAAGTGGCACGGGTTACCAGCTGAGGATGCCACTTGGGAGTCAAAGGATATTCTTCAGCATCCTAGATTGCGATTGCTTGAGGACAAACAATCTTGGGAAGGGAGGACTGTGATGTTCCTGTTTTAGCAGGGTTCAGGAGGTTAGTTTAGTTAGCTCATCATTGCGACCCTCGTGAGCGAACATCTGGTTTTGAGGGTCTCTGGTGTTCGACTTGCTATTTATATAAGTTAGGAGAGTGGGTTTCTATTTTGGGCAGTGCTCAGTGGTGATGGCTTGGTTCCAGACTTGGTCAGTATTTTATGGAGTTTAAATGTTTTATTGCATATTGGAGGTTATTAATTAAGTTTAGCTTAATTAATAACTTTATGAGCTTAGTGTTTTAATCAAATGGTGTGTTGAAGAAGGCTCTTAAGTGAAATGAGTCTTCTTGAAGCTACTTGGCATTTAGTGTGTTGAAGAAGCCATATAATAAATGCTTATTAAAGGAAGCCTTGGAGATTTTTGAAATCTATCCTTTATGCATATTATTTTGTTAAAAAAAATCGAAAATGGTGAGCTCTCAAGGGTTTGGACTTGGGTATGAAGAAATGGCAAATTTCTTCAGAATTCTTCTTGCACTTTGAATTGGATTTTTATGCCAATGAATTGTGTTAATTCCTCTGATCGTGTTGTGTTGAATTTGGACTGTATGACATTGAAAGGGTGAGTCACAATATTCAGGGAGCCGCATTTAATTGTTGCGGATTGTGTCAAGGAAAGACACGTTTTACTTTTAGCAGTGTGAAAGTGAGTTGGTGGCTGTGATAACCATGGTTGAGGATGCGATCACCAAGGCAAGTGGCCGCAATTCATATCACTAGCCTATGGTTATAACATAGAGGTGGCGTGAGCATTTCGGTCTGCATATCATGTGATGAGAACACATTTAACTCATCCACCATCAAGGGAGGATACACGTTGAGCTTTTCAACTTTGCCAGGTGCCTTATTTGCATAAGTTAATATATATTTTTGCTTTGTAAGAGAATACTTGCAAGCTTATTATTTTAAATAAAGTTGGTGTGCATTTGGAGATAGTTAACAAATTGCTGCGTGATATTATCTTGTATTCTGAAAATTGCAAAAAAAAAACATATATTTGTAAATTACAAAAAGTGCAAAATAATCCAAAAAACAAAAAAAAGTAATTTTTTAGCATAGAGCCAGCAGGGCTCTTTACAATCTTTGTATGGATCTCCATTTGTCTATTTTTTAAAGTGTGTTGTTCTCCATGTACCTATTATGTGTTGGAAGGTTGTAATGTCCCCTTCCTAATTAGTTAGTTTGGTGGACAATTAGCCTATCCAGTGGATTCTTGTAGGATGTGCTAAGGTTAGGTGACTTTCGAGATAGTTGATGCAGTAGGATGGTATTATTAGAGGTTTAGTTGAGCTTTGACAGTTATTATGAGCATAATGCCCATTTCTGTAGTGATTTCGATTAGTTCTCCAATACTTAGGCATTCAATTTCAGGCACTGATTGAGCTAGCTGCGAAGGGTTACTAATTTTTAAATATGTCAGTGGGAGCTAAGGATATCAATATTTTGATATCTCATAGTCTGGTGAATATAAATAAAATAGCGAGAAATGAATATTTTATAAAGTTAAATTAAAGATTTAACTTTATCGTTATTTTAATATTTATTATAAGAATATTTGGGGCACATATTAAAGTGGTAAGTTTAAAATGGGGCATTTTGGATACATATTCGCCACTTTATTAAGGTGATTTTATTTTAATGTTTTAGAATAGAAAAAGGGAAAAGGCCAACTCCTTTTTGGAGTGTATAAAAAGGGTTTTGGGAGTTCATTTTGGGCATGCTGAGTTTGATATTTGATATCATTTTTCGTTATCATAGGAGATGTTCTTCTCAAGGTTAGTGAGGATGAAATCCCTTGTAGGTGCCATTCTCCATGTTCTTGAAAGACACAATCTGGAGGATTCATGGTGTTTTCACTCAGGGAACAAAATTGAAATGATTGGTGAATCAAAATTTCAGTTATTGTTGGAGTTTTCATTGCATATTTGGTTTTGGGGGCTGATTGATGGGAGTTTTTGAGGAGTTTACTGTGGTTTATGCTTCTAGTGGCTGGCTGTACCATTTTATTTTCTGGCCGTACTACTTGCAGCAGGCCATACACTTCATCTAGGGATGTGAAATTTCTTGGAGGTGCATCTTGAGGGTTTGGGTGTGCCTATTTGCACATTTGGTGTAGTCTTGGGTTGCCACACTCAGAGCTATATCTTTCTTGGTCGAAGGAGAGGTTTCTTCGGAGTGGCATCCAATTCCATTGATTTTAATTTGCTGATCTTATTAACAGACTTGACTTATTTGTTGCTGCATTTTGTGGGTATGTCAAAATAAGATATGCTATGTCATTTAATGATTTGGGGTGCTCATAGTTTTGAGAAATATTATATATTCAACTCAGAATATAAATTTGGAATTTTCAGCCTTATGTATTTATGAATATTGTCATATTTCGGAGTTGTTTATTTGCTGCAAATCTCTTTATTGTCTGCACTTTTATTTGTCATTACAAATGTCATGAGCCGTAGAGGATATATTAATGCACATATGAATTGCATAAAATATATATCATTTTGAATTTAATATACAACTCCGTAGTTACTGTCGTACAAACAATGATATAAATCAGTATTATAAACAAAACAATATTATAATATAATATTTTAAACAAATATATATGATATATATAAATATATTATATAATATATAATATTAATCAATATATAAATAATTATTAAATAAATATTAATTAATACATAAATAAATAAATAAACCAATATATAAATAATTATTAAATAAATTAATAAATAAATAATTATTAATTAATACATTAATAAATAAATAAATAAAACCAATATTTCAATGAGCGATATAATCATCACAATGCATAGTGATTGAACGGGCCGATAAAACATTGACCAGTTAGATGATAACAAAGGGAGCACGACTAATTAAAGATTAGTCAAACGTTAGCACCGAACAGTCACGCCCAGGTAGAGACGTGTCTCAGTAATACAACCGCAGATATATACATATGGACAGACCAGCGAGAAACAGGGAAGAAGGTGAATAAGGTGGAGACAATGGAGTTGGGTTAGCTTTGAAGAGCGCCACTCAATCATAAAGGAGACCGCTGAATTACCAATGAGATTTGGGCATTATAACACTATCCGGATAATACTGTTCAGGTAGCGAACAGGTAAATAAAAAGGTTAAGGAACATGATACTATATTATGGATAATACGTATATAATATGATGCTATATTATGGATAATACATATATATTATGGTACAATATATTAAAAAATGTTGGAGAATATATATATATATATATATATATATATATATATATATATATATATATATATATATATATATAAGTTACTGTATTTCATATATATATCAGGGATAATACATAGGATATTAATGTTATCTATGTATGGAATTTTGTCTATTACAATAGGTGTATATCAAGATATACACATAGAGAAATATATATTATTATATTTCATAATAATGACGATTAAATTTATGTGGATATATATTATATGAATATATATATATTTGTAATACAAAGGAATTAGAATATTTGTAGCCTATTTCTTAATCACTTACTATCGCCGCTTAAGAGGATAGGTTTCTGTCAATTCAGGAGAGGCGGAGTAAATCCTCACAAGATAGGAGAATTTCAAGATGGGTAAGCATATGTCAATGCCTTAGGGAAAATTATGAGATGGGTAAGAACATGCAGTCCCAATGCCTTGAGGAAGCCTACTTGTAGATTGGTTTCAAGCACTCTGCGACATGGAAATCCCCATCCTCCTTAAGGTTGGCATGTTTAAGAGAGAAGACGGAATTGGGCTTAAATGTGTTAATTGCTAAACTTAATTATGAATTATTCATCATTTCTTAAAATAAATTCAATTTAGATGCATAGTAATGTACGTTAATCATTGAAAATTGGCAGCCTCCGAGTAGGGGACATTACAACAAAACTATTGCAAAATATATTTCAAAGCAAAATAAACTTGAGGCAAAACAAGGCAGCATATTATAGTGGTATTAGAGTAGTATATCCTACCATCTTGGAGGGTAATATGACATAACAATAATATGTCAGGTTGGGGATGATCACTTTTCCCACTTTATTATGGCAGAAACAAGTCTGCTCCACATTTAATTGCAGAACATAGGGCTTTAGAGAGACATAACACATAAAATATGGGTGATAGGAATGTAAGAGATCCAAGAGAAGAGAGATTCTAAATTTGTTTGATGCTTTGGTTAGAGGGCAACATGCTGCAGAATAAAGAGCAACAAAAAGTTCATGTTTAGATCACTTAACAAAATTAATGGCTCTTTAAATGGGAGAAACATTGGTGCGAATAACGCAAATGATAATAATGGAGGCAATAATGGAGGTTATAATCAAGAGAACACGGTTCCTAGTGGAAATCAAAATCAGTACACAAGAACTATAAACTCGAGAGGGGCCTACCTTTCCACCTGGGGTACTAGTAGAGGGTAACAATGAGCCCCGAAAACCGATTTGCAGAATGTCATGAGCCGAAATCAATATATAATATCAATATATTTTGATGCACACATAACTTGTTCAATTATTGTAAAGTCCTTAACTATGATAAATCAATATACAATTAATATTATTATTAGAAGTAACAACAATTAATCAATTAATAGTTAATTACTAATAATGTAATTAAATAATAATATATTATTAATCAATATATTTATAGATTGATCAATACTACTAATAATATTAATCAATGTATATATATATAATGTTAGTCAGTAAATATTTATAATATTAATCTTAATTGATATAATATTATTATTAATATAAATTTATCCATATAATATTAATCATTAATATTAATATTGATTTATCTACAACATAATATTATAATCCTTAACATATATAACATATTCATATAATATAAATCAATAATTAACACTAATGATCGATAATACTGATCATACTTAATACTACTGTCGACTATTATTAGGGAAGACACAACATCCACATAAATAGTCATCGAACATGGATATGTCCACTCTGTGTCTAGGCACGATAGTGACGATTCAGGATGAAATGTGGTTGAGTGATCCCTCCAACCAAGTCTCCCCAATACGCGTTTTGAGGTCCAGTGATATCTTGGATTAAACAAGCTAACACGACAACATTCTCTAAGTAAGATTATCGATGGAGGACATTGTTGACGGCGTTAATACCATACAGGTAGCGAACACAGAAAATAAAAAGCGGTTTCGCTGTAGATTACGATCTTAGTCATGATAGTAGTCTACGACATTAATCCTTTGTGAAAATTTATGAAGCATTGACTAATTGATTACCAATAAGACTTATGAGTAGAGATCAACATGTGGCATTATTTTTTGAGAGGTGTGATTTACATGGATACGATTTGTTAAGAAGAGTTGATTTAGAAAGGGCATGACCATTCATTATTCAAGAGGTGCAACCTCTCTATTAGGCGAGCTATAAGAGTCAAATCAATTCATTTCATTTTGGGGGGAGGGAATCATAATATATATTGGCAAACAAGTTTGGAAGGTAGAAGGAAAGCAACTAGATAGAAATAATGTGCTATCAAAGAGTAAAATTATTTAGAAAGGAGAGTAAGAGGATTAAGGGGATTAGAGATTACTTAAATATATATTGATTAATGACTAGATGAATTAATTCTAATTAATATTCTCGAGCAAGAAAATATAAGGAAAGAACTAAATAATACATCTGAATATTCTTAAGGATATATATATATATATATATATATATATATATATATATATAGAGAGAGAGAGAGAGAGAGAGAGAGAGAGAGAGAGAGAGAGAGAGTATATATAAACTATATATATATCCCAAGTATATATTTGAATTATATATCTTAAGTTCTTTGACTAATCTAATATATATTTGGGATAAGAAAGTGTCTTATATAAATACAATTTATATATACTAATAAGAGTGAAACTATCTAACTATGCATCAACTTTGTGATGCATGTTTGTTGATATATTTGTAATACATCAAATAATAATATATACTTGGTTAATTATTTAATCACTCACTAATACAACTAATAAGCAGATAGGGAGTTTGTGAAGGGGAGAGTAATCCGGTCACAGTGAGGAGAAGATTCCCAAAAAGGGCTTTGTTCATGAGGGAGCCTCTTGGAGACAATTTCTACCCAAGCACAATAATTCTACCATCCGCATTAGGTTTAGTAATTAGGAGAGGATTAAGGTATTGAGGCTTAAGTATGTATTGTTTCTAAATATGATTTAGATGCATAATGACATGATTATTGGGAACTAGCTTTCTCCTAGTATGAGACATTATAATTTACCATCCCCAAGGGCAATTCAAACCCTAATTGAGAATTTTAGAACAAATCAAGTAAGGTCCCAAAAGGGATCATTACACAGAATCAATTTTGACATGATTGGGAGAGTAGAGTTCCTAAGTTCCAAGCTGCTATCTTTTTGAGAGAATACATTGATGTCGGGATGAAACATAGACCTCGTACTGGTGGAATAACATAGAACCGTGACTTGTAGAAGAAGGTAGGAAAGTTGAGTCTACCTTATTAGGATGGTTCAAGGAAGACTTTAGCTCGAGCTTGGGTTCAAAAGGTAGATACTTATTTCCAGCTCAACGCTATGCCAGAGGAAGAAGCCACTAAGTATGTAGCAATAAATCTTGATGGCATTGCACATGAGTGGTGGCACCATGACATGATCACCATGGGACATGATAGGATTATTTTTCATTCAAATTTTAGAGAGAGATAGATTGAAAGGTTTGATAAGAAAGATCTAGAATTGCATTTTCAAGGAGTTGGCACAGTTGAAGCAACGAGGTTTAGTAGATACATATATCATTGATTTTCAGAGAGTTGCGGTGTTGGTCATATATTTTAGAGAGGAGAGTCATGGTTATTTTTTTGGATGGGTTGACAGATCCATTGAGAAGATAGATTAAGGCTCTCAATCCACCTACTTTATAGGAGGCTATCAAAGAGGCTAGAGATATGGAGGCTTCTACTTATAGAAGCAAATTTTAGTTCAAAGGATTCCCACATAAGGACAAAGACAAGAAATAGTTTCAAAGGGAATCAAATCAGCCACAAAATGAGTCAAACAGATTGGATAGTGAATAACTAAATGACCTTTTGCAAGAAGAAATTATGCTTCCATTGCAGAGAAACTTAGGACTCATCACATAAGTGTAGTATGAAAGCCAAAGCCAAATAGTTGGACTATTTTTTTGCTGAAGAATCAACATCATAAAAAATAGAACAATAGTTTGATTTAGAGAGTAGTGAAGAGGAAGATTCATCCGAAGAAGAGCCAAAGGATGATAGGACCATTGAACAACTCACTAGTGCTTAAAAGACAATTACATTCAAGGTGAGAGATGTAATACACATAAATGAGTAGTGACATTGATTGATGAAGGTTCCACACACAATTTCATTCATGAAGGCTTTGTGGCTAAGCGAGGCTTGCAAACGGAGGAGCACTATGGGTTTAAGGTGATGGAGGCTAATGGGTTAAGCTTCCTTGTACTCGTAAGATCCCAAATATATGTATACAATTGGGTGAGTATGAGATGAAAGATGAACTTTATGTGGTTGATATGGGGGATAATGTTGTTATACTTGGTATGGCATGGATGTTGTCACTCGTGGACTTCTCTTTCAAATTATAGAAGTTGGAGATGAGGTTTGAACATCAAAGAAGGAAAGTAGTACTTAGAGGACTTTTAAATGGAGGGCCTAGAGTAGTATCACTTATGAGGATGAAGCAACTAATTAGACATGACTAGGTACAATGGGCAGTAGCATTTCATCATGCTAGCAGTTCCTGCAGTTATAGATCTACAAAAACATAGTTACCATCCTAACATTAAAATGTTGCTATCCAAGCATAGCAAGGTGTTTGGGAGTATCCTCATGGATTTCCATCTGGGAGAGGGATAGAGCATGTTGTTGAGATAGAGGAGGGTGCCAAACCAGGAATCACTATGCCATACAAACATTCTAAGAGACATAAGGATGAGATAGAAAAATCAATCAAGGAGCTATTGGAGATGGGCCAAATTAGACCAGGAAGAGTCCATTCACATCAATAGTAGTTTTGGTGAAGAAAAAGATGGAATAATGTGAATATGCATTGATTACAGGGCACTAAACAAGAAGGCTATTAAAAATACGTATCACATTCCTCAAATAGATGATTTGATTGATGAATTGCATGGTGCTTATTATTTTTCAAAGATAGATTGGGGTACCTTTAGATATGAATGAGGAGAGAGGGCATAGAGAAAACTGCATTCAGATGCCATTTCATACATTTTGAGTTTTTGGTGATGCCCTTTGGTTTAATGAATGCTACAACCACTTTCTAGAGTTGCATGAATCATGTGTTCAAGAAACAATTGAGGGAGTTTGTATTGGTATTATTTCATGATACCCTGATTTCAAGAGGACTTGGGAGGAGCATATGAGGCATCTTGAGGAGGTTCTTAGCATTCTGGAGAGAGGGTCCTTGTATGCTAAGTAATATAAATGTGACTTTGGTATGACAGGGATTCTCTGTGTGGGTCACATCATCGATTCAAAGGGAGCAAGAAACATCTTGAGAAGATCAAGGCTATTGGTGAATGGCCTACTCCTACAAATCTCACTTACTGTAAGGGATTCTTTGATCTCTACAAATTATGCAAGAGGTTTGTAATGGGCTTTTCACAGATTGCAGCCCCACTTATAAATTTAACAAAGAATGGAGCTTTTGAGTGGTTTGATTCAATGCAAAACTGTTTTGAGCACTTCAAGTAGGTGATGTCTACATGTCATGTGTTGGCAATATCAGATTTCTAAAAACCTTTTGAGTTGGAGTGTGACATGACATTTCAAGAAAGGGGATCAATGCATTTTTGATGTAGGAGAAGCACCTCATTGCATTTGAGAATAAGAAACTAATAGGTGTGGAGAAGAGTTACTTTGTGTATGTTAGACAGATGTTAGCCATTATGCATGCTTTGGTCAAATTTAGACCATACCAAGTTGGGGGTAAGTTTATCATCAAAACAAATCACAATAGCATGAAGTACTCCATGAACCAAAAGTATCTTAATGATAGGTAGTAGAAGTGGGTTAGTAGACTGCAGGCATATGACTTTGACATCATGTATATTGAGGGAAAAAAGAATGTAGTTGATGATGCACTTTCCAGGAGGCTTCACATATTCTCTTGTAGAGATTTTTTTGCTGATTGAAAGGAGTTAATTGCAACAGAGTATGCCAAAGATTCATGGGCAGCATGAGTAATAGATGGCACATTTCATGATGATAGGTACACGGTGACTAACGAGTTGATCATTTACAAGGAGATAATTTATTTGGTGCCTTCTTCATCGCTTAAGGTGAAGATATTGATGACTTTCCATGATGCACCTATGGTTGTTTACCCAAGTTTATTCATTATTCTATAGACATATTTGGGAGAGGTATACTTGGAAAGAACTTAAAAATTAAGTCCTTTAGTATGTTAGATAATGTCCCACTTGCCAGCTAAATAAGAATGAACACACATATCTAGCTGATTTACTTCAACCCTTACCCATTCTTAATTAGAAATGGGAATGTATCTCCATGGATTTTATTTCAAGGCTACCTAAGGTCCAAGGAAAAATTGCATTTATATGATGGTTGATAGGTTGACCAAATTTGCACACTTTTTTTGTATTTCAACAACATATACAACACAAGTAGTTGATTTATTTTCAGGTTGATTTTAGGTTGCATAGGATGCCCAAGAGTATTGTGAGTGATAGGGACAACAAGTTCCTAAGTATCTTTTGGTAGGAGCTCTTCAAATTGGGTGGGACTGAGCTCACTCCTAGTACGAGCTACCACCCACAGACAAATGGATAGACGAAGATGGTAAACAAATGGGTAGAAGGGTATCTCAAGAAGTATGTTTTTGGACAACAAAGAGCCTAGATCAAATAACTGCACCTTGGTGAGTATTGCCATAATACTACCTATTACATGTCTATCAAGATATCACCATCCATGGCCGTGAATGGATATAAGGAACCCACCTTTGTGGACCTACTTTTTGGGGACAACAGAGTGCCCAAGGCAAAGATTTATTAAAAGAAGGTCAGGACACCATGAATCACTCAAGGAGAACTTGCAACAGGCACAAAATCAGCAGAAGCTATATGTTGATCAGCATTGAGTAGAATGCAGTTTCGAGGTTGGGGACATAGTGTATTTGAGGCTTCAACCATATAGACCATCTACTCTCAAGAAGAGTGGAGCAGCGAAGCTTAATTTCAGATTCTATGGTCAAATCAGAGTGTCCAAGAGGGCTGGAAAGGTTGCCTATGAGCTTGAGTCAGTAGCTAGCAAGTAAGTCCACAATGTCTTTTATGTATCCAGGCTCAATAAGGCACTTAGGCACAATGTAGTTCCCTCATTTTAGTTGCCCCCATTAGATGAGGAGGGGAAGTTGATACTGATCCTGAGGTCATTATAGACACCAGAGATGATTATTCTTAGGAGGGACATTAAAGAGTTTTTGGTAAATGGAAGAACTTTACAATATAAGATGCAACGAGGGAAAATGAGTAGATTTTGCATCATCCAGAGTTGAGATAGCTTGAGGACAAGGAATTTTGGGAAGGGCGAACTGTAATGTTCCCTCCTAATCAATTAGTTTGGTGGACAGTTAGTCTATCCAGTGGGCTCACGTAGGTTAATGTATTAGGGTTAGGGAACTTTGGATATAGTTGATCCAGCGGGATGGTAGTGTTAGAGGTTTAGTTGAGTTGTGATAGTTATTATGAGCATAATGCTCTTTTCAAGAGTGATTTTGGGTGAGTTCTCTAGTACTTCCTATTTTTCATGATGTCAGTTTTTGGCACCCAACCGGCAGAATTACTCTTTTTGGATATGTTGGTGGGAGTTGTGGATATCAATATTTTGATATTTAATATAGTTTAGTGAATATAAATATCGTTATTTTAATATTTAATATAAGGCTGAGGCTGACCCCTTTTTGGAGGTTATAAAAAGGGTTTTGGGAGCTCATTTTGGGCATGCTAGAGTTGGATATTTGATATTGCTTCTTGTTCTTGGAGGAGATTATTCTTCTGAGGTTTTGTGAGGATGAAATTCCTTGCAAGCGACATTCTCCACATTGTTAGACACAATCTGGAGGATTCATGGTGTTTTCTCTTAGGAAACACAATTGAGCTGATTGATGATTCAAAAATTCAGTTATTGGAGTTTTAATTGCATAATTGGTCTTGGGGGGCTGATTGAGGGGAGTTTTTGAGGAGTTTGTTGTGATTTATGCTTCCATTGGCTGGCCATACCATTTTATTTGCTGGTCATACTACTTGTAGAAGACCATACACTTCATTTGAGGACGTGAGACTTCTAGGAGGTGCATTTTGAGGGTTTGGGTGTGACATTTTGCATAGTTGGTGTAATCTTGGGCTGTCGTACTCAGAGCTATATCTTTCTTGGCCAATGGAGAGTTTTTTTTGGAGTGGCATCCAATTCTAGTGATGTCGGTTTGCTGACCTTATGAACAGACAGACTTATTTGTTTCTGCATTTTGTGGGTATGTCAAGATTAGATATGTAATGAGATTTGATGATCTGGGTCGCTCATAAATTTTTGAAATATTATATATTCAACTTAGATTATTAATCTGGAACTTTGAGCCTTATGCATTTCTATTATTGTCATATTTCTGAGCTGTTTATTTGTTGGAAACCTCTTTATTTTCTGCACTTCATTTTTTATTACAAAACTATTGCAAAACACATTTTAAAACGAAAAATCTCAAGACAAAACAGGGGAGCACATTACAAAGTTGCCATTGTCTCAAAAGTTGTTAGTGTGGGGTGTTTTATGTTCAAATTTATAAGGGTTTGTGGTTATGTTGAAGTATTGAGGTTTACTTTCCTAGTTTTCCTTTCTCCACAACTCCCTCATTTCCTTTATTCTTGTCAAAATAATAGATTTCCCCATCTTTTTATACTTCATTACCAGCCTTTATCCTTTTCCTTATCAGAATTTTGGAGTTTTCTTTCCTAGCATCCATTGACTCCAACCCTCATTCTTCTGCTTTTCCTTTGTTGATGTTTTAGACTTTATCTTATGGCACACTTTTTCATGGAACCTTGACTTCTTGATCCTTCGCACTAAGTTTACTTTTTGGAGTCACAATTTCAGACATCCCTTTACCTGAGTATCTTTTCCTAGGTATCCTTAATCTTTGACATTTTTCACCATACCTTAAATACTTGAGCCTATGCCTTAGAAAATTTCCATGGGCCAAAGTTTTGGACTTTAGCCTCATCTGATATGTAGTGTTCAACCCAAATTTGAAATCAATTTTTTTTCCAATGCCCACTAAGATTATTGATTTCTATCATGCTTGTATTTAGTCAATGGAATGTTTGCCCCTGATTTTATTTTGAAATGTTTTGCCAATGTCTGGGAACCAAATGTTTACTGTTTTCTGATTACTTGTTTCAGATTTCACTTCCAATAAGATTGAACATAGAATGCAATGTATTGAAAGATAAATAGAGCTGGAAGCAGATATTGAAGTTCACTATCAAAACTTTACATACTTCATGCATTAAATTTGAAAAATGATATGACATAAAAGGACAGACCTGAAAATTGAACTTCTGGAAATGTTTATCAAGTTTCTTTGAATCAGACTTCATTGATACTAAGGATAGTCTTCAATGAAATTACATTATCCGACATGTCTCTTTCAAATACAACCAAAACATAAATTCCTTGAACATTAAGAATACCAAATGAAGATTTAAACCCTCAGAAAGTCTGCGTCAAAGAGCAGATTGGAACCTCAGCAAAACCCATGTGCCAAAGGAAAATATATGACCCCTAGGAAGGGTAATTCTTCTCTGTAAAATCATAACTTCAGCAAAGGGTGCAAATAACATATAAATATGAGTCATCTAGGCCAGCAATGAACAATTAAACAATACACAAAAGCTAATTTGCCTTCTTCCAAGAAATACGAGAAAAATATAATTTCCTTGAAATTCTGAAAATAAGACCAGCACTTGGAAAAAGCTTCCCCAAACACACCAAAACACATCAAAACACCTTGAAAATATTCATGATCATCAAACCAAATTCACCAACGCCAATCCAAAATCACTGAAAAAATCGATTTTTAAAACACAATCAGCTAGGTTGGATTTTTCACCAGCAAAACTAGGCTATCTGAGGAGGGATTTCATCCTCAATAATCTTTATAGGAATTCCAAGTTCATTACATCAACATTTCTGTATTTTCACAATATTCAACATAAATGAATGAGAGCCAAAAATCTACTTTATAGATTTTAAATAAACAGTTAGGGAAACACTAGAATAAGGCAAATAATAAAATAATAAACATTAACCCTTTTTAATATTTCATTTTTTCTTTTCAAGCTTGATATCCCCTGTTTGCAACACAAATAACAACTAAATCTTTTATTTTTTAACTTAATCCTCCTTCGTGGTTGACATCTCCTTTTAGTGGCCATATTTAAAGATATTAAAATACCATTTCACCCATATTGGCCTGGTGTCCACCCTTTTTGGAATTCAAATAAGCTTTAAAAACATAAGCTATGCCCCCCTTCCCTAGGTGTGGCCTAAGGGGTCACTTTATGAACACTTTATTTCACTTAAGTTATAAAGTCACTTTATTTATTCAATTAAGTGAAATAATAATATATTATTCTTCAAAACTTGAGGAAGATTACCAAGACAACATTATCAATGTAATCACCGATAGTACCAAAATATTAACACTTCTAGAACCAATTGAAGTCATCAGAAGATAACTAATGTCGAGACAAGGTCATACTATTAATAGTAGTTTTCTTTGAGGACCGAAGAGAACAAAACCCAAAATGACCCAGAAAGGTCGGCGCCATGCAATCACTTTAAACAAATAGTAGTGATCTTCGGCGACAAAGAGAACAAACCCACATAACCCAAAAAGATTGGTGCCATGCAAGCACTTACTATAAATAACAGTCTTATCTAGGGTTCAAAGAGAACAAACCTAGAAAAACTTAGAAAGATTGGTGCCATGCAAGCACTTACTATAGATAGTAGTGTTCTTTGAGGACAAAGGAGAACATACCCAGAAATATTGGTGCCATGCAAAACCTTACTATAAATAGACAGTATTGACAAAACCCTTTTGAAATTGAGATTTGATCTCACAAAGAATATTGGAACATTCCTAGTGAAATTGGAAACCTCTGAGAAACCCTAGAAATTGGCCAATGCTTGCAAAACAGGATGGTGTAAAAATGGGGAAGTTATATTTTTGCATTCCCAAAGATTGCTTGTCCCAAAACAATGTCATCACAATTCCCGAAACATCAAGCTGATTTGCACTAAAACCAAAAATGACCCCAGGGTCCCAAGTCAACCTAGGAGATCTATAGTATCATATTCTCAAGGGCTAATTTGACTTTCATACATAAACACTAAGGGCTAATTTGATATGATGTATCTTAGTTCAAGTCTTTTTTATGTAAGATTACATAGATATTTTTTGATCAGAGAAGTTTGGTTCTTGTCCCTAGTGAATTGATAACATTTAGGTGGAGAGCATTTAAAAGCTAAGTGAAGGACATTAGGTTGATCGAATCTTTCTTCCATTCTATCTCATTATTTAGTAGCAGAATTGGGTGTGTCTGCATCTGATATTTCATGGAGATGGTAATAGACCTTTCAGGTCCCTCTTCTTGTTTGGGTTACACAGTGGTTGCATTTAACTTGAGGCCTTGAAAAGGTGATAGAACGAGCCTTGAAAATGTGCCAAAACGATAACCACTAATTTTTTCATTTTGCATTGAATTCACAACCACAGATAGAACGAGCCTTGAAAATGTGCCAGAACGACAACCACTAATTTTTTTATTTTGTGTTGAATTCACAACCACAGACAAATTATCGACTTCTTTAAATCAGTGAAGAAACTGCTTGATCTTGGATGCTAGGATAGATGTGTTTATTGCATTGATGGCATGAAATTATGCACAAGGGATTGATTTGAAGAACCCTATTGGCTTGAACTATTCTCTTCATGACTTCTCAAAGATATTCTTTGGGGCTGATGTGAAAAATAATCCTTTATCAAGTAGAAAAGGGTTTCGTATTTTCCCCTCCTTCCCCTTCTTTTGTAAATATTTGTTCTTGTTCAGGTTTTGGCGTTCTTATTTTGGTAATACTCTTCTAGTTCTATTACAACTTTTAGAAAGGATTTTGTATAGATCTTCCTTTGTTGTCATTGACAGATTGTTTTCTTGAGTTCCATTGACTTAAAATGTGATTTCTTTCTTTTGTTCTTATCTTAGGTTGAAGGTGCTGCAAAACAAGGAGGAAGAGGCCCTAGTATTTGGGATATATTTTCATACACACCAGGTTTGCTTTAATTTTCTTCTATTGAGTATTGTGTGCATGTTATCTTCATCTCTTTTGTGTTTTCTAGGGTAAGAATCTGAAGCTTTTCTATTTTTCTTTTTTTGATAAACATTAAATGTAATAGATAATGTTCCTCAAATGATAATCTTTTAGATTTTTTAGGAAAAATTTTTGATGGAAAAAATGGAGATATTGCAGTGGATCAGTATCATCGTTACAAGGCAAGCATTTACCTCTTGTGATCTATTAGTTCTAGGAAATGCATATGATAATAAGCTTTGGTTTCAATAAAACATGGTAATATCTATTTGTATGGGATTTCTTTTTCTATGTTAAAGGTCGTCTGTGCTGTATTTTAAAGATGATCCTTAGCTGCTTCACTTTTTATAAGTCTCAATAGATAACAGATAAACAGCACAAGATTTGTAACTCAATACCAGAGGTACTAACAAACAGTAGCAAATAATTTACTGATCTTTATTTCTGAATTGCACAATCAGAAACTGATAATTGTTTTCCCAAAATACATTACAGCAGTTCCATTACATAAATATGTGCAAAGAATATACTGAAGCAGAGATAATTAGATTGCACCTTATTCTTTTCCTCACACAGCAATACTGACCAGAAGATCCTTACGTCCAAGGCAAACGGATTCACACCCAAGTCCAAGAGTCATTTGAACTGAAGGCCACACCAAATCAAAAAGAAAAGAAGCCTGAAGCACAAAGAAGTGACTTCCACCTTTATACATGTACAAGTCTGAAAATATACAAGGCAGATAAAGTGAATGCACAAGAACAATCAGAGTGGGGTCCCATGGAGGGGTGCTTCCTAAAAATATTTCTGTGGGTGCTGCTGAGATTTTTTACGATTATTTTAAAGGGGGTGGTCCTATGAATTTTGTAGTTCAGTTTAGGCTTAAAAGTTTAAGCTTCGAAATTTATGGAAGCTGGTGGTCTCATGAATTTTGTTATTTGGCATATTCAATTTTTGTGAGTAACTAAATATAAAAGATAAAAAAAATTAATTGATAAAAACTGAAAAACATCATATGATTGACTTGTGGCAAAAAAAAAGCCTATGTGGGTAGGGTGATTTCTAGCCCCCAGCTTTTCCACTTGCCTAAATTTGCAGCCCTACAAGGTAGGGGCTGCTATTTTTGAGGAAGAGATTCCAATTAATCCCGAAGCATTTTTTTTTGATTTCATGGGACCTCCTGGTCCTTAAAAATAGATATGAAGCCCCACTCATGGGATCCTAGCCATAGTCCATGAATTCCTAGTCTAGAAATACACAAAACAACTCGTTCCAACGCTCCCACACCTTCACCTCAATAGCTGCCAAAATGGGAAGTGCATCAGTGGTCAAGGAAAGCACCTTACAAACAACAATGAAAGACTATACTCAACCTCCAACAAGAAAACTTTCCTAATGCTCACGATCAGCAAATGACTTTAAAGTCTCACGCCAAATTGAAGGAGCATGTTGGCTAGCAAGAACCAAACTCACAAACTTCAGAGTACTCATGCTTGTCATCACTTAAAAAAGAGCCAATTGAATGCATAAAGCTTCAACATATGTCTTTAACACCTCTAATTTGGAATAAACCTTTCTTTGATGGAGCAGATTAAAGCAGATATTTTGAATAATATAGAACTTGCAAAGCTGGTCAACAATACTCTGCAAATAGTCCTTACGCATTATGCATAGGAAAGGGAGGCTTCATCACACGCAACCAGCTCCTAAAGACAGCTTCATCAACCCACATGTGATGTCCCTAAATTTTGACAAACTAAAGAAGTTAAATTAGTTATTCTAAAGTTGTCCAAATAAATTAATGATTAAACAGATGACTTTATTTTAATTAATTTAATTAAAAAGTGACTCAAATAAAATTATATTATAAAGTCACTTCAATTATTAAGTTCTCTATCTTATTACAGAAGTTACGTTATGAGTTGGAAAATTCTGGAAGCTCTGCCAGATTGATTATAAAAGAGAGGGTTTGCAATTCATTTGACATGTTGAAATGTTATTTCGATTTGATGAATTTGTCTAGTGCATTTGCATTGGCTGAATTTCTGGAGACAAAACCTTTAGGAATTGATCAAAGAGCTGGACGAAAACCTGGTTCTTCCTGGGAGGGGATTCACGACAGAGTTCACACTTGTGCTGAATTTATAAGATTTGAAATCTGCTTCAAAGGTAAAGGAATTTGCAGGTCTGATATTTAAATTAGGTTTTGGTGGATAAAATTTATTCCGAATATTTTATTGCAAATAAATATTACAGAGACCTACTTAAATGTGCTGATAAAATGACTCATTCAAGATTATAAAGGCTATGGTGAATATTTTATACATTGCAAGAAATTATCAGGCTTAAAAAGGAACGATTGCCGTTGGCCAAAGTGGCAATTTAATAATTGTTTGGAAGGTAATTTAATAAATTGAAAGCCAAACTATTCTATGGAGTCCAGCGTTTAAATATTATGGGGCCAATAATAATATTTGTTAAGTGATAAAGTATATGTTTGCCATGGGAATAGGTATATAGAGAAAGATTAAGTCAAGAATTAAATTTTTCTTTCCCCAAAACAATTAATGTTCTGGGTGCATATAATTTGATATATTTGGACTGAATAAATATTGAAAGAGAGAGATTGCTAACGTGGCTCTTCCATGGTGCCATGTTAGCCAAAGTTTACACACCAGAGTGTTGCGCTTGTTCAAGATTTAGCGGGAGTTGGAGAAAATTTATGTTGCTTCTGTTTCGTGATTAGTATAATCCCGTTGTCAATTTGAATAATGACAATTCGAGATTGGTATAATCCCGTTGTCAACTTGAGATAATGACAATTCGAGATTGGTATAGTCCCGTTGTCAAATTGGAGGTTGATATAATCTCCGAGGGTTGATATAATCCTCATATAGCCAGTATATACTGATGACTCAAACATATGCATATGTAAAGCCTCAGATGGAGGATATCTCTTTCGAGAAGAGGAATGTACCAGGTATTGGCTTTCCTAAAATCCTAGAGGATGCGCTACAAAGATGATGGTATTAATAACCCAGGAATGGCTTAGAATTGATCCTATATCATTCAAGCTAGAGGATCCCTCTCAAGGGTTAAGAAACCCAATCTGTAGACTTACTTTAGGAATAGCTAGGATTATAAATATATAGATCTAAATTTACATCTATTCATGTCTTTATTGCTTCTATTGACTTGTTTTCTGCAGTTTCATCCAATTGTAGGACACATCGAGGTAGAGGGGACATTACAGTGGTATCAGAGCATAATCTTGCCATCCTGTGGATGACAGTTCATGGAAACATATAAATGGAAAAAGGGCACAAAAGCTATGGCCGAGCAGTTGGCAAGTGAACTAAGAAGCTTCATGGAACAAACCAACGAGAGATTTGAAGGACGAATCAATTGATTCTACAAGCTATCCAAAACATGAGCAATAATAATAATAAGCATCATGATAGACCCACTTCCAATCAGGGAAGGGATACCCACTCCAATCACTCTGAAAATGATCACTCAACTCAAAGCTCTACTATTAGACCCACTATACCGTATTTTCTTCCCAGGGAAGAACCCACTATAGAAGAAGAAGAACCATCCTCAAACACCATAGAAGAAATCGCCCAAATGTATGCAACATTAGATCCTGAAACCCAAATACTCATTCCCTTTCGAGAATATTATGAGACCAAAATTGTGAGGAACCGAATTGGCTCTTCCTGGATATATATTGATAAATTGAATACAACTGCAACTATTTTCAATAATATTTATGCAAAGCTAATTCTGGTAACACAACCGGCAATTTTAATTAACTAATTTAGAGGAATAACATTCTGAATTGATGTTCTTTATTTGAAATTTTATTTCAACAAAATTATGTAGTAATCATATGTTATTAATTTTCGAATTGCACCTGTGCTTAAGCAAATCTTCCCTTTTGCTGTCACGTCCTCCAAATATAGCTACCACCTTTTTGAATGTGATCACGTCACTGCACTTGGTAGTATGCGACTGGTTTATACAGGATTGCCGTCCCAGAAAAGTGGTCTCACGACCTTGTTGGATAGAAAATGTGACCTGAGTTGCTGCTGCAAATGCCTTCACACTCACGTGCCAGCACACTGGGTTGACGTTGACAGATTGCAATGAGATTTCGCTGTCAAATAGTAACGTCTCCCAGTATATATGAATCGTAGCCAATAAATACTCCACCACACATGAAATTCGATAATCCTCTTCTTTCACAATCTTTTCGATAATTAGAAAAATATATAAGCAACATCCAAGGAATTATTTCAGAATTCGATTTGTTGAATTCACAGACACAATTCAACAACAAACTTCAAACTCCAGATTTAGGACTCTCACAAATCCGATATACGACAGCACCGAATTGTGATCTCAGAAACAATCAGCTGTAAAATTCACCATCAACAGATAATGACTCAAATTACGAGAAGAGGAATCAGTCCTCGAAACCCTAGCCAGGTTTGTCTTTCTCCCAAATTCCAATAAAATAATGATTGCATATAAGATAACAAAAGTGCTTTTTCGAGTAGAATATATAGGCTTTTTGGAAAAAGCTCTTTTTAATATTTTCACTTAATTGGCTTTAAAAAATAACTCCACTTTATAACATAAAGTTATAAAGTCATAAGTTATTAAATTAAATCAAAATAATTTAATTTAATAACACATTTAAAATATAAGCCATTGAATTGTCTGACTGCAATCAACGAACTTCTGACAAAGCACCAGATCCAACTGCCCAACTAGGAATAGGCACTGCCCTGCCAGAAATAGCCACTGCTAAAAATAGACTTACCAAAAATAGTAAATCCGTCTCAGAAACTCCTAGAGACCCTCAAAACACATTGTCAGCTCACGAGGGTCGCATTGATGAACTGACTAAGCTCAACTGCAGAGACCTGCTAAATTGGGGATATTACAGTCCTCCCTCCCCAAGATTGCTTGTCCCCAAGCAATCGCAATCCCGGGTGCTGCAGAATATCCTCAGGCTCCCAAGTGGCATCCTCATCAGGAAGTCCGTGCCACTTCACCAAAAACTCTCTAACAACTTTACGCCGTAGATGCCTCTCCCTGGTCTCCAAAATAGCCTTAGGGACCAACTCCAATCTGCCCTCATCATCCAAGGGAGGTAACGTAGAAGATGGTACAACATGTTGACCCAATGCCTTCTTGAGACGTGAGACGTGGAAAACATTATGAACCTTGCTATCAGGAGGTAAATCTAGCTCATACGCAACCTCTCCCACCCGGCGAACTACACAGAAAGGTCCATAGTAACGGGGCTTGAGCTTCTTAGCTCCGCTCTTCTTGATTGAGGAATGCTTGTAGGGCTGTAGCATCAAATAAACCATATCATCCACTTGAAAAGAACGAGCAGTCCTCCTCTGATCAACATACTGCTTCTACTGATTCTGAGCCCTCTGAATATTATCTTTTAATGCCCGCATGATATCCTGACCATCCTGTAACATATCCCCAGCACTGGGCACTCGATTGTCACTGCATAATAAATCCATGAAACTAGGTGGATCATACCCATACAAAGCCCGGAATGGTGACATCTGAATAGTCATGTGATGAGTGGAATAAAAAAACTCACACAAATGTATGCACTTCACCCAAGCCCACTGCTGAGAAGAAACATAATTCCGTAGATAGCCCTCCACCCATTTATTCACTATCTCAGTCTGACCATCCATCTGGGGGTGGTAACTAGTGCTGGGAGTCAATTTCGTCCCACACAACCGGAAAAGCTCCTGCCAGAAATGACTCATAAAGCGGCTATCAGGATCGCTCAAAATAGTTTGGGGCAAACCATGTAATCTGAATACCTCCCGGAAAAATAACTCAGCTAACTGAATAGCTGAGAAAGTGGTGGTAATCAGAAAGAAATGGGCGTACTTGGTAAGACGATCTATCACCACGAAAATACAGTCTCTACCTTGGGCTTTCGGCAAACCCACAATATAATCCATAGATAAACAAGCCCACTTCCGTTCAGGAATGGGAAGTGGCTGTAACAACCCGGCCGGATAAGTATGCTCCTGTTTGTTCTGCTGACAAACAGAGCACTCACGGACATACTGCTGAACATCTGTCTTCAGCCCCTTCCAAGTGAACCTCTCACGAATCTGCCTAAAGGTCTTAAAGAAACTCAGATGTCCTGCCAAGTGTGAATCATGGGAAGCCCGAAAAATGATCTGTCTGACACTAGACCTAGGGACTAAATATATCCTCTCCTTGTAAATGATCAGCTCATTCACAAGTGTATAATCACTGTCCTGTACACTGCCATCAACAATACCAGAGGCCCACTGATCACGAGCATACTCTGCAACAATCAGATGTCTCCAATCCTTAGCTATCTTTGAAATCACGCACAAGTGGGGTCTCTGTGAAAGGGCATCAGCTACCACATTTTGAGTACCTTTGATATAAGAAATATCAAAGTCATAGGACTGCAACTTGCTATCCCACTTCTGCTGTCTCTCATTAAGATCATGTTGCCCAAGGAAATGCTTCAAGCTGTTATGATCAGTTTTAATACAAAATTTTCTCCCTACCAGGTACTACCTGAATTTGGCCGAGGCATGCATAATGGCCAACATTTCCTTGTCATAAATACTAAACAGCATCTCAGGACCCCTGAGCTTAGGACTCTCAAAAACAATAGGGTGGCGATCCTGTGATAGCACTGCGCCAATACCTTCCCCTGAGGCATCACAATGCAACTCGAAGGGTCTCGTGAAATCCGGTAGTGCCAAAACCAAGCATGTAGTCATGATCACCTTGAACTTCTCAAAACACTCCATCAGTCCAAATAAAAGCACCCTTATGGGTTAAATCAGTAAGCGGCGCTGCATGTCTAGAGAAACCTGACACAAATCTCTGATAGAAAGCACATAAACCAATGAATCCCCTCAGCTGTGTCAAGTTTCCTGGTGTAGGCCACTCCAAAAAAGCATGAACCTTGTCCGGGTCCATGCGAACTCCCTCTATGCTGATGATATGCCCCAAATACAGTAACTCTGTCATGCCTAAAGCACACTTGGACTCCTTGGCAAACAAGGAGGCCTCATCAAGAATGCCGAGTACTGTATCCAAATGTGCTACATGCTCATCCCAAGTCTTACTATAGACTAATATGTCGTTAAAGAAAACAAGAACAAATCTCCGCAACTGGCCATGGAAGACTCTGTTCATAGTAGACTGAAATGTAGTGGGAGCATTAGTCAAACCGAAAGGCATGACTAGAAACTCAAAATGGCCACAATGACACCTGAATGCCGTCTTCTCCACATCCTGCTCTCTAACTCTGATCTGATGGTATCCGGATCTCAAGTCAATCTTGGAGAAGGATTTGGCCCCATGTAACTCATCAATAAGCTCATTAATACGAGGAATCAGGTACCGGTTTTTAATAGTTTTCTTGTTCAGCATCCGGTAATCTATACACATTCTGAGTGTCCCATCTTTTTCTTCACCAAAACAACAAATGAAGCAAAGGGAGACTTACTCGGCCTAATATGTCCCATAGCGAGCAACTCCTGAATGGTCTTTTCAATCTCATCCTTCAATCGCTTAGGGTGCCGGTAAGGAGTAATCATGATGGGCTTAGTGCCCTCCTCTAACTCAATAATGTGTTCAATTCCTCTGTCAGGTTGTCTGCCATAAGCTAAATCATTAAACACCTTGGAGTGTTTAATTCTGAGCTGCTGAATATCCGGATGATAAGCTGGCCCATTTGTGTTATTTGATGTAGACAACACCCTACACTCTTCTGCCCAATCAATAACATCATCATGCTTTACCAAACGCTGCATACGGTTGTAGGAAATAGTCTTCAAATCACCACACTAAATGGCCTTAAGAATGTGTGTCTTACCATCCTTGATGAACCTCAATTCCATCCTTTCTGTATTCATGTAGATATCTTTAAGTGAATGCAACCAGCTCATGCCAAGGACTATATCTGTGCTGCCCATGTCAACCACATAAAAATCTGCCTTGAAGGAATCATTATTCAACTTTACAGGAAGCTCAGGAATCTTTTTATTACATTTGAGAGAGTAACCATCAGCTACCTGTACTCTAAGTCCTTCAAAATCTTCAGTTTCAAATCCCCTCTTGGCCACCAAATGAGAGTCAATAAAATTATGAGTAGCTCCTGTGTCAAAGAGAGCAATGACTCGCTGCCCTGCCAAGAGACCATGCATTCTAAAGGAATCTTCCTTTTTCATGCTCATGAGGTACACAACCTTAAAATCAGAATTACCCACTTGTTCATCATCATTAACTGGAACCTCATGTGAATCATGCTCATCATCAACTCGCTGTCCCGCAAAATCAGAATCATCTTCATCATCATAAAACCACTCCATCATCTTATTCTTTCCCTTTGGTTTCAAGGGACAATCATGATTCGAATCATAGGGCCCTCTACAATGAAAACATAATTTCCTTCTCCTTAAATCATTCAAGGTCTCTTGATCCAAAGGACCTGTTGTAGGACGACTAGAATCAGCTCTATCATCCCTTTTAGGCGCTGTCCTGTCATAGGAAGTATTGGGAGGTCTCGCAGCAAATCTGTTCGGTGCAGTAGATGCTTCCAAATTCCTTGCTTTTTTCATAGCTTCTTGCAAGATAAGTGGGTCCAAGGACTTAACCCATCCTCTGGTAGGCTCCATCAACCCCTCCACAAAGAGCATAACTCTCCTCTCTGAAATGTCATAAACCATAACAGACAACCGCTGAAACTCACTGATAAAAGTCTCCAGGTTACCTATCTGTCGCAATTGAGCCAACTCTCTGAAATATGTTTCAGGGTCCTTATCAAACCTTTCTATCAATCTATCCACGAACTCTTGATAATAAAAAATTTGGTCGTGTGGAAGTGACACCAACCCATGGTACCACCAGTCATGGGCTATACCATCTAGATGTAGCACATCAAAGCGAATGGCGTCCTCCTCAGACATAGGACGTAAAGACAAATAAGTATCCAACTTGTGAACCCAAGCTCGTGGTGTCACCTTACCATTGCCATCATAATGATCCAGAATCATCTTGTTGGTTGCCTGGCGCAAATCTGTATCCCTAGGCCTCTGTCTATCAGGTACAGGCCTACCTCTAGTGTGCTCACGTTTTTGTGAAAGAAACCTGTCAAAATTCAAATTTTGTTTTATTGCATGTGGTAAAGCATCCCACTTAGCATAATGTGCAACAATATCGCCTACAAATGGGGCGGCCTCAGACTCAGTACTAACCGCATCCCCCTCAGGTCTCAAAAATACAGGACGCTGTGGCCTATCATAAACACCGGGATACCCTGCTTTGTCATGTCTGTCCTCTTGCCTAGGACGATCCTCAGCTCTCATCTTGTCACCCACACGTGACTTGTCATCTGCTCTAGATCGATGAGAACTAGTTGAAGCACTCCGAGCGCCTCTATCTCGACCACGATCAATAGGGATTGTCATATGCTATAATGTATCAGATAACTGCTGTAGTACAGTAGCAACATGATGCTGATCGTCTGCAATCCCTCGGAAAGCATCACAGGCTTCTCTATCAAGTTCCGAAGTAGTAGCGGCATCCCTATATTCTGAACCATCTGCATTACCTGAACCACCCACATTACTTGAACCACCTGCACCCCTGTCTCCCATACTGCCAAACTGTATCTCAGGTTCTCCCTCACTAGGAGGAGAATTAGGACCTCTATGGGAGTAGTACATGCCAGGTCTAAACCTTTGTGCCATGCTGAACCCAAATTACCTTGTAGGCTAGCAAGAATTTGGCTCTGATACCACTATGAGGAACCGAATTGGCTCTTCCTGGATATATATTGATAAATTGAATACAACTGCAACTATTTTCAATAATATTTATGCAAAGCTAATTCTAATAACACTACCGACAATTTTAATTAACTAATTTAGAGGAATAACATTCTGAATTGACGTTCTTTATTTGAAATTTTATTTCAACAAAATTATGTAATAATCATATGTTGTTAATTTTTGAATTGCACTTGTGCTTAAGCAAATCTTCCATTTTGCTGTCACGTCCTCCAAATACAGCTGCCACCTTTTTGAATGTGATCATGTCACTGCACTTGGGAGTACATGACTGGTTTATATAGGATTTCCGTCCCAGAAAAGTGGTCTCACGACCTTGCTGGATAGAAAACATGACCTGAGTTGTTGCTGCAAATGCCTTCACACTCACATGCCAGCACACTGGGTTGATGTTGACAGATTGCAATGAGATTTCGTTGTCAAATAGTAACGTCTCCCAGTGTATATGAATCGCAGCCAATGAATACACCACCACACATGAAATTCGATAATCCTCTTCTTTCACAACCTTTTCGATAATCAAAAAAATATATAAGTAGCATCCAAGGAATTATTTCAGAATTCGATTTGTTGAATTCACAGACACAATTCAACAGCAAACTTCAAACTCCAGATTTAGGACTCACAAATCGGATATACAACAGCACCGAATTGTGATCTCAGAAACAATCAGCTATAAAATTCACTATCAACAGATAATGGCTCAAATTACGAGAAGAGGAATTAGTCCTCGAAACCCTAGCCAGGTTTGTCTTTCTCCCAAATTCCAATAAACTAATGATTGCATAAAAGATAACAAAAGTGCTTTTTCGAGTAGAATATATAGGCTTTTTGGAAAAAACACTTTTTAATATTTTCACTTAATTGGCTTTAAAAAATAACTCCACTTTATAACATAAAGTTATAAAGTCATAAGTTATGAAATTTAATCAAAATAATTTAATTTAATAACACATTTAAAATATAAGCCACTGAACTGTCTGACTGCAATCAACGAACTTCTGACAAAGCACCAGATCCAACTGCCAAACTAGGAATAGGCACTGCCTTGCCAGAAATAGCCACTGCTAAAAATAGACTTACCAAAAATAGTAAATCCATCCCAGAAACTCCCAGAGACCCTCAAAACACACTGTTAGCTCACGAGGGTCACATTGATGAACTGACTAAGCTCAACTGCAGAGACCTGCTAAATCGGGGACATTACAAAAACCATGTCCAACCATGGAAAAAGGAAAAATATGGAGACAAAGACATAAAAGCAAAATTAGGGAAAATGACTGTGCCATGTTTCGATGGGTCAGGGAAAGACACCGCTCAAGCTTGGGTTCAAAAACTAGATACCTATCTCTCCCTCAGCCCCATGAATGAAGAGAATGCCATTAAGTTTGCAGTAATCCATCTAGTTGGGGCAGCCCACAACTAGTGGCATCACGGTCTTATTACTCTCGGACATAAAAACATCAACTCTTATAGTGAATTCACCCAAAAACTTATTGATAGATTTGACCAAAAAGATCCGGAATGGTACTTTCAAGAGTTAACCCATCTTAAATAAACAGGAACGGTTGAGGAATTTGCTAACCAATTTCAAAGTTTATCCGTCATGTTTCCTGATATATCCCAAAAGAGGTTGGTATACATGTTCATTGAAGGGCTTAAAGTGTTGAATTTGTAGCTTTGATAGATACCTTATGAGTTTGCATCTCATACATGACTATTTCTAACGGTTAATATTTTAACTGTTGCCATCGACTGTTATGGCGGTTGATCTCCCAGAGTATGTTATTCACGTCAAGCGACTTCTCTGGTAACGGCTTGGACAACGGTTTCTATGCATTTCACCGCCCTCCAAATGTAACACACATAGCCGTGGCGCTTCACCTATCTGGGCGGATAGCCGAAGCGTCACATGTCAAGTCATACACCTTGATTGCGAGTAATGTTCTCCAGCAATTACGTCTGCAGCATCATCTCGATTCTATTCAAGCTTGAGTGTAGTGTCGCGATAGTGTGTACTATCAGTTGAAAACTTCATCATTGCAGATTGCCTATTGAGTGGGTGCTACCTTTCGGTTGTTCATCATCTAAGTTTTTCCCGACAGATTCAGAGACACTCACGGACGAGCTACTCTTAGCATCAAATTTTACCTGTGCGATTCTCTGGTCCTCAGAGATTGTAATCGGGACTGTCCTAGATGTCTCTGGGCTATCTTCATGTTCAGACTTTCTTTGCATGCCGTGTCTGGCAGCAGGCATTACATACACTTGTAGGGTCCTGTGTCGGGCATCATCCGTATGCTATACTAGACAACGGATTTCATCATCGGGCTGTTTTGTCTTCAGCATATTGTGCATATTAAGGTTCTTCATATCTGTATATCATGCACTGCATGTACTCTGAGATTTGATATTTGATTATCATATAATTATCTTGACTGCATTGTAATTTTGATGGTATATAAATAAAGGTATCATCGTTTAGTGGGCTGGGTTGTTTCCCTCTGTTGAGAGGGTTTTTCCCAGGATAATCTTCTGAGTTATTTAGTTTCTGTTTATATGTTTCTTTTTGGTTCATATTTCAACATAGTATCAGAGGGGGTCTAGGCTTCTTCGATCCAGAATCAGAAAGACCAGATAGCCTCTTCCAGATTCTTCTTGCTTCGCCATCATGGTCAAAGGTTTAAAGGTCGAGGACAGGCTTGATGGTTCTTCCAACTCTTCCTGGAAGTTTAGGATCCTAATCGCCCTAGAGGAAAATGGTCTTCTTACCTACATAAATTCTGATCCGGAAGAACCTGCTGATGATGCTGAGAAAGCACTTTGGAAAAAAAACAGAATTATGGCGAAGAAAATTCTTATTGATTTTGTGAAGGATCATCTTCTCCCCATTATCTCCAACCTGTCTACAACAAATGTGATGTTTGAGACCTTGAAAGATCTTTAGGAGATTAATAATACCAGCAAAGCCTTGGCCTTGAGGCGTCAGATCCTTCACATCAAGATGGCTCGAGGAGAATCAGTCATATCATACTTCATGAAAATCTCAGAACTCAGGGACCGGCTTAATACTATTGGCGACTCCATTCTTGACAAAGACTTGGTTATGCTTGCTATGAATGGTCTTCCTCACTCTTGGGAATCGTTTATTCAAGGCATTAGTGGGCGTGATGATCTCCCCAAATTTGACAGACTAAGGGCTGATTGCATTCAAGAGGAATGCAGACTTGAGGCTAGAAGTAATGGTCACAAAAGTCATCATGAAGATGATCAAGTGCTGGCAGTCCACACCTCCAAAGGAAAGGGAAAGAAACCATACTTCAAGCGATCTAGGAAGAATGACTCTCATACAGATTCTTCCCACAAAAGAAAGAAGGTTGATGTCTCCAAAATTCAATGCTTCAGATTCGACAAATTCGACCATTATGCCAGGCATTGCACCTCAAGGCCGAAGCCTCAAGTCTCTACTGCACATGTTGAAGACTCTAATCCCAAGAAAGAATCATGTGATGAACCTCAGGGTTTTAGTTTTGTCTCTGCCTTATCCAGCAACATTCCTATAGACTGTGACACCTGGCTGATTGATAGCGGAGCTTCATGTCACATCATGGGTTACAGTGATCATCTTTTCAACCTCAGTGAAAAGGATTCTCACCTTCAAGTTATCATTGGGGATGATGCTAGTTATTCAGTGAAAGGGGCTGGCTCCACTTCTTTCCAACTTGATTCAGGCATTCCCTTGCACCTTAGTGACATTCTTTTTGTCCTTGGTATTAAAAGGAACCTGATTTCTATTTCAGCTCTTGAAGACAAAGGATATCATGTGTCCTTCATTGATGGTAAGGTCCTTGCTTGGAAGAAGAACTCTAACTCCTCTTCAGCTCGAGAGATAGGAGTTCGGCATGGTAGCCTCTACAGACTTTCAGCTCGGCCTATTCAAGCTCTCTCTCTTTGTTCCTCAAATCCAAACATTCTTTGGCACAAGAGATTTGCTCACTTAAATTTTAGAACCTTGGCATCCATGGACACGGCTGTCATTGGTCTTCCCAAGCTCAAAAAGGATCATGAAGGTATTTGCAAAGGTTGTGCTCTAGGTAAGAATACTAAGAGTACATTTCATAGCAGTGAATCTAGAGCTAAAGGTATTTTAGATTTGATTCATTCAGATTTATGTGGCCCAATGTCTGTTGCTTCCATTAGCGGTTTTTGGTACTACATTACCTTCATTGATGATTTTTCTCGGAAATGTTGGATATACTTTCTTAAATCAAAAGAATCAGATGAAGTGCTGTCTCGTTTCAAAACATTCAAAGCTTTGGTTGAAAATTCTACTGAGAAGAGGATCAAGACCTTGAGATCTGACAATGGTGGGGAGTTTGTATCTGGAGTCTTTCATAATTTCTGTATTGATGTTGGGATTAAGAGGGAGCTTTGCGTTCCCTATAATCCTCAACAAAATGGTGTGGCTGAAAGAAAGAACAGGACCATTGTTGAGGCAGCGAAAGCAATGATTCATGATCAGAATATTGCTATGTTCTTATGGACTGAGGCTTGCAGTATAGCTGTCTTTATTTAGAATCGCAGCCCTCATCAGATTATTGGTAACATGTCTCCTGAACAGGCCTTCTCAGGATCAAAACCAGATGTTAGTTTCTTCAGAATCTTTGGCTGCCCAGTAGTGATTCACATTCCAAAAGAGAAAAGGTCAAAACTGGAACCTTCAAGTAAGAAAGGAATCTTCGTTGGCTACAGTGATTCTTCTAAAGCTTTCAGAATTTATGTACCTGGTCAAAGGCAGATTGAAATCAGCAGAGATGTCATCTTTGACGAAGACATAGCTTGTGATCCTCCCAAGGAATCTGAAGTTGTTAATGAGGAAGATCTTGAACTCCCTCAAGATTCTACCATGGCTGATCCGAACTCTCCTTTAGAGGTTGAGAGGGAGTGTGAAGATCTTGTTGACCCTGCTCCTCTTTCTACACCAGCTGATACCATAGATCCCCACTCTTCTTCCACGAATAAAAGGAGACCTCTATGGGCCAGAAATATTGTGGAGGAAGCCACACCTTTTGCAACTCCTAGAGGGACTTTCAGAGAAAGCAAACGACTTCACAAGTTTGCTGGTTATGTTGAGTTAATGAGTCACATTATTTCATCTGAACCTTCTAATGTTGAGGAAGCCTCCAAACATCAAGTATGGAAAGATGCCATGATGGAGGAATACAAGTCCATTATTCAGAATGATATATGGGACATTGTCCCTAGGCCCCAAGACAAATCAATTGTCTCATCTAAGTGGTTGTTCAAGATTAAGCATGCGGCTGATGGGAGCATAGACAAATACAAAACACGATTTGTGGCTAGAGGCTTTTCCCAAAAGGAAGGCATTGATTATGATGAGACATTTGCACCAGTAGCTTGATACACCTCCATCAGAACAATCATTGCCATAGCTGCAATCAAAGGCTGGAAACTCCATCAGATGGATGTGAAAACAACGTTCTTGAATGGAATCATTGAAGAGGAAGTCTACCTGGAACAGCCAGAAGGATTTATCATCCATGACAGAGCATCTCATGTGTGTAAGTTGAAAAGAGCCTTATATGGACTCAAACAAGCATCACGTGCCTGGTATGAGAGAATAGATAAATATCTTTTGGATTTAGGCTTTCAAAAGAATGTAGCTGATCCTAACTTATACTTAAAACTTCAGGATGATAAAATTCTGATTTTGGTTCTATATGTAGATGATTTATTTCTCACAGGCAGTGATAGTCTTATCATCATGTGTAAGAGGGAGTTGACTTAAGAATTTGAAATGAAAGATCTTGGCATGCTGCACTATTTCCTTGGACTTGAAGTATGGCAGAACTCAGATGGCATCATCCTAAGTCAAGGGAAATATGCTATTGATATCCTGAAAAGGTTTGGTATGTTGGACTGTAAATCCATGGCTACTCCTATGGAAGTGAATCTAAAAAGGCTGCATGATGACTCAATTAATTCAGATTTGGTTGATCCTTCCATGTACAGTCAACTCATTGGTTCATTGATGTATTTGGTGAACACAAGACCTGACATATGTTTTGCTGTTAATACGTTAAGTCAATTTATGTGTGAACCAGGGCACATTCATCATATGGCAGCCAAGCATGTGTTGAGATATGTCCGTGGCACTATGGGATATGGACTCAAGTATTCTTCCTCTACCAAGCTCAAATTGCAGGGATTCTCTGATTCAGATTGGGCAGGTTGTGTGCCTGATAGGAAGAGCACTTCAGGTAGTTGTTTCAATCTTGGTTCTGCTGTGATTTCCTGGAGCAGTAGGAAACAGTCTTGTGTAGCTCAAAGCACAGCTGAAGCGGAATATGTGGCAGCATGTATAGCTGCCAAAGAAGTCGTATGGCTTCGCAAATTGCTTGGAGGGTTGTTTGGACAACCTCTTGAGCCTTCTGTTATCATGTGTGATAACCAAAGCTGCATAAAGCTTTTAGTCAATCCAGTGTTCCATGACAGGTCCAAGCATGTGGAGATTAAGTTTCATTACTTGAGAGACATGGTGCAAAGGAAGGTAGTTGAACTGAAATATATTCCTATTGAAGAACAAACTGTGGACATCCTCACCAAGCCACTTCCAAGGGTGAAGTTCTGTTACTTTCGAGAACAGCTTGGTTTAGTGGGAAATGAAGCTCTTGCTGAAAAGGCACCTCAGGAGGATTGCTCCATTTCTTTTATGCATTCTTCTTTGGGAGAAGTTTGAGGTGAAAGCCCTTGACCCAACCTCTGCGTGTAGGCAAGGTGGTTATTGCATTCTTCTTTGAGAGAAGTTTGAGGTGAAAGCCCTTGATCCACCCTCTGCGTGTAGGCATGGTGGGGTCACCCTCTGCGTGTAGGCAAGGTGATAATACATTCTTCTCAGGGAGAAGTTTGAGGTGAAAGTCCTTGACCCACCCTCTGGAAGCAACCATGGTGGGAGTCACTTATGTGAACTCTAAAATTTTGTTGTGATGTTTAAATTATCATGTTGAATGTTTTGCTGTGATCCTTCATTTCATTTCTCTAGGTTCAACAATAATGGATGGTTTGTTATTTTCATTATCACCCTCTAGATTAGCTATGGTGAACTATTTTGTATGAAATTACGGAATTTGAATATATTGAAATTATCTATTGATGTTGATTCTTTTGCAGTTGAACATGCTTGTCCAGGTGAATCATTCATAAGGTCTCTCTCTCACTAAGAGGGAGTGTTGAATTTGTAGCTTTGATAGATACCTTATGAGTTTGCATCTCATACATGACTATTTCTAACGGTTAATATTTTAACTGTCGCCATCGATTGTTATAGCGGTTGATCTCTCGGAGTATGTTATTCACGTCAAGTGACTTCTCTGGTAATGGCTTGGACAACGGTTGCTATGCATTTCACCGCCCTCCAAATGTAACGCACATAGCCGTGGCGCTTCACCTATCTGGGCAGATAGCCGAAGCGTCACATGTCAAGTCATACACCTTGATTGCGAGTAATGTTCTCCAGCAGTTACGTCCGTAGCATCATCTCGATTCTATTCGAGCTTGAGTGTAGTGTCGCGATAGTGTGTACTGTCGGTTGAAAACTTCATCATTGCAAACTGCCTATCGAGTGGGTGCTACCTTTCGGTTGTTCATCATCTAAGTTTTTCCCGACAGATTCAGAGACACTCACGGACGAGCTACTCTTAGCATCAGATTTTACCTGTGCGATTCTCTGGTCCTCAGAGATTTTAATCGGGACTGTCCTAGATGTCTTTGGGCTATCTTCGTGTTCAGACTTTCTTTGCATGCCGTGTCTGGCAGCAGGCATTACATACACTTGTAGGGTCCTGTGTCGGGCATCATCCGTATGCTATACTAGACAACGGATTTCATCATCGGGCTGTTTTGTCTTCAGCATATTGTGCTTATTAAGGTTCTTCATATCTGTATATCATGCACTGCATGTACTCTGAGATTTGATATTTGATTATCATATAATTATCTTGACTACATTGTAATTTTGATGGTATATAAATAAAGGTATCATCGTTTAGTGGGCTGGGTTGTTTCCCTCTGTCGAGAGGGTTTTTCCCAAGATAATCTTCTGAGTTATTTAGTTTCTGTTCATATGTTTCTTTTTGGTTCATATTTGAACATAAAGATCACATCAAAACCATGCTGAATCCCTTCGAACTACAAACATTGATAAGCTATCAAGAAGGCAAGGAAGATAGAATCTAGTACTAAGGAAAAATTCAAAATCTTTCCATCCAAAACTTCCCGACGGAATGAAAGGCCCAAAAGGGACAACTCAGGGAAACCATGTTACTTGTGCAAGGAACCTTGGAGCAAGGATCACCAATGAAAAAAAAGAGCAGAATTAATCTATAAAAATCATGTTTCAGATGTAAGGCACCTTGGAATCGCGACCATTGATGTAAAAGAGGACAAATAAACCAGCTGGAAGAAAATGAAGGTTTAAACAAAAAGACAAGGTTAGAAGAACAAAAACATGGATCACTAGCTGCCATTACTCAAACAAATGAGAATAGACCCTTTCGAATCAAGGGAATGCTCAAGGGACAAAAAGTAATTGCATTGGTGGACACAGGAGCCTCCCATGATTTCATTAGTAAAAATATAGTAACCAGAAAAAGATTAAAAACGCAACATTTTAAGTGATTCAATGTGGCCTTAGCAAATGGTTCCATGGACCAATGTACAAAAATTGTTCCACAACTAGAGGTTAGCTTGGGGGGTCACACCATCAAGAGAGATTTTTATGATGTAAACTTAAACAATGATATTATCCTAGGTATGCCATGGATAAATTCCTTAGGACGTTTCACCATGGACAGTCCTAAATTAGAAATCTGCTTCAAACATAAAGAGGAAGAGATTACGTTAAAAGGGATACCAAATGGCTCCCCAAGGGTGGTTTCTTGTAATAAAATGGAAAAACTACTCCGACATGATCAAGGAGAATGGATGGCACAATGCATGGTCTTAGACAAATCAGCACCCCAAGGGCAAACCATTCATGTAGATGTTCAACCCATCCTAAAAAAATATGAAAAGGTTTTTGAAGACATCCCCCTTGGCTTGCCCCCAAAAAGAGGATTTGAGCACTCTATAGAATTGGAAGAAGGGGCAAAACCTGTAATCACCACTCCATATAGGCATCCTTGGAAGTTCAAAGAAGAGATAGAAAAAACAATCAAAGAATTATTAGAGATGGGACACATTCAACCTAGCAGTAGTGCTAGTCAGAAAGAAAGACGACACTATGAGAATGTGCATTGATTACAAAGCCTTAAACAAAAAAACTATAAATAATAGGTATCCTATCCCTAGGATTGATGAATTAATGGATGAGTTGCACGGAGCATGTTATTTTTCAAAAATCAACCTTCAATCGGGGTACCATCAAATCGGAATGAGGAGCGAAGATGTACAAAAGACAACTTTTAGATGCCACTATAGACATTTTGAATTTCTAGTCCTTCCATTTGGTCTTACCAACGCTCTGGCAACTTTCCAATCATATATTCAGGCAACAATTAAGGAAGTTCTTATTTGTTATTACTAACCGGTTACTGAGAGGGGGGGTGAATCAGTAAATACTATTTCTATCTTAAGTAAACCTTGTTTATAGATTCTTGCAGAATAAACAACATGCAATTAACCATTCATAAACAAAAATAGAAATACTTAGATCAACACAACATTTGTATGTGGAAACCCTCGGTTAGAAGGAAAAAACCACAGTGAGACAGAGCTCACAACCTCAGTACTGCAGTAATAAAGACACCTTGTTAGGAGCTTACAAAGCACTTGCAAGAGTGCTACCCGGTAAAGGGATTTGATAGAAGATCAGTTAAGATCTTGACTCTGTTAGGAGCTGCCTTGTTAAAGGACTTTCAACATCAATTAAGATGCTACCCGGTTAAAGGATTTATACAGAGAACGTATTAAGGTTCACCCTGATAGATGGATTTGAATATGATTTAATAGAATAAAAGCAATGATCTGAATTGACACCTTCTGTCTGATTAGATCATACTTGTTAACCTTTCTGCTTTGCTTGGCTGTTGAACCTCTCTGCCTTTCACCTCTTCTGACCGTAGCTTCTCTGAGAAGATATCTCTCTCCTGCTCTGTATTTTCAACAACACTTCTTCTGTGTCCTATGACCTATATTTATAAGAAATTAATCTTACTAAACCCTAACTCATAGAACCGCCATGCTGTAAACTAAACCAAAAATCATGCAGCAAAAATCTTTGTGAGATGATCTTGAGTTTACCTTGAAACATCCGCATAGAAATAAAACTAACTCCTGTTAAAAAGCTAACTCTAGTTCTAAATGGTGGATGCTTCATATAATCTAGTTTTAAATCAGATAGCTCCGCATAATCCGGTGTGGATTATTATGCACTTGACCGGTATCAATCTTATACCCGGTTCATCCCCTGTATGCAGTATAAGACCGGTACTATGTACTTTGTTTGGTCTACCGGTGCATATAAAGTAATATGAGTGATCTACCGATGTACCTATATTGGTGGGAATGATCTTTGCATCTAACTTCACCAATGACATTTTAAATTTTCCAACAATCTTCCCCTTTGGCATTGGTGTTAAAACATCACTCACTCATCATAGTTAATGCCCTGTCCTGTAGACTTCACTTGTGTGTGTGCTTTAGCTCTCCTGTTTGTAGACTTCCCCTATTCTTGTGTTGCCTTCTGTTCTGTAGTTGAATCAACTCTGTAGCCTTTCTAAACGTCTTCCTTTCCGATCTTCTCCCCTTTCCCTGATGTCTTCTTCCCCTTTTTGCCTCCATAGGACAAAGGGTTATGCGGTACTGATTGGTTTATATCTGTAACTTTGTGAAGATGTCCTTGTACACTTTCTTTGCTGTATGAAGAAAAGGGTTCCATTGACCGTTGACATGTTATATATTTTTCTGTGCTGCTTTTAGAGAGACAATTACGTTCTCCATGTCCTCTACAGTCTTGTAGTCCGGTTCACTGATCAGATTCTCAGCTTCAGTTGCAGTTTGTTGCATTAAATCAAATGCTGGGGCCAAAAATAATTGAAATCCAATAAGATCTTGGATTCTCTTGGTTTTCTCTTCAGATGCCTTTCTCAGAATGAGAGCTAGGCCATTCATTTCTCTGCTAAAATCGGTTGCAGATGTATTCTTTATGTTAAACTGGGAAGACAAAGTTCTTATGTCTTTAGAAGTCTTAGATGACTTCTTTGTGATATCTTGCACAAAAGTATCAAAATTTGAAGTCCTTGTCATCAGACTTCCTGCAACTTGTGTCTGTTGTTGAAGTACCCTTAAGTTGGTAGAAACTGTTACCTGTGTCTCTTCAACCTGTTTGTGGAGAATTTCTATTCTCTTCTTTTCATAGTGATCAATGGCAATTGTCTCCGGATCGATGACATCTTCTCCGATCGCTTGTGCCAGAATGTCCAATTGATCAATGACAGTTTCATCTTCATCAATGTCTGCATCTGGTACAAAGTTGCACAGGATGTTCTTTACACTTGTGAGAACCATGTCCTGTTTTCTCTTTGTCAGCTCCTTTAGTTGCCTAGTTGACTTTTTTCTTATGTCAACCATAGTCTCGGTAGCCTTGCTCTTCTTGGCTTCTATGTTTGCTGCAAAGGATAACTTCCTCTTGGATGAGGACGAGCTTGGAACATCTACCCATTCCTTTTGTTTTAGCTCCTGTATCGATTCTTCTTTCTCAATACGTACAGGTAACTCTTGTTCCTGTTCATTCTGTTGTTCTTGTTTTTCTTCATTCCCCGGTTGGACCATCTCTTTCGGTTGTGCCACCTCTACTGGTAGGACCTCTGTTGCTGGTCTTTCTTCCTCTTGCTGTACTTCCACTTCTGGTAGTACCTCTACTTCTGGTTGTGCATCTACCTGCTGTTGCACTTGCTCTTCTGGTGGAGCTTCCTCTGTGTGTTGCTCTTCAACTGTATGTAGCTCACCTATAGCAATGTCTTCTTCACAAGATGTGGTGTTGTTAGTAGTCATCTAACCGATGACTCTCCCTGTACTTGTTCACTTGATGTGAACTATTCCTTAGGAACTTCTTGTTCACCGGTAGTAGGTTCTTCACAAGAAGTGAATTGAACTGGTGGTTCCTATTCTATCCTAGGTTCATCCTGTGGACCTGTTTCCTTGAGAGCACTGAAATCATATTGTTGCCAGAAATCTAGTGTCTCTTTATAGACTTTGTTCTCATAACCATTTATTATCTTGGCTACCCTATTTCTAGTATCCAAATTCATTGATGCTTCCTCTATTAGAAGTTTGATAGTTTCTTCACTAAGACCAGGTTTGACTTGTGACAATGTCTCCTTAGCAATTCTAGTATTGGAGCCTAGACCGGTTCTCCATTTTGTCATTAGTCTTGTATTTAGTTCAGGGGGAAACTTAGACCTGTAGTCTCTTGGAGTTCTATTGTAATCCAAGAAGGTTTCCAACAGAGCCACTATTATAGCTTGTTTATCTTCCTCTCCTAACACACTTCCATTTAGCCGCATTGGCTACTTCTCCAAAATCCATTATTTCATCTACTATATCATTAACAGTCATAGTGCGAGCCTTACCTTTTTCTGGAGAAACAAGAATGGTTGGAGAAGCTGGATCGCCACCTTTGTTGTCAGTGATATCAACGATGACTGGTTTAGCCGATACTGTTGCTTTGGCCTGAGCCTCAGCTCCCAGAATTCCCTTTCCTTTACCGATATCTTTGACTGGTGGCTCAGTGGTCCTTTGGCATGCTTCTTCTGCCTGTTGTTGGGTTTGAAGAATCTTAGTCCATGTTGCCACACATTCCTCATGAACCTTGTCAACTTCTTCGACAAGCATCTGACTGACCCTTTTTCTTAATAGAAAGTTTTGCTTGTGCAATTCTGCTTGTTGAGTGGCCTCGTCTAGAGTGATATGATTCTGAACCTCAAGCAGAGCCCTAATCGTTAGCTCCTTTTCTCTTTCCATTGAAGCTTTCCATCTTGCTTCAAGAATTTCTTGGAGATCGTCAGGGACGACCTTATGAAGTTCGGTAGGAGTAAGATTGAACTTGTGAATGCAATAGACTACCACTTCTTCTATTTCCTCCGGTCTTCTTCATTTTCCATATCATACCTCCTTCCTACTGATGCCATACCACCTGAATTCTTTAATGCTGCCACGTATTCATCAATTGTGGGCTTTCTTGCTCTCGGTGCATCTTCCTTCACCTGTTTAGCAGATTTCCTCTTGTAGACCAGAGGAGTTGGGTCCTCGGTTTCTGTTCCTTATGTCTCTTCTCCTTGAGCACTGGTCGCTTGTTGTGCTCTTTTCCTTTGGACTTTCGGTTGATATGCTACCGGTTTCTTCTTCGATGTAGGGGTCCTCTTGACATAAACATTCTTAATTGGTGCCCTTTTCTTCAGATTCTCTCGAATCTCTTCAAAGGTCCCAAACCGGTAGGCGGACAAGTCAAGATCACAATCTTGTAGGGCATCTGCATATGCCTTTTCTGTTTTTGCAAAGATTTCATACCCCAGTTCTAGAGCATGCCCAGTTCGTGGTTCCACTGCCTGAATGATGCAGTGATCGGTGGAGACTCGAAAACACACATCTTTGTAGGAGTCAACAACAGTTGACGAAATCCTTTCCCTTGTGTGCATTCTTAGCTGGAATGCCTCAAAATAGTCAGTCATGACTTTTCCGAACTGGTTGGCCATATCACTGATCTGGGTCATGATAGGTCGATTGGTTCCCCAAGTCATCTTTCCTGTTCCTGGAAAGAAGTTAGAATAGTAAAAGTAAAGGCATACCAGTAGGGTTCCATACTTTAGGGATTTCTTCTTGACGATACCGAGCTTCTTCAGATTCTCAAAAATCCGTCCTCGAAGCATTGTGCAAATATCGTACTGGGTGTTGTCGTGCATTATTCGGTGAGTGGCATCAATGGCTCCTCCCGGTACGCTATTCAGGTTACTTGATTGATAGACTTTGTAATCTATCACTGCAGATGCGAACCGAACTCCTTCATCTTCAATGTTGTTGACGGTCATTAGCCGACTGTTAGATTTTGATTTTGTCAATTTTGTGACCACAACATTGGAGATAGTTCTAAGGGTGAGGGCTTCCCCTTTGTCATTGTACCTGGTCACTCTGTGCAGGTCCTCCTTGGTGATTTGCGTGCATGCTCATTTTGCAGGCCAGAAACTAGGTTCACGCACACGAATGAGAACTAGTCGTATCTAGTTCGGTCTGAAAATGGCTGGGTAACAAACTCCCTTAATCAGCCTTGAGGACACGAGCTTCGCATATTTGTCTTGAAGCTTTCCGTCTGTGCACAGCGAGAGGTACTCACTCTAGATGAAGGTTTCACCCAGTTCTTGTTTCACATGAATGAAAGCGGTGACATCTTCTGTCATGAGAACTCCATTAGGCATAGATGACAGTGCACAAGACATGTTGTTTTCCCTATTCTGGACTACCATGATGCAATAGACAGGTCGATCAAGTTGATTTCTTTGAATCAACTTGGCGGCAGATGATGATGATGCCATTGTTATCAACTGGTTTATACAGAAAGTAGCTTGATTAGTCTTACAGAAAATATCTTACCTAACCTTTCTTTCCTTTTTCACCAACTGGTATTTAGGCTTTTTCCTGTTGAACAAACCCCGGTTGATCAACGCTTACCTGTCCGATCTTACTTACTGACTTAGTGAGTTTGTTGCTTACCAGTCCTACCGGGAACAGTAGACGGGCTACCGATTCCCTCTAATCCTTTTAGGCTCAGTTTACTGAAGAGATATCACCATCAGTAGACGATGATCTTCCCTCTGTCTTCTTAGCGGAGCTCTTTGATTCCTTCTTGAACCAAAACTTCTTGACTTCTTTCTCGGTCTCTTTTCTCTTGTTCTTTTCATTGGGAGACAAGGTCTTCATCACCGGCTTGACCGATCCTCTTCTTTTATTCACTTGCCGGTTCCTACAATCTTTGGCCAAGTGTCCAACTTTGTTGCAGGTGTAACAGACTATCCCGGTTGCCTTCCATGGATTTACCCTTCTTTTGTTAGGTGAATTACGCCAGGAGTCATTATGACTATGCATGCCACAGTTAGCACAGTTGGTTGTGCTCTGGTTCTTATTCTTTTAAGGGAATATCGAACTCGTTGGGGATCTGGATGCCATAGTTTTGGATATGCATTCATTAGCTTTGTGTCCAAACTTGTTGCATGCCTAGCAATAGCCCTTGAAGCTTCCCTTGCTTCCATTGGACACACTTGTGGTGCGAGACCAGCATTCAGTGGTCTTGTGGCCATACTTGTGACAGTTTTTGCAGTAACTGTTAGTTGGCTTTATCGGTGCATTTCTGCAGTTACTTCTTTTATGGCCCAGTTTTCCACAATGGTTGCAAGAAGTGATGAAGGTCTTCCTTCTTTCTTTTCTTGGCTCCGGATGACTCACCGATTTCCTTGGTGTCTAAACTGGTGGACCCAAGTCCCGTGGGATTTTTGTGCTTTCTTTGAGCTTTTAATTGCTCATCAAGCTTTACTGAGTTTTCATTGTATCTTCTGAGGGTTTCATTCCTTTGTTCGAGTGCTTTCATCTGTTCCTTCAGTTGATACAACGCAATTGCTAGCCTCTTGCATGCATCATCTTTATCATGCCAACTCTTTTGCATGTTGGCATTTTCTTGAGTGACTATTTGCATGTCTTTTTGAAGTTGCAGAATGACAAGATCGCTTTCCCTTATAGCTTCTTCAGCTAAATTTCTTTCTCTCTCAGAGGTTGTTAGTGATTTAACTGCAATGTTTCTTTCATCTTCAGCTTTCCTGTTTTTCTCAATCAGTTCAGTCATTCTTAGGGCATTATCTTCTTGCTCCCTTTTTAGGTTGGAGATCTGATCGGTTAGGATCTGGTTCCTCTCCATAAGTTCAGAGACTGCCTCCTCAGCTTGATCTGATCCACTTTGCCCAGAGAGTTCATCAATTGTTTTATTGCTCTCACTAAACTGTAGAGCCAACTATTTTCTTTTAGCAAGAGATCTTCTCAGCCTATTCTCAAGAGAGGCAATGATGTCATTGGCTTCCTCAAGCTGCTTCTGATACCTATAACGCTCCATGATCTTTTTCTCAAGCGGTTAAGCTTTATATCTTTGAGAACCTAGTGGCTCCGATACCAATTGTTATTACTAACCAGTTATTGAGAGGGGGGGTGAATTAGTAAATACTATTTCTATCTTAATTAAACCTTTTTTGTAGATTCTTGCAGAATAAACAACATGCAATTAACCATTCATAAACAGAAATAGAAATACTCAGATCAATACAACATTTGTACGTGGAAACCCTCGGTTAGAAGGAAAAATCCACGGTGAGACACAACTCACAACTTCACTACTGTAGTAATAAAGGCGCCCTGTTAGGAGCTTACAAAGCACTTGCAAGAGTGCTACCTGGTAAAGAGATTTGGTAGATCGATTAAGATCTTGACTCTATTAGGAGCCACCTTGTTAAAAGATTTTCAACATCAATTAAGATGCTATCCGGTTAAAAGATTTATACAAAGAACCTATTAGGTCTCACCCTGATAGAGAGATTTGAATATGCTTTAACAAAATAAAAGCAATGATCTGAATTGACACCTTTTGTCTAATTAGATCATACCTGTTAACCTTTCTGCTTTGCTTGGCTGTTGAACCTCTCTGCCTTTCACCTCTTGTGACCATAGCTTCTCTCAAAAGATATCTCTCTCTTGCTCTGTATTTTCAACAACACTTCTGTGTCCTATGACCTGTATTTATAAGAAATTAATCTTATTAAACCCTAACTCATAGAACCGCCAAGCTGTAAACTCACCCAAAAATATGCAGCAAAAATCTTTGTGAGATGATCTTGAGTTTACCTTGAAACATCCGCGTAGAAATAAAACTAACTCCTGTTAAAAAGCTAACTCCAGTTCTAAACGGTGGATACTTCGTATAATCTGGTTTTAAATCAGACAGCTCCGCATAATCCGGTGCAGATTATTATGCACTTGACCGGTATCAATCTTATACCCGGTTCATCCCTTGTATGCACTATAGGACCGGTACTATGTACTCTGTTTGGTCTACCAGTGCATATAAAGTAATATGAGTGATCTACCGGTGTACCTATACCAGTGGCAATGATGTTTACATCTAACTTCACCAATGACAACTTAAATTTGCCAACATTATTAATATTTTTTGACGACATACTTATCTACATCAAAACATGGGAGAAACATTTGCAACACATTGAAGAGGTGTTGGAAATCTTGAAAATAGAATCATTATATGCCAAAATCTCAAAATGGGAATTCGGGCTTATAGAGATTATATACTTGGGTCACAAAATTACCACCAGAGGAGTAATCGTGGATGAGGAGAAAATTAAAGCCATCAAAGAATGGCCGAGACCCAAAACCCTAACCGAACTCAGGGGGTTTCTAGGCTTATGTAGCTACTACCGGCGTTTTGTGAAAGGATTCTCGCAGATTGCAGCCCCCCTTCACAGATTTAACAAAAAAAGGAGCTTTTACATGGAATGATAGTGCCCAACATGCTTTTGAGAAACTTGAAGAGATCATGAGATCTTGTCCAGTCCTAGCTATTCCAGACTTCACCATGCCTTTTGAATTGCAATGTGATGCATCAGGAGAAGGGATCAGGGCGGTCCTTATGCAAGCCAAACATCCAATAGCTTTTGAAAGTTGTAAGATAATGGAATCGGAGAAACATTACTCCATATATGATAAAGAAATGCTAGCCATAATGCATGCCTTAGCAAAATTTCGAAAATACTTGGTTTGTGAAAGATTCATTGTGAAAATAGATCATAATAGTCTGCGCTTCTTTTTGAATCAAGAGGATCTTAATAACAGACAACAAAAATGGGTGAGCAAGATCCAAGCCTATGATTTTGATATAGGATATGCTAAAGGAGTGCATAATGGTGTTGCTGATGCTCTTTCCAGGCGACCCCACTGTTAGCATCAACTAATGGTAACCGGTAAGCTCTCTACCGGTCCAAGTATTGTCATTGATTGGCAAAAGAGGATAGAGATCTGTCATCTCTATACAGGTGGAAGCTCTAAGAAAATCTACATCAAGAGAGGCTGGTTTGGCAAGAAAAGAATAACTGTAATCCATTGTAACCGGTCTCTACACTAAGCATCAATAAACCGGGCAATGCACTCAATTAGGGAAGAGAGTATTCCAGTATCAACCAAGGACCAAACTACAACCGGTATAGACAAGTACAAGTAAAAGCAATATTCCACTAGTGTCTATAACACAACCGGGACAGTGCAACCAGTAATCCGCGCAAAAGAAAGCACACCAAGGACGTGCAACCAGTAAGCCAAGAAAGAGACAACAGCAGGTCAAAGACTTCTATCTGTTTATAGCATGAAGAACTCAATTGGTATAAGACTCTGGTATGAACCGAGAAAGTCATAGTCAACTGTCTGTTCCAACCAACTCTTCTTGACCGAGATTTATTGCAGTAAATCCGGGTGATCTCTAGTCGTCTTGGTGATCGGTTTGAGGCGCAGGTAAAGGATTTAAAGCCGGAATCCATGGTTTCTTGAGGTGCGACTGAAGGATTTAAAGCCGGATTTAGTGGCTTTAAATCAAGGTGTTATCTCCTATGAAGAAAGGTTGCCTGACACGCAATTGCTGTTTTCTTCATGTAGTGGATTAAGTCAGAGCTTGCATCGGATGTTTGTTCAGTGAATCAACACTTCACTGAGTGATGTATTCGTAAGATCTCAGGATTAGGTCATGCATTTGAGGCGCAGTTAGGGCAGAAAAACTGTATATATTCTTATGTCTGTTAAGAAGAAGAATTGCCTTCATTCTGCCGAGAAAAAGAGTGAACCTATATGCTACAGAAGCAGAGGTAAAAGAAAACTGAGAAAGAGAGATAGAAGATTGTGCAAAGTAGCACAATAGTAGATGAGAATACACTTACGGTGACCGGTGATGATTCTCAGTTGACTACAAATAGAGATCTTATCAGGCTAAGCAAAGCCATCTGTAAAGATCACGCTTCTATTGTTTTCTAGCAAACTACAATAGACAAATCCCAGTATTTGGGTGGACTCTAATAGGTCCCTTGTATCAAAATCCCTTAACCAGGTGACATCTTTCAAGGTGTTTAAAGTCCTTTAACTAGGCAGGTCTTAACAGACCTTTGTAACAAATCCCTTGACCGGGTCGCATGTAGTAAGTGCGTTTTTATCCTTTCACCAGGAAGGCTCTTAACAAGGCGTACTCCAAGAGAGTACAAAATTTGTGAGGTCTCCTCACACCTTGGTTTTTACCCTAACCGGGTTTCCATGTGATAAATCTAGTGTTACTTTGTGATTGTTTTCTTACTGGTATCATTTGCTTAAATCTGCTTACTTTTAGTGCTATAAGTTTACTTCATGGGATATAGTGAGAAAAAGTTTCTAGAGGTGCTGATTCACCCCTCCCCTCTCAGCACCGGTTGGGACTGTCACCCACATCAACACTATCACCAGCATCTCAAAGGATTGGAAGGATGAAATCATAGCAGAATATGTTAAAGATCCCTAGGCTAAAGAAATATTAGAAGGAGAATTACTCAACGAAGACTTCAAAGTCTGGAATAACCTCATACTCTACACAGGAAGAGTATACTTGTCTCCAGAATTAAAAAATAAGGGCAAAATTCTTAAAGAATACCATGATTGTCCATTAGTAGGGCATGAGGGATACTATAAAACGTATAAACACATTAGAGAGAAATATTCCTGGAGGGGATTGAAGAAAGATATACAAAAATACGTGCAAGAATGCTTGACTTTTCAACAAAATAAGGTTGAATTAACACACCCAGCAGGACTACTATGTAATGTACCCGTTTTTCAGGCTTTTGGGATTAGCTTGGTTTGGCGACCCTCGCAAGCTAATCAGGTGATTAGATGGGGTCAGATTGAGGAGCCAGTATTGGGATTCCATTCTAGAGATTCAGTTTACCAGGTCTGCTCTTCGTTCGAGTCAATTTGGTCGACTTACTATTTTTAGTAAGTGGTATTTTGGGTATGGCCAAGATTAGCAGGGTGTCTGCACGGAGTGTCAGATGTTTCAGGATCGAGCTTCAGGGAATCTCCAGTTTGAGAGACTTACTATTTTTAGTAAGTCTATTTTTAGCAGCTGACTATTTTTGGCAGTGGGTTATTTCCGGCAGGGCAGTTCGCGTTTGGGCTCTGGTGTTAGAAATGAGTCTGTTTCAGTTAGTAGAATTCAGTGGCTTTGTTTTTAAAGTTATCGTTATTAAATTAAAGTATTTTAATTTAATAATGTAAGTACTTTATAACTTTATTGTTATAAAGTGAAATTATCATTTTAAAGCCTTTTATATTTAAAAAGTGAAATTGTGCTTTTTCCGAAAAAGCTATAAGTACAACTCGAAAAAGCACTTTCATTTATCGATTGTTGATTTGATAAATTGTTTATGTGAGAATTCTGCTTGGCTTGGAAAAGCTAGGGTTTCTGGAGCTTGGTCTTCATTTTTGGAGAGAGTTCTTCTGAGATTGTTGAGCTTGGTCTTCTTCCAGGAGAGCTCGTTCTGATTTTGAATCATAATTCAATGCTGATTTATACTGGATTTATGATGAGTTTTTAATCTACAAGCAAATCAATTAATTCTCCTGGGGTTTGATTTGTCTTCTTCCTGAGGATTGGATTTGATTAAGAATTGGCTGTAAAGAGTACTAATTTCCTTGTTGATGGTTATTGAGCTGCAAATTTGCAATTTGCAAAGTTTAGAGACTGCCGTACATTATTCAGGAAGGGCCGTACTGTATTAATGCTGGGCCGTACATCATGGGAATGGAACCATACCTGCTGGAATGATTGTTTCAATTAATGACTGTAGATTTGTTCATGCTGTTCGTTGTTGGAGTGTGGGTGATTGTAGACTTTTGATTTTATCCCAATCTGTACTGATTCACAGAGCTGTACGGAATTAATAGCTTAGCCGTACATTGCTGGTGTTCATTTATTGGAAGGCTGCGTTTTGGTCTGGGGTGCTATGCCATTGCGAGGATGTGAGTATTAACAGGGCTGTAGCTGTTGTGTTCAAACCGTGACTCCTCTTTGGTTGGTATTTGAAGTTTCCATCCGCAAAGGGAATCATTGGATAGCTGGCGTCAATTTTTTAGAGACTGCGTTTTAGTTTACAACAGTCATGTCATGAAATTAAGGTGCTGCAAATTCTTTTTAATATTTGTAATGATCTGTTGTTTTAAACATCATCATCATTGATAAGTTTATAAGATAATTTCAAATTTGCTGCTGGGTATTTTAGTTGGATAAATTCAGTCAATATATATCTATAATTTTAATTTAAAATTGCGAATTGGTTATAAACATTTTGGGACTCTTGGAAATTGCAATTAAAATTGGGGAAAAAACTAGTTTGCTATTGAGAGCCAGTTGAGCTTATCACAGTGGTATCAGAGCAAAGATCTTGCCATCCTGTAAGGGTATGAAAATAAATAATGGCAGATAGATTTGTACCGGGTGTCAACTATACTTGTAGGGGGAGAAATTCACCATCTCCCGAAGGTAGTGAACAGGGCCCACGGAATGAACAGGCAGAAAATAGGAATAATATTGGAAATGATGTTGGTAGGGAGGCCAGAGATGCCTTTAGGAACATAGCAGATGGTCAGCATCGTGTTGCGAATGTATTGCAATAGCTTTCAGACACTCTACAATGCATTGCATTACCAGGTGATCGTGCTAGAGACAGAGGTGCGAGGAGTGTTTCAGTTAGATCACACAGGTCACGAGTAGATAACAAGCGTGATTATAGAGTTGACTGTATAGGTATTTATGATAGGCCTCTTCGTCTTACTTTCTTGAGGCCTGAGTTGGATGTAGTTAGTGTGGAGACAGAGCCGACATCATTCATTGATGACATGGTGGCACAGTTTGCAGAGTGGGATGCTTTTCCAGAAATAATTAATTGGAATTTGAATTTTGACAAGTACTTGATACAGAAGAAAGAGCATTCCAGAGGCTCTTCTCAGGAGGATGGGGCTATGACAGACTTGCTTGAGGATAGTTGCATTGAGTCTCATCATATCCATGAGACCAGAGCTCGTGATTAGGAGAATGCTGATGTCATGATAGCCACCAGTGATGGCAGACCTACATCAATTGGTAGCAATGAAATTACTAACGATATAGGTTCTGATTTTTATGACAGCAGTCCTATGTGTGAGCTTATTGATGACGTTGATGATAGGGCAAGTGTGGGGGGTGTTGTGGACACCACCGATGTTATCTATGAGGATGATTCATGCTGCAGCGAGTTTGGTATATCATATCAGATATTGGATGATGACTGGGAGTGGTTATCAGATGATGATAGATCCCAAGATCATAATTTACAGGGACTTATTGCAGATAGGGAGGATTTACAGAGGCACAAGTCAATTCAGATAGAACAGATTACACATCATGTCTCTTAGAGTTCACTGTATTATGGCTCAGATCAGCAGATGGGTGTTCATTTTGTGAACAATCCTTTATTTGAGGCGGATGTTGTTATGACTTATGACAACCTGCTATTTGAGCTTAGTGATGATCCCTTACAAGTGTTGTACGATGATGATGACGACATTCGGGATCCGATTTGTACACCTGATCATCAGGCAGATTACACAGGAGGCCAGCCGGGCCTAGCTGGACAGTTTACCGAGGTGTACACGGTGAGGAGTGCTTATGGCTTTACATTCGATCCTCACGTTCAGGATATCTATCAGTCACACAGTTCTTCATTGCATTCTTTTGATGACTGATATGATGATTTGGTTAGTTTGAAGACTGGGAGTAAGTCCAGTCTGTTGGTTGAGTTACTCCCATGTGAGTTTCTCTTGGTTGAGTTTCTCCCATGAGGTGATTCTGTTGCAGCATCATCAGTTCGGGTATTGAATGCAGATTCTCAGTTACTGATGTTGGTATTGTTGATGTTGTTGGCTTCTTCACAGGAGTATGAGGTTGTTCGAGACATTATTCATGACCATCCTTGGGATCCGGGTGGATTGTGATGTTGTTTGTTTTTCCTGATTGCTTGAGGACAAGCAATTTTGGGAAGGGAGGACTGTAATGTCCCCGTTTTTCAGGCTTTTGGGATCAGCTTGGTTTGCGACCCTCGCAAGCTAATTAGGTGATTAGAGGGGGTCAGATTGAGGAGCCAGTATTGGGATTCCATTCTAGAGATTCAGTTTACCAGGTCTGCTCTTCGTTCGAGTCAATTTGGTCGACTTACTATTTTTAGTAAGTGGTATTTTGGGTATGGCCAGGATTAGTAGGGTGTCTGCATGGAGTGTCAGATGTTTCAGGATCGAGCTTCAGGGAATCTCCAGTTTGAGAGACTTACTATTTTTAGTAAGTCTATTTTTAGCAGCTGGCTATTTTTGGCAGTGGGTTATTTCCGGCAGGTCAGTTCGCGTTTGGGCTCTAGTGTTGGAAATGAGTCTGTTTCAGTTAGCAGAATTCAGTGGCTTTGGTTTTTAAGTTATCGTTATTAAATTAAAGTATTTTAATTTAATAATGTAAGTACTTTATAACTTTATTGTTATAAAGTGAAATTATCATTTTAAAGCCTTTTATATTTAAGAAGTGAAATTGTGCTTTTTTCGAAAAAGCTATAAGTACAACTCGAAAAAGCACTTTCATTTAGCGATTGTTGATTTGATAAATTGTTTATGTGAGAATTCTGCTTGGCTTGGAAAAGCTAGGGTTTCTGGAGCTTGGTCTTCATTGTTGGAGAGAGTTCTTTTGAGATTTTTGAGCTTGGTCTTCTTCCAGGAGAGAGCTCGTTCTGATTCTGAATCATAATTCAGTGCTGATGTATACTGGATTTATGATGAGTTTTTAATCTACAGGAAAATCAATTAATTCTCCTGGGGTTTGATTTGTCTTCTTCCTGAGGATTGGATTTGATTAAGAATTGGCTGTAAAGAGTACTAATTTCCTTGTTGATTGTTATTGAGCTGCAAATTTGCAATTTGCAAAGTTTAGAGACTGCCGTACATTATTCAGGAAGGGTCGTACTGTATTAATGCTGGGCCGTACATCATGGGAATGGAACCGTACCTGCTGGAATGATTGTTTCAATTAATGACTGCAGATTTGTTCATGCTGTTCATTGTTGGAGTGCGGGTGATTGTAGACTTTTGATTTTATCCCAATCCGTACTGATTCACATAGCTGTACGGAATTAATAGCTTAGCCGTACATTGCTGGTGTTCATTTATTGGAAGGCTGCATTTTGGTCTGGGGTGCTATGCCATTGCGAGGATGTGAGTATTAACAGGGCTGTAGCTGTTGTGTTCAAACCGTGACTCCTCTTTGGTTGGTATTTGAAGTTTCCATCCGCAAAGGGAATCATTGGATAGCTGGCGTCAATTTTTCAGAGACTGCGTTTTAGTCTACAGCAGTCACGTCATGAAATTAAGGTGCTGCAAATTCTTTTTAATATTTGTAATGATCTGTTGTTTTAAACATCATCATCATTGATAAGTTTATAAGATAATTTCAAATTTGCTGCTGCTTGGTATTTTAGTTGGATAAATTCAGTCAATATATATCTATAATTTTAATTTAAAATTGTGAACTGGTTATAAACATTTTGGGACTCTAGGAAATTGCAATTAAAATTGGGGAAAAAACTAGTTTGCTATTGAGAGCCAGTTGGGCTCATCACATACTATAACCTCTACCTATTCCCAAATAGAAATGGGAGAGCATATGCATGGATTTCATAACAGGGCTACCAAGGGTCAATGGAAAGGACAACATCTATGTGGTAGTAGATAGAGTCACAAAATATGCTCATTTCTTTGCGGTCTCCATGGAATATAAGGCGCACCAAATAGCAGGGTTATTTTTTAGAGATATTTTCTGACTCCATGGACTCCCTCGAAACATTGTAAGTGATAGAGATAGTAAATTCCTTAGCAATTTTTGCCAAGAACTTTTTCGTTTAGCAGGAACGACCCTGACTCCTAGTACAAGTTACCATCCACAAACTGATGGGCAGACAGAAGTGGTAAACAAGTGGTTGGAAGGATACCTAAGGAACTGTCACAGGACAACAAAATACTTGGATTAAGTGGCTACACTTGGGAGAATATTGTTATAACACCACTCATCACATGTCAATCGAGATGTGCCCATTTAAGGCACTTTATGGTTATGAAGCCACATCCTTCGGGAGTTTGATCATTCAGGAAAGTAAGGTACGGAGTGCACAAGATTTCATAAGGCAAAGCACATATATCCTCAAGACCTTAAAGGAAATTTTACATCAAGCTCAGAATCAACAAAAGATCTATGCAAACAAGAAACGCATAGAAAGATCCTTTGAAATGGGAGACTTGGTATTTTTACGATTGCAACCATATAAGCAATCTTCAATTAAGAAGAATAGAGTGGAAAAACTCAAGCCATGATTCTATGGACCATACAAAGTAGTAAGAAAGATTGGGGAAGTGGCTTACAAGCTCGAACTTCCAAAGAATAGTAAAATCTATAATGTGTTCCACGTCTCCCGACTCAAGAAGGTGTTGGGACAACAAGTAACCCCTTGTACTGAATTAGCTCCTATAGATGACAAAGATCAACTTACCCTGATACCCGAGATTATCGTAAGTACCCGAGAAAGGAAACTGAGGAACAAATTATCACTGAGTTCTTAATCAAGTGGAAAAACCTACCGAAAATGGATGCCACCTGGGAGAAAGAAGACGTCCTTAAAATGCTTGAGGACTAGAAAATTTGGGACGGAGGGACTGTAATGACCCTCGATTGATGTACATAATACATATATTTAATCATTATAAAAAGAAAAAAACATATTTTTTCTCATTTAAATAAAAATCATAAATATATTATTTAAAAAAGGACATACGATATATATTATATAATTATAAATATATATATCAAAAGTATTCAATATATATATTATATAATTATAAAGAAATCAAAATATATATTATATAATCATATATATACTCACACAATATTATATAATATATATTAGTCCTATTTAAAAACACGAAATAATATACTGGTAAACAATTCATAAAATAATTATTAATTCTGGGTTGACGACTGCAGATTGCGGCCCATCCTTGGTCTACACCGCGACCTCACCTCCATACTTATACTGCCAGCATGGGACAGAGAAAGGACACAGAGGAAGGAAGAGAATAAGACAAAGTGAAAAAGATTCCAGATACAACCAGTGAAGGCGGAGAACACGATAGAAGGAAGACAAAACAAAAGCATTCGAAGTTGTTTGCAAGCAAACGACACAGTCAGCACATTCGACATCCCAGTAAGCACGAGATAAACAAAGGAAAAGGGAATGAGGAGTGACACGGATGCTCAAGGCTGTGACACAAAGTCACCGCTCCCAGTTACTACCAAAGCAAGACACTTGCGTTGCATCCATTGGCGTGATAAGGTGTATAGTCCAATATTAAACAAAGGTAAATTCCGCACTGAGTCTCAGACTGTTGATAATATCGAAGCACGTAAGGATCCAGTCCACACGATATACTGCATACTAAGAGGCTACGAGCCCAGGTATGATATCGTTATATATCAATGAAGACAATATTTCTTTAAATACTAAATTATGTGTAAATATGTGTCAGGATAAAATTACTATTTCCTTATTTAGGATTAATGAGTATATTGGCGACAACACCTAAATGGAATAATATTGATACAACTCTGATAAGGAAGAGGTTAATATAATCTCTAAAAATACAGTTATGATGCCTGTATGAAAGATTGATTAGCTGAGACTAATATAATGGCAATTCAAGATTGGTATAATCCCGATGTCAATTTGAATAATGACAATTCGAGATTGGTATAATCCCATTGTCAACTTGAGATAATGACAATTCAAGATTGGTATAGTCCTGTTGTCAAATTGGAGGTTGATAGAATCTCTGAGGGTTGATATAATCCTCATATAGCCAGTACATACTGACGACTCAAACATATGCATATGTAAAGCCTCAGATAGAGGATATCTCTTCCGAAAAGAGGAATGTACCAGGTATTGGCTTTCCTAAAATCCTAGAGTTGCTACAAAGATGACGGTATTAATAACCCGGGAATGGCTTAGAATCGATCCTATATCATTCAAGCTAGAGGATCCCTCTCAAGGGTTAAGAAACCCGATTTGTAGACTTACTTTAGGAATGGATAGGATTAGAAATATATAGATCTAAATTTACATCTATTCATGTCTTTATTGCTTCTATTGACTTGTTTTCTGCAGAATCATCCAATTGTAGGACACACCGAGGTAGAGGGGACATTGCCTTCTTACCGCAGGTGGCTTCAACAAGGACTTGATTGATACTTATTAAAAAGGGCAGTTCTCACAATCTATTCCTTTTTTTGTAGGAATGATTTCAAAAATATCTTTCGAACAACATCAAAACTTAACCAAAAAAGACTTGTTTCTACGATAATATCAATAGCTTCTAGGTTGACATAAGAACAACAAAGAAGATACCAATCTATTTTCTAGTGTGGAACAGTTATAGATGTTGTTACTTACCGGTTACCGAGAGGGGGGGTGAATCAGTAATTATTGATAATATACTTATTTTCACTGATGTAAAACAGATCGTTGTATGTAAGACAGAATATAAACAATCATTCACAAGCATAAGTAGAATCACACAGATCAACTCAAGTATTATATGTGGAAACCTTCGGTTAGAAGGAAAAAAACCACGGTGAGACAAAGCTCACAACTTCACTAGTACTAAATGAAGGTGCCCTGTTAAGAGCTTACAAAGCATTGGATAAGATGCTACCCGATTAAGGGATTTTATAAAGATCGGTTAAGATCTAAACCCTGTTAAGAGCTTCCTAGTTACAGGACTTTAAACATCAACAAAGATGTTACCCTGTTAGGGGATTTTACAACGAACTGATTAGGTTCACCCTAATGAAGGGGTTTTAATTTTCTTTAATTACTTATAAAAGCAATGATCTGTAGTGACACTGAATGTCTGATTAGATCATACTTGTTGATCTCTTCCTTGGTTTTCCTGGCTGTTGATCTCTTCTTCTTTCTTTACCTCTGTGCCTGTAGCACTTCTCAGAAGATGTCTCTCCTCTGCTCTTTTCAATCACCAACTCTCAACAACAACACTATCTTGCGTCCTATGACTTTTATTTATACAAGAGTTCATTGTAATGAAACCCTTAACTCACAGAACCGCCAGGCTGTAAACTTATCCATAAATCATGCAACACATAAAAACCATGCGTTCTGATCTGGAGTTTATCTTGAGATCATCCGTAGAATTAAAGCTAACTTTTGTTTAAAAAAAGCTAACTCCACTACAGAGCGGTGGATGTGCTGTATAATCTGGTTTTAACTCAAACTGCTCCGCATAATCTGATGCGGATCTTTAGGCAATCTAGACCGGTATACCTTATACACGGTTTAACTTTGTATGCGCTCGGAGACCGGAACTTGTGTACTTAAATCGGTCTACCGGTGTATTCCCTATTCTTTATCTACCGGTGCATACACTCTGTTTCTAGTCTACCGGTGTCTTCTGAGTAATGTTAGTGACCGGTGAGCTTTTACCAGTGCATGGTGTTTATGAAGTTACACTAATGACAACTTAAATTGCTAACAATCTTCCCGTTTGTCATTGGTGGAAAAACCATTCACAAACCATACTCACTTATTTGTGACAGTTTATACCTTTGATCTTGTAGACTGTTCTTTCCTTTGTAGCATACTTCCCCTGTGTTCCAGACTTCCCCTGTCTGAGTGCTGCTCTGCTTCCTATTTCCCTTGCTATATCCTCTGCTCTCTACTGCTTCTTATCTTCCCCTTTTTGCCTCCATAGGACAAAGGGTTATGCTTCTCTTCACATTTCAAGTTTGGTGAAGATATCCTTGTAGATGTTCTTTGCAGAATTTAGAAAGGGTGCCCATTGACCGGTTACATATTCAATGTTCTTCTGTGCTGCTTTGAGAGAAACAATAATGTTCATTGATCAGAGCATCTGTAGAAGTAGCTGTTTGGTGCATGATATCAAGTGTTGGGGCCAAAAGCATCTGAAATCCCATGACATCTTGGATTCTTTTGTTTTCTTCTTCAGTTATCTTTCTCAGGATTAGAGAAAGACTATTCATTTCTTTGCTAAAATTTGTCGCAGTTTTATTCTTGATATCGAATTGGGTTGATAAAGCTTTTATGTCCTCTGAGGTCTTTGCAACTTTTTCAGTTAAATCTTGCAAGAATATCTCAAAATTTGAAGTTCTACTTATCAAACTGGTCGATGACCGGTTCGTCTTCATCTATGTCAGCATCCGGTACGAAGTTGTATAGGATATCTTTTACTTTGCTCAGAACCATAACCTGTTTTCTTTTAGTCAGCTCTTTCAGCTGTTTTGTTGACATTTTGCTAATGTCAACTATTGTATCAGTTGCCTTACTTCTTTTTGCTTCGGATTCTTCAGAAGATGAGAGCTTTCTCTTAGATGAGCTAGGAAGAGTTCCCGGTTCCTTTTGACTGAGCTCCTATTCCTTATCTTTTCCCTGTTCTTGTTCTTTTGGAGCTTGCTCATTTTCTCTTTTGTCCTGTTCATCTGGTTTGTTTCCCTCTTCCCGTCGTTGAACTTCTATCTTAGGCATAGCATCTTCTTCTTGATGCGAGGGCTCTTCTGGTGGGGCTTGTTTTTGTTGTTGCTCTTCTGGCGGGGCTTGTTTTTGTTGCTGCTCTTCAGTGGTATGAAGATTACCTACAACGATTCCTCCATCTTCTTTAACTAATCTGTCAGTGGAAGTATTGACAGAAGTTTGTCCCAAATTGACCAGTTCACCAGAAGTGAACATTTCTGTTAGTTCTTCCTGTACACCAATAATAGAAGTTTGAGTTGCGGTAAACTGAAAAGGTGGATCTTTAATTGTTGTGGTGTGATCCTGAGGACCTGTTGCTTCAAGGATATTGAAGTCATAGTGCTACTAGAAATCTAAAGTCTCTTTGAAGACTTCATTCTCATATCCATTGAGAATCTTGGAAACTCTGTAATTTGTGTCTAGATTCATAGATGCTTCTTCCAATAGAAACTTAACTCTCTTGTCGCTTAGACCAGGTCTAGCTTTTTCCAGTGCTTCCCTATTGATCTTTGAGTTTATTTCTACACCGGTTCTCCATTTTGTTTGAAGCTTACTATTTAACTCAGGAGGAAACTTGCCCCTATAATCCCTAGGAGTTTTGATGAAATCTAGCAGACTTTTAACAAGAGCTTTTTCAATTTCCTGTTTTTCCTCCTTGGCTAATACGCTATACCATTTGCCTGCATTATCTATTTCTCCAAAATTTGTAATTTCAGCTACAATATCATTGACATTCATTGTGCGAGCTTTACCTTTGTCTGGAGAAACTAGGAGTGTTGGATTGGTTGGTTCATCACTAATGTCAACAATGACCGGTTTCTCTACTCCGAGTACACCTTTTCCCTTCCCAATATCATGAACTGGTGAAACTGTAGAACTTTGCCGAGCTTCCTCTGCTTGTTGCTGAGTCTGAAGAAGCTTGGTCCAGGTAGACACACCTTCTTGATGAACCATATCTACCTCTCCAATAAGCACTTGACCGATCCTCCTCGTTAGAAAATTTTGTTTGTGAAGATTAGCTTGCTGAGTAGCTTCCTCGAGAGTGAGGTGATTCTGCACTTCCAACAGAGCGCGTATTCGAAGCTCTTTTTCCTTATCCATTGAAGCTTTCCACCTGGTTTCAAGTATCTCATGTAGGTCTTTTGATACAATCTTTTGAATCTTAGAATGAGAAAGATTAAACTTGTACATGCAGTAAACTAAACCTTCTTCAATCTTTCTTCTGTCTTCGTCATTGCTTAACTCATACCTTCTGCCCACTTTTCCTAACCTTCTTGTTTCCTTTATATCTGCAAAAAATTCATCAATATCTTGTCTTTTTGGTCTTGTTATAGGCTCCACTAGTTTGCTTGAACCCTTCTTCCTTTTGATTAAAGGAACTGTGTCCTCGGATTCGGTTTCTTTAGCTTCTTCTTGTGTGCTTGCCACTGGTTGAGCTTTCTTCTTTTGTGCCCTTGGTGGTTCAGTCACCGGTTTCTTCTTCGGTGTAGGCGTTCTTTTTACATAAACATTCTTGATTGGTCCCCCTTTTAGATTTTTCTCTATTTCCTCAGGTTCCAAATCGTTGAGCAGAGAGATCCAGGTGTGCTTTCTACAGAGCCTCTATATACGCCTTTGCAATCTTTGCAGTGATTTCGTAACAAGCTCCGGTGCATACTCATCTCTCGGCTTTACTGCTTGAATGATGCAGAAGTCAGTTGATACTAGAAAACATATCTCTTCTTTGTATAGGTCAATGATAGTTGACGAAATTCTTTGTCTGGCATGCATTTTTAGCTGAAGGGCCTTGAAATGATCAGTTATAGCTTTGTCAAACTGGTCTCCCAGTTGGTTAGCCATATCACTAATTTGCATCATGACTGGTCGATCCGTTGCCCATGTCACTTCTCCGATTCCAGGGAATGAGTTAGAATAGTAAAAATAGAGACATACTAGAAGTGTGCCAAATTTCAGTGATTTCTTTTTGATGATGCCTAGCTTCTTCATATTCTCAAAAATCTGTCCTCTTAGCATTCCGCACATATCATACTGTGCATTATCATGTATTATTCTGTGAGCTGCATGTATGCCTCCACCCGGTATGCTATTTACATTACTGGATTGATAAATTTTGTAACATATTACATTGGATGCGAACCGAACAACTTGATCTTCAATATCAGTTACGGTCATCAATCTCTTGTCGGATTTTGATTTTGTCAGATTGGCCACCACTGCATTTGATATGGTTCTCAGGGTTAGGGCTTCCCCTTGATCGCAAAACCCGGTTACCCTATGGAGATCGTCTTTTGTGATTAGAGTGCAGACTCCTTTCGTGAGCCAAAATCCTAGTTCGTGCACTCGACTAACTACCATTCGAATCCATTCTGGTCTGAAGATGTTTGGATATGAGACTCCATTGATAATCCCAGACGATACCAGCTTGTTAGCAATATAAGTTGTCATTAGTGTATTTCATCAAACCCATTCACACCGGTCGAAGATCACCGGTCGCTCGCATTACTTAGATGACACCGGTACATAAAGCACAATAGTATATGCACCGGTCAACTAAGTAGCTAGATAAACTGGTAGACTAAACCAAGTACTCAGTATCGGTCTTATTCAGCATCCAATGACAAACAGGTACCGATCTAACTGATAGAAAAATCCGGTCCAGTCTTTGTGGAACAGTTTGAGTTAAAAGCCTGATTATGCGAGACATCCATTACTCTGATGCGAAGTTAACCTTTCAACAGGAGTTAGCTTTAAGTTCTACAGACGATCTCAAGATAAACTCTAGATCACAACGCACAGCTTTCTTGCGTTGCATATTTTATGGTCAAGTTTATTCCCCGGCGGTTCTATGAGTCAAGAGGATCACTCTTGTATAAATATTAGTCATAGGACGCAAAGTATGTTGCTGTTGTTGATAAGTGGAAATCGCAGAGAGCAGAGGAAAGATATCTTTTGACGAGTGCTACAGGCACAAAGGTGAAGGAAGAAAAGAAAATCAACAGCCAGGCAAACAGGGGAAGAAATCTACAGGTATGATCTAATCAGACAATCAGTGTCATCATAGATCACTGCTTTTGAAAGATAATTCATCATATACAAATCCCTTTAAAAGGATGCACTTAATAGGGTAACATCTTGTTGATGTTCAAAGTCCTGTAACCAGGGAGCTCCTAACAGGGTTTAGATCTTAACAGATCTCTTGTAAAATCCCTTAACCGGGTAGCACCTTAGCCAGTGCTTTGTATGCTCCTAACAGGGCACTTTCATTTAGAACTAGTGAAGTTGTGAGCTCTGTCTCACCGTGGTTTTTTCTCTCTAACCGAGGGTTTCCACGTACAAATACTTGTGTAGATCTGTGTGATTCAGTTGATGCTTGTGAATGACTGTTGACTTTCTACTTTGCATTCAAGGATCTGTTTACAAGTTTTAAACAATAAGATTTAGTATTTTCTGATTCATCCCCCCCTTCTCAGTAACCAATAAGATAACATCAATTGGTATCAGAGCCCCGTTCTCTATACAATAAAAGTTTAACAACTTGAGAAAAAGATCACGGAGGTTTACTGGTACCAAAAACAGCTAGAAGAAGCCAATGCCATTATTGCCTCACTTGAAAATAGATTGAGGAAGTCACTTGGAAAGAGAAAGGAACTGGCTCTGCAATTAAATGAGAGCAATGAAACCATCGACGAACTCTCTGGGCAGAGTGGGTCTGATGAGGCCGAGGAAGCAGTCTTTGAGCTTACGGAAAAGAATCAGATCCTAATCGGTCAGATTGCTGATCTCAAAAGGGAGCAAAAGGTAAATGCTCTAAGAATGACTGAACTGATTAAGCAGAAACGAAAAACTAAAAGCGAAAGGAACACAACAGTCAAGACATCAACAGCCTCTGAAAAAGTAATGAACCGGGCAGAGGAAGCTGCAAGAGCCAATCAACTCATTATGCAACTCCAAGAGAACTTGTTGATTGCCACCCAGGAAAATGTCAATATGCATAAAGCATGGCAGGTTAGAGATGAAGCATGCAAGAAGCTGACAATCGAGATATATCAACTCAAGGAACAAATGAAAGTCCTTGAAAGAAAGAATGAAATGCTGAGAAGATACAATGAAAGCTCGGTCAAGCTCGATGAGCAACTCAATACTCAACGAAGGCACAATGATCACACCGGTCTCGGATTTACCGGTGGAGTCAACAAAAGGAAGATGCTAGCACAAAGAGGTAGGAAAAACTTTTACACCCTTTGTAAGCTTAGTGGAAGACGAGGTCATGACACTAATGACTGTAGAAATGCACCGTTAAGAACCAACAACAGTTACTGTAAAAACTGTTGCAAAAAGGGCCACAAGACCAATGAGTGCTGGTCCAGTCCCATATCTGTCTCCAACACAAGTAGGGGAAGCTTCAAGGGATACTATTATGCCTGCAACAAATTCAGACACAAAGCTGAAGAATGCAAATCAAAGACTATGGCATTCAGATCACCCAGACTGGTATTCTCGAAAGAAGGTAGAAACCGGAATGCAACTACTCATCCAAACAAAGAGATGCATTGCAACAGAGAATCATGGAGCGAACCACCTAATCCAAGAGGGATGAATCCATGGAAAGTAACTGGTATAGTCTTCCATTACTGTAACAAAGTCGGTCACCTAGCTAAAGACTGCTGGAACCAGATTAGGAACAAAAACAAAGGATCGGATGGACTAGGGGTGAAGATCTTGAGTTCTAATAAAAGGAACAACAAAGACAAAGAAACCAAGAAAGTAGTGAAGAAAATATGGTTTGTCAAGGAATCAAAGAACTCTGACGAGGAGGCAACGGAGGCAAAATCATCATCACAAGATGGTGATATTTCTTCTTCTAATTAATTTTTCAAGGCCTAGAGGGAATTGGTAGTACAACTATCGTTCTCGGTAGAACTGGTGAGTCCTATCTCACTCAGGCTACAGAAGAAACCGGAAGGACATGAGGTGATCAACCAGGACATGCCTAATCGAAAAAGTCAGACTATCGGTTAGAAAAGGCATCAAGAAAGGTTAGGTGAGGCATTTATTACTATAGCTGTTTAACAAATAGTTACCGTTTGGTAATTACTGTTATACCCTAATCCTATAAAAGAAAAGAAGGATAACTCTTTCCTTTTTACCTTGTGATTTTATGTTATCTAATCTTTGCTCGAGCAATATTCTTGCAACTCGATCATTGAGTAAGATTATCTATCAAACGGATCTAATCATCTCTAGCAACCAAGTGAGAGCAATGACATCCTCATCGTGCGAGGCAAAGCTTTTTCTTGCAAATCAAATGGAGCGTGGTCCTTTTGACATCTCACCAAATCAAGACAGGGAGATCGACATGGGTGGCATGCTCTCCTTAATACCTAAAGGAGTGCTCCTGACAGAAGATGTAACTGCGTTTATTCACGCTAAGCAAGAAGAGCTAGGAGAAACGTACATACAGAACGAGTATCGCTCGTTGTGCCCTGATGGTAATCATCCCAATGGCTACGCAAAGCTGGTATCGTCGGGAATCATAAATGGAGTCTTGTATCTAGTCATCTTCAAACCTGAGTGGATTTGAATGGTAGTCAGTCGGGTGCATGATCCAAGATTTTGGCTTATGAGAGGAATCTGCACTTCAATTACGAAAGATGATCTTTTCAGGGTAGCTGGGTTCTGCAATCAGGGAGAAGCGCTTACTCTGAGAACCATATCTAATGCAGTGGTGGCTAACCTGACAAAATAAAAATCCGACAAGCGATTGATGACTGTAACTGACATTGAGGATCCAGTTGTTTAGTTCACATCAGCTGTAATCGCTTACAAAGTATATCAATCTGTAAAGTTCCCTACTCAATAGGACCTCAAAACCACTTAACTTCTTACTTGGAATTTAGTCAAACACTTGTCATGCAATGTATATATGCTGCTGCTATGAAAATTTCAGAATAGCAAACATACATCTAACCACTTATTTTCATTAAAAAATGTAGAAAGATACCATGATCATTGTGCTATATATATATATCATTGAATTAAGACAAAAAGTACATTTCCAGCCAATAGCTTTTATCAATTACAAAACCCTTCCTTCTTATTTACTATTGGCAATCAATGACGTTTACAATACTAAAATGCACAAGTGCTGAAACTACAAATTCACCTTCAGCTGAAACATATATTCTCAGTTACAATGCCAAATAAGATCGAAAATGATAGAACCTGATTGGATGAGTGCAGAAGATGAAATGTAGATGTCCTCAGAATAGGCTTATGCCTCAATGATGCCCTAGTGAAGTGACTGAAATATCACCTCCACAAATGCAACCCTTCAAGAGATATTTCACTCCCTCAGTTATGCAATCAATTGGGAGATTTCGTTTCCAATGACAAGCTGAAAATCTGCAGACCCCTTGGCTCCACAAATGCTCATGAAGAAAATAACAATAGTCAATGTCAAGACTGGATGCTCCAAATGCCCCTTGACCCCCCTTTTATACTACTCCCAATGTTTCTAGTTACTTCTAGTTGCTAGAAGTTTCTACAAACTAGAGGCTTCTACAAGCTAGAAGTTTTTGACTTCTAGAAGTTTCCAACTTCTAGAATCTTGCGACTTCTGGAGGTTTCCGTCTTCTGGAAGATTCCAACTTCTGGAACTTTCCGACTTCTAGAAGTTTCTAACTTCTGGAACTTTCCGACTTTTAGAAGTTTCTAACTTCTGGAACTTTCCGACTTCTAGAAGTTTCTAACTTCTAGAACTTTTTGACTTCTACAAGTTTCTACACGGAGTCAAATAATCACCAAATAATTGCCAGGCGACTCTCTCAGCACCACCATTAGCCTACGAGAGCCATTAATAGGCTAATCCACTGAAAAAAGTCCATGTCAACTAAGCAGGAGACATGACACAATCAAGTAACCTCAACAGCATACCGGGAGGAGGCATACATGCAGCCTACAAAATTGTTCATGACGATGCACAATATGATAAATGCGAAATGCTAAGAGGACAAATCTTTGAAAACATGAAGAAGCTGGGCATCGTCAAGAAGAAATCACTGAAATTTGGAACACTCTTGGTATGTCTTTACTTCTACTATTCTAACTTCTTTCCCGGTAAAGGAAAAGTAATGTGGGCAACAGATCGATTGGTCATGATGCAAATCAGTGATATGGCTAATGAACCGGGAGACTAGTTTGACAAGGAAATGACCAATCACTTCAATGCATTTCAACTAAAAATGCATGCTAGAGAAAGAATCCCATCCACTATTGTTGAAAAATACAAAAAGGAGGTATGTTTTCTGGTGTCTACTGACTTCTGGATCATTCAAGCAGTAGAATCAAGAACCGAGTACACACCTGAGTTTGGATACGAAATCACAGCAAAGTTTGCAACGGTGTATGTAGAGGCCCTAGAAAAAGCACATCTGGAGCTCGGGGCTCAACGGTTTGGAACCTATGAGGAAATAGAGAATAATTTAAAGTAGGCGCCAATCAAGAATGTCTATGTCAAAAGATCGCCCGCGCCAAAGAAGAAACCGAAAACTGCACCACCAATAGCACAAAAGAGAAAAGCTCAACTGGAGCCAAGCACACAGGGGCAAGAAGCAGAAGAAACCGATTCGGAGTATACAGTTTCGCTCAGCGAAAGAAAGAAGAGGACCAGCAAGCAAGCAAAGGTGGATCCACCAAGAAAAGGTAAACCAATGATAGATGAATTAATAACAGGACTGAAAGAAACCGGAGGAATGACTAATGTTAGTAGAAGATACACTTTGGCAAATGATGAAGACCGAAGAAAAATTGAAGATGCTATCATTGAATGCTTGCATAAGTTCAATCTAAGCCCTACTGAGCTTCAGAAGGTACTGCCTAAGGATCTGTTGAATATCCTTCAAGGCAGGTGGAAAGCTTCAATGGAAAAGGAAAAAGAGCTAAGGATTCTAGCTCTGCTAGAAGTGCAAAATCATCTCACTCTAGAAGAAGCGAGTCAACAAGCTGAACTACACTAGCAAAATTTCCTGATAAAGAAAAGAACAAACTTTTTGCTGATTGGAGAAACCGAGAAAGTCCATACAGAAGGAGTAGCCATCTGGAACAACATACTTCGGACACAGCAAAAAGCAGAGGAAGCACGCCAAAAGGCAACAGCTCCACCGGAAAAGGAATAGGAATACTCGGAGTAGACAAACCGGTCATCGTTGACATTACCGATGAACCGACAAATCCTACCCTTCTTGTATCTCTAGAAAACAGTAAGGCTCACACCATGACTGTTAATGACATTGTAGCTGAAATTACAAATTTTGGAGAAATAGATAATGCAGCCAAATGGTATAGTGTGTTAGCAGAGGAAGACAAACAGGCAATAGAAGAAGCTCTTTTTGAAAGTCTTCTAGACTTCATGAAAACACCCAGGGATTATAGAGGCAAGTTTCCTCTCGAATTGAATGGCAAGCTTCAAGAAAAATGGAGAACCGGTCTAGAAAGAAACTCACAAATCAATAAAGAAACACTAGAGAAGGCTAGACCTGACTTGAGTGATAAAAGTATCATGCTTCTTTTAGGAGATGCATCTATGAATCTATACACAAATTATAGAGTCGCCAAGATTCTCAATGGTTATGAGAATGAAGTCTTTAAAGAGACTTTGGATTTCTGGCAGCAGTATGATTTCAATACCCTTGAAGAAATAGGTCCTCAGGATCACACCACTACAATTGTGGATCCACTTTTTCAGTTTATTGCAACTCAAACTCCGATATCTGATGAGCAGGAAGTCCTCACAGAAAAGTTCACTTCTAGTGAACCGGTTAAATTGGGACAGACTTCTGTCAATCTTCCTACTGACGGATCAAATCAAAGAGGTGAAGGGATCCCTACAGATGATCTTCATATAGCTGAAGAACAGCTGCAATCACAAGAGCCCTCACATCAAGTAGAAGATGCTATGCCTGAGATTCACGTTCAGCAACCAGGAGCCAGACCAGAAGAGGGAAACAAGACAGACCAATAGGATGTAAAAGAACATGAGCAAGCTCCAAAGGCACAAGAACAAGGTAGAGAAAAGGATCAAGAAACTCTCGTCAGTTCCTCCAAAAGAAAGATCACATCCTCTGGAGAATTTGAAGCAAAAAGGAGCAAAGCAACCGATACAATAGTTGACATCAGCAAAATGTCAACAAGACAGCTGAAAGAGCTCACTAAAAGAAAACAGGATATGGTTATGAACAAAGTAAAAGATATCCTGTACAACTTTGTGCCGAATGCTGATATAGATGAAGATGAACCGGTCATCGAGCAGGTGGAAGTGCTAACTGCAACCATTGGTGAGGATCTGACTAAAGAGTGGAGCTTCTTCACAAGCAAGTTGCCAATATAAAAGCTATTCTGCTAAACAATCTCAAAGTTCTTCAACAGCAGATACAAGTTGCAGAAAATTTGTTAAGCAGAACTTCAAATTTTGAGATTTTCTTGACAGACTTAACTGACAAAGCTACAAAGACTTCAAAAGACATAAGAGCTTTGTCCAACCAATTTGATATCAAGACCAAAACGGCCACAACTTTCAGCAGAGAAATGGCTAGTCTTGCTTTAGTCGTCAGAAAGCCTGTAGAAGAAGAGAACAAAAGAATTCAAGACGTCGTTGGATTCCAAATGTTTTTGGCCTCAACACTTGATATCATGCACCAGACAGCTACTTCAACTGATGTTCTAATTAATGAACCGGACTACAAAATTGTAGATGATATGGAAAACATCATTGTATCTCTCAAGGCTGCCCAACAAAATATTGAACATGTAACCGGTCAATGGGCACCGTTTCTACACTTTGCAAAGAACATAAATAAAGATATCTTCACACAGCTTCAAATGTGAAGGAAGACATAATCCTTTGTCTTATGGAGGCAAAAAGGGGAAGTTATTTGGAAAGAAACAGAACAAGGAGAAGTTAAGAGAAGTTAATGAAAACTAGAGGACTCAGTCAGGGGAAGTTTCGGGCAGGAGCAGATCATTCAATCAGGCAAGATTGCAAGGGTAGTAGGGCAGTATTCTACTATACTGACCAAGGTTTGAACAACTATTGTATGAATTGTTTTGTTTTTGACTGTTTTGCCACCAATGACAAAGGGGAAGATTGTTAGCAATATAAGTTGTCATTAGTGTATTTCATCAAACCCATTCACACCGTTCGAAGATCACCAGTCACTCGCATTACTTAGATGACACCGGTAGATAAAGCACATAGTATATGCACTGGTCAACTAAGTAGTTAGATAAACCGGTAGACTAAACCAAGTACTCAGTATCGGTCTTATTCAGCATCCAATGACAAACAGGTACCGATCTAACTGATAGAAAAATCCGGTCGAGTCTTTGTGGAACAGTTTGAGTTAAAAGCCTGATTATGTGAGACATCCATTACTCTGATGCGAAGTTAACCTTTCAACAGGAGTTAGCTTTAAGTTCTACAAATGATCTCAAGATAAACTCTACATCACAACGCACAGCTTTCTTGCATTGCATATTTTATGGTCAAGTTTATTCCTTGGAGGTTCTATGAGTCAAGAGGATCACTCTTGTATAAATATTAGTCATAGGACGCAAAGTATGTTGCTGTTGTTGATAAGTGGAAATCGTAGAGAGCAGAGGAAAGATATCTTCTGAGGAGTGCTACAGGCACAAAGGTGAAGGAAGAAAAGAAGATCAACAGCCAGGCAAACAGGGGAAGAAATCTACAGGTATAATCTAATCAAACAATCAGTGTCATCATACATCACTGCTTTTGAAAAATATTTCATCATATACAAATCCCTCTAAAAGGGTGAACCTAATCGGTTCGTTGTAAAAATCCCTTAACGGGGTAACATCTTGTTGATGTTCAAAGTCCTATAACCAGGCAGCTCCTAACAGGGTTTAGATCTTAATAGATCTCTTGTAAAATCCCTTAATCGGGTAGCACCTTAGCTAGTGCTTTGTATGCTCCTAACAGGGCACCTTCATTTAGAACTAGTGAAGTTGTGAGCTTTGTTTCACCGTGGTTTTTTCTCTCTAACCGAGGTTTCCACGTACAAATACTTGTGTAGATCTGTGTGATTCAGTTTATGCTTGTGAATGACTATTGACTTTCTACTCTGCATTCAAGGATCTGTTTACAAGTTTTAAACAATAAGATTTAGTATTTTCTGATTCACCCCCCCCTCTCAATAACCGGTAAGATAACATCACAGCTTTGCGTAACCATTAGGATAATTTCCATTTGTGCATAGTGAGCGATACTCGCTTTGTATGTACGCCTTACCCAACTCTTCTTGTTTTGCATGGATGAATGCACTCACATCTTCTGTCAGGAGCAGTCCATTAGGTACTCAGGAGAGCGCACCAGCCATGTCGATCTCCCTATTCTGATGCGATGAGATTTCATACGGAGGACGATCAACTTGTTTTGCTAGAACCAGCTTAACTTCGTAAGACGAAGATGCCATTGCTCTTAATCAGTTACTTAGAAAGATGATTGATCGGTTCCATAGACAATCTCGCATAATGATCGATTGGCAAGAATATTACTTAGGCAGAAGATAGATAAGCATAAAATCGCAAGGTAAATGTAAATGAGTAACCCTTCTTTGCTTATATAGGATTAGAGCATAACGGTAATTACCAAACGGTAACTATTGTTAAAACGGCTATAGCATTAAATGCCTTACCTAACCTTTCTTGCTGCTTTTGCTGTAAAGAGCCTTTGTAGCTCTTATTCTGCAATGGTGAATTTAGGAAAATTTCTAACAATTCTGAATTTCTTAATCTTTTAGAAATAAATATTTCAATATTTCATTGGACTTCGAATTACAATTTTATATATCAATGAGAAATTTATTGGATTGAATTTCCTTTCAAATAACATTCACGCATCATATATGGACATGGCATAAATTGGATGGCAAATTAATGAAGCACCTGTTATTAACGCTGGCTGCCACAAACATCTTCCAACTGGGACCTGTTTATAATGCTGGCTACAATATTTATCTTCCAACTGGGACTCCACACACTGGTCCTTCTCCAAACACAGGCACTGCTGTAGCTTGTGCTGAATATACAACTCCAATGGTAGGCGCAAAGCCCACTAAGAAAGGCCACAACTCCAGACGGCACTCTCCAAAGTGCATACAACTAACAACCCTGTTGTATGGCACTGCAGTATTTCCGTATGGCCCATTATCAAATCGCACAGCCCATATCAATTAACGACAGGCTGTAAAAACACATCTATGGAATTCTCCTTCACAATTCGATAGTATTCATACTATCTCAAAGCGAAATTCTTCAGAGAAAGAACGTTTCTCCAAGATAATTACAAACCCTTGCTTCTCAGCTATTTCCTACTCCTTCCATTCAACTTCACTTTCGAGAATTATAAGCATGGAAATGTTTAACGCAAGTCCAAGGCATTTATAATAAACAACAATCTTCTTCTACACACCATTCCTTAGCTTCAAGGACACACTTTTCACTTAAGTGCCTTGAATCGTCAATCTTACACTTTCAAATTAAAACACTAAAATGTCATACTAATAAATTAAGCCAAACTTAATTGCATAAAGTATGAAGATGGAGACCAATTAAGAACAACACTGAAGAAGATTGAAGATCAATCCAAAGCCCAACTGCCATACCCGATATAGAAACCGGCCTCAAATGACTTACTAAAAATAGTAAGTCTGTCACAAGTACAAGCACCGACTCCTGCTAATTTGGGGACATTACATTTGCTAACCGGTATTCTGACTTTTTAGATCAATCCAAAGCCCAACTACCATACCTGATATAGAAACTGGCCTCAAATGACTTACTAAAAATAGTAAGTCTATCACAAGTACAAGCACAGACTCCTGCTAATTTGGGGACATTACATTTGCTAACTGGTATTCCGACTTTTTCGGTTAGACATGCCCTGGTTGATCACCTCATATTTTTCCGGTTTGACCTGTAGACTGGGTGAGTTTGAAACTCACCAGTTCTACCAAGAACGTTAGTTGCACTACCGGTTCCGCCTAAGCCTTGAAGGCTCATTTTGCAGAAGACATATCACCATCTTGTGATGATTTTGCCTCCGTATTCTCTTCAACGGAGCTCTTTGACTCCTTTACGAACAATATTTTCTTGATCTCTTTCTTGATCTCCTTACTTTTGTTGTTTTTCTTATTAGAGGTTGAGGTCTTCACCACCGGTTTGGTCGATCCTTTGCTTTTGTTCCTAGTCCGGTTCCAGCAGTCTTTAGCTAAGTGACCAACTTTGTTGCAGTGATAGTAGACCATACCGGTTGCCTTCGATGGGTTCATCCTTCTTGGATTGGGTGATTTGTTCCATGAATCAATGTTGCCATGCATCCCATTAGTTGTGTTCTTGCTTTTCTTGGTGAATACCGGTCTCGGAGATCTGAATGCCATTGTTTTTGATCTGCATTCCTCGGCCTTGGGTCCAAATTTGTTGCATGCATAACAATAGCCTTTGAAGCTTCCCCTGCTTCTGCTGGACACAGATGTGGGGCTAGATCAGATTTTGTTGGTCTTGAACCAATATTTGCAGCAGTTCTTGCAGTGGCTGTTTTTTGGCTTTTCCGATGCATTCCTGCAGTCATTAGGTCTTTGACCCAGTTTTCTACAATGATTGCAATAGGTGTTAAAGGTAATCTTACCTTTTTGTGCTGGCAGCTTCTTCTTATCCTTCTTGATTGGTTTTGCTCCAAAAGACTCACTAGTCTCTTTGGTGTCATCATCGGTGAATCCGGGACTGGTGTGATCTTTATGCTTTCTTTGAGCTTTCAGTTGCTCATCAAGCTTGACCGTACTTTCATTGTATCTTCTCCAGGTTTCATTCCTTTCTTCAAGGCCTTTCCTTTGTTCCTTGAGTTGGTATATCTCGATTGCCAATCTCTTGCATGCATCATCTCTATCCTGTCATGCTTTGTGCATATTGGCATTTTCTTGGGTGACAATTAGCATGTCTTCTTGGAGTTGCAAGATGAGGAGTTCATTTGCACTTACGACTTCCACTGCCCGGTCCCTTGCTTTCTCAGAGGCTGTTAAAGACTTGACTGCTGAGTTCCTTTCATCTTCAGCTTTTCTCTTTTTCTCAATCAGTTCACTCATCCTCAGGGCATTATCCTCTTGTTCTTTCTTAAGGTTAAGGATGTGATTGGTCAAGATTTGATTCTTTTCCATGAGTTCTGATAGTGCCTCCTCAGCTTCATCAGATCTACTTTGCTTGAAGAGTTCATCAATGGTTTCATTGCTCTCATTCAACTGTAAAGCCAGCTCTTTTCTCTTTGCAAGTGATCTCCTCAGACTATTCTCTAGAGAGGTAATAATATTGTTGGCTTCCTCTAGCTGTTTCTGATACCGGTAACCCTCCATGATTTTTCTCTCAAGCTGTTAGACTTTGTAGTATAGAGAACCAAGGCTTTGATACCAATTGTTGTTACTTACCGGTTACTGAGAGGGGGCGTGAATCAGTAATTATTGAGAATATACTTATTTTCACTGATGTAAAACAGATCCTTGTATGTAAGACAAAATGTAAACAATCATTCACAAGCATAAGCAGAATCACACAGATCAACTCAAGTATTATATGTGGAAACCCTCGGTTAGAAGGAAAAAAACCATGGTGAGACAGAGCTCACAACTTCACTAGTACTAAATGAAGGTGCCCTGTTAAGAGCTTACAAAGCACTGGTTAAGGTGCTACCCAATTAAGGGATTTTACAAAGATCGGTTAAGATTTGAACCCTTTTAAGAGTTGCCTGGTTGCAGGACTTTAAACATCAACAAAGATGTTACCCTGTTAGGGGATTTCACAACGAACCGATTAGGTTCACCCTAATGAAGGGATTTTAATTTGCTTTAATTATTTATAAAAGCAATGATCTCTAGTGACACTGAATGTCTGATTAGATCATACCTGTTGATTTCTTCCTCGGTTTTCCTGGTTGTTGATCTCTTCTTCTTTCTTCACCTCTGTGCCTGTAGCACTTCTCAGAAGATGTCTCTCTTCTTTTTTCAATCACCAACTCTCAACAACACTATCTAGCGTCATATGACTTTTATTTATACAAGAGTTCATCATAATGAAACCCTTAACTCATAGAACTGCCAGGCTGTAAACTTATCCATAAATCATGCAACACATAAAAACTATACATTCTGATCTGGAGTTTATCTTGAGATCATCCGTAGAATTAAAGCTAACTTCTGTTTAAAAAAAGCTAACTCCACTACAGAGTGGTGGATGTCCCGTATAATCCGGTTTTAACTCAAACTGCTCCGCATAATCTGATGGGGATCTTTAGGCAATCTAGACTGGTATACCTTATACATGGTTTAACTCTATATGCGCTCTGAGACCGGAACTTGTGTACTTAAATCGGTCTACCGGTGTATTCCCTATTCTTTATCTACTGGTGCATACACTCTATTTTTAGTCTACTGGTGTCTTCTGAGTAATGTGAGTGACCGGTGAGCTTTTACTGGTGCATGGTGTTTGTGAAGTTACACTAATGACAACTTAAATTGCTAACAATAGAAACCCAAAGTCTTCTACACTTATTCCGAGTGATGAATTAACAGTTTTCGGTTCACGGTAAAGTTCAAGTTTTCTTGACAAATGTCATGCATTTTTCTTGACAAATTTCTTTTTTGTTGCAATCTTTTATGCAATTTTAAAGTGATCGACCTACATACTGAGAATGATATAAGGACGATGGATTACAGAAAGTTGATTATAAAGAAGATTGTTGATTTTAATCTAACCCAGATTCCAGAAGGTGTGGAGGATGATGAGGATATCCTTGATCCTGAATATCATAAGCGGCAGATTCAGAAGCTTCCTATCATACTAGTTCAATGGTCACCTGAGAGCATGTCTATTTTTGATAGGTTTCAGTCTATTTTAGCCAATACCAATGCATGGCCAAAAAGAAGAGGCATAAAAACCATCAAAATCAAACTTGGTAAAGACTTTGACACTGCTAGTCTAGTTGGGTGTAAGTCCAAGATCAAAGCCAAGGCAAATGATGGTGCTTCATCATTGGTGGTTGTAGGGATACTGAAGCTCAAGATCAAAGGGGGCAAGGCCATGGTTCAATCATCAAAAGGGGTTGTGTTAGTAGAGAAGGATGTGGCAGTGCAGGAAAGAATACAGGTTGAATCCAATGAGGATGAGTGATAGGAAGATCCTATTCCAGAGATATCTGGTGTTGAAGACACATAGGTGATTCCTATGATTCCTGAGTTAGTGTCAGTACCTGATGAGACTCCCATGTCTCCTCTCAACACCTATGTAGATTCATTTTCTACAGTCTGTTTTCCTCCAGTGAATACATCCATAATGTCGATTTCCTCAATTGTTCCTGCATCCATTCCTGAAGAGCAATATGATAGTTTGGAGAACGTCTTTGAAGCATATTCTACTTTTCCCAATCTATCAAATACCTCCATGACTCTTCTTGATACTTTAGTTGCACACTTTGATCAGTTCATGGTTGAAGCTTCTCAAAGCAATGAAGCACTTGTAGCCATTCAGACTGAGGCACCACCCATTGTGACAACCGTTATACAATCATGATCAGTGTCTGTGGTGGCCATCACTTTTGCTCCTACTTTGGATGATTCTTTCATCCTACCTCCTTGGCTCAGCGCAATTACTCCGAAGAGGAAGAAGCAAGAAGTCCTCCCAGATGACTTCGACTTCAAGCAGCTCAAGATGACTAAACCTCCAACAAGAAAAAAGGCAAAGATAGTCGCTAAGGTCACGGTTGATCAAAACAAGATAAAGTATGCTGAAATTGCAATGCCTCTTGTAGACAAACTACAGGATGAGTTGCAAACATCTGACTACAGGTTGGATACCAGAAAGATGCACAAGAAGCAGTGACACTACTTTCTCAAAGCAGTGATCATCTACGGGCTAAGAAAAGTCAACTCAAAGAGGAGAATGCTCGGTTGCTTGAGGTAATCCAAAAGATGACTAATTCATCATAGTAGATTAATCCCATTGCTTCTTCTCTTCCAAAAGAATCAATCAAGCATGCTGAAAGGATTGGAAAAAAAGGCCAAGGCAGTGGATGATTGGATCAACCGAATGGAGGCTCAGGGGACACAAATAATCAGAGATGCTTTCCGAGTGTTGAATCCTGCTAGAAATTCTATAGCTAAATTGGATGAAGTCCTCACATCATTCAATCAGAACCTAAAAGTCTTAGATGAGGACTTGAGTGTCTAGAACAAGATGCTAGATATTGATTTGGACATACTGTTTGAGTATGTTGTCATTTTCTCCCGTGAAATGTTTCATGAGTATCAAGAGTTGATGTTGAATACGGGCCAAGTGATCGAACAATTGGTTGCAGATGTGAAGGCAGCCATTGGTACATGTAGGGAGGAAGAGCGTATGATCAATGAAGGTTTCGAGGAGCTGACATGCAGGGTAACAAGTGAGAGTAATGAGCTGATTCCAGAAGATGTTGCAATATCAAAGCTCATGAAAGTGATTCGCCTAGAGCTTGAGGTGGATGACTTCACTTTCAGTTCCATGAACATACTCACAAACTTTAAGTTTTCACTGGATTCTCTTCAGGCCAGACTTGAAGAGAGCAACAAAGCCGTTTCCAGGTGTGCGAGAACAGTCCTCAAAACGACTGTTGCAGCACGACCCACAGGTGCACTTGATCTTGGAGCAGTGCAGGAGTCTATCTGTAGATTTGAGTCATTCATAGATGGCTTCTGAAGAAGATCCAGAAGTGTCTTAGGCACTACTACATGTAATCGAGTTGCAAGTCAAATACATTAGGACTTGTAATTTGAATAAGTCAAAGTTTTTTATTAGAATAAATCAAAGTTGTTAGGATTCTCCCACCTTTTTCTCCCACTCACCTATCTAAAGGAGTGGGCTTCATTGTAAAAAGGATCTTTTGTTTATGCAAGTAGACTATGCTGAAATTTCTTGTTGAGTGAAACTTTGAGTTTCATTGTACAAAGTTTAAAAAGTGAATAATAAAGAACAAGTTTGCCCAAACTTTGTGTTGTGAGGCTTGTGAATGGTTTGTGTATTCTTACATTACATAGATAATTCAATCTTTGATTCATTGAGTTGCTTCGTTTCTACTTTCATAATCGTTTGAACGATTGATTTGTGTCTTTTTTAGATGTTGTGCTGCAATAAAGGAAGGTTGATATAATTTAGAGTGGCTTTAGATACTAAGAGTTGCGTGACTTTGAGCCTCATTTTCAAGTAATCTTTATAGAATTTAGAAGGTGTTCGGTAAAAGACTTTGAACTTTATGCAAAGTTTCTTGACAAGTGTCAAAGATGGAAACTGAAAACCTTGATTCTAGCAAGCTCAAAGACTCATTCAACCTCCAAATTGTGGTTTGTAGTGCCTTTTGCAAGTGCAAATGCTTTTCAAGCTAAAAACGACGACCTCCAAGAAGAATTGCGTTTTGTTTCCAACGCTGCAAGCTTTCCTTTGTTTTAAACACTAAACTTAACCTACATTCAGGCTTTTGGTACCCAAACGCATGTCAATCTTATGCTAAAACTTGTGTTTTAGATAAAAAATGCCGCCTTGAAATGCGTGGTTAGGGTTCGTATTAGTGATTGCAAGTGTTGGGAGTTTGAAATTGAAAACAATGTTTGAAACTGAGCCTTAGAAACCCGACTTTATATATGATGGAACTAATGCTTTTCACTTAAAACGCTGACTAAATGGGCAACATCGGGCTTTCCATTCGCATTTGCAAGCATATTTGAATGCCTTTGAGTTATAAAGAACTATTATGGCCAGGCTTTAAAAGTCCGACTACAACAAGCACCCTTTTTTTTAATAACACTTTCAATCACTAAAAAAAATGGCGATCACCAACTTGATCGGGGTTTGCAGTCCAAAATGCAAACATTTTGATGTTTTAAAGGCTAAACGACTTGTCGTTGGGCTTTAAAAGCCCAACTTCAAGCATTATGTTTTTTTTTTCAAAAACAAGCTTCTCTTGCTAATGTTGGGGTTTTCAAATGCTTTTGCAAGTTACAAGCATTTCTAAAAGACAAGTAAAGAGAACTTGTAATTGGGCTTTAAAAGCCCGATTGCAACATTTAAAACAAAGATTTACAAAGACAACTTGCAATCGGGGTTTAAAATCCCCATTGCAAGCACCTTCATTCTTTATTTTCTCTTGAAATATAGCATGTATTTAAGCTGGCAATAGCTCAAAACGATTGGAATTTGAAAAGAGAAAGACCTAAGACGCAAAGGAGGAACAAAAACAATCAATCCAAACAAGAAAAATTGATCAAAGACTTGAGATTTCCAAAACTCGAGCACTTGCAGTCAGGAAAATAAAATCCGAAATTGAAAGAAAAACTAAGGAAAACTTGACAAAAATCTCTTAAAATGACATGTATGGGACGAGAAACTCAGGCTGAGTTAGGGTATAATCAATTGCCTTTGAAAAAAGACTTTTGAATGCCTAGCTTAGAGAGTTTAAACTATGAATCTATGAAAAATTGCGTAGGGTTGCCGAAATTTTGCAAATACAAAATTACAAACAACACTGTTCTTCAAGATGTTCATGTTCTCTACTTTCCCTTCTCGAGTCCATTAGACGACTTATTTGCTTCTTAGGTGAATACTTGATCCTTATCTCCGTGTAGTCTTCTAGGGATATATCATCTTGAAGACCTTTTAACCAATCCTGGCGCCATTGATCTCGTAGGTTGACTACAATGGGTTCTTTGCTTTCATGTTGTTCTTCTTTTGGAAGAAAAGTAGGTAATGTTGGTCTATGTTGTCTTGAACACTCATCATTTATTCTTTTTTCCTTCTGTTTGTTGAGATCATCATTGGTTAGTAATCACACTAATTGAGCCAATTTTTCTTGAATATTTCTCTATCCTTTGATGAATTGATCCAAGCGATTATTAAGTTTTTCATTTTCTCCCATTTTTGAACCTTTTTGTTATACTAGTTCTTCAATTGCTTCCATCTCCATCGGCTGGCAAAATTCTGTGCTCTGATACCAATTTGTTATGTCCCCTTTTTATAGGATTTGAGACACTACGATATTTCCTCAATTGTAACTTGAGCAATTATATACTTCTGATTTATATTTCCAATTTGCTGACTTTTACAATGAAATGAATAATGCTTATATTGAATACTGATTGAATTGAATGATAATTCCAAATGCATACAGAGAGCTATAATACAAATGATTGGTAATTCCAAATGCATACGCTTCCAAAATAATAAGAAGGCTGCATAAAATTAATATCAATGCTGTTTCTGATATGAGAATATAAATGTTTCTGATATGACAATATAAATTATGCTTATATCACCTGAATGGCTATCTCTGATATACACTATTTAACCACGTTGCATACACAAGCTGAAGAATATCTCAATGGCAGAGATATCAATACACAGGCTGTGTCTGATCCTTCTTTGTATTATATGCATTGATGATAAGCCATCTCTGGTCTTGCTTGTATAGAATGTGCTTCTGATGATGCTGTCTTTGATATGGAACATTTGTACTTGCACCTTTTGATTGCTATAGCAATCGGTTCTGCTCAACCGAGTGATCCACAAGGGAATATATATATTTTATTATCTGCTGATCTGCCCTCTTGCCATGATATGATGTTCATATTTATATTCATCATCGGCCAAGTGAAGAGGCATGATGGAATGGTTGCCTCCCATTGTAATTAGCAATTGAAGAGTCATCACTTATTCATAATAATCAGAATGATTATTACGGTAATCATTAATCATGCTTTGGTTATGCTATGATCAGTGATTAGTCTCCTTGATATTACTCATAAGAATTATCGTATCTTTTTGACTTATTAGCAGTTGTTGTCTTCTCATAACTATCCAGTAAGTCTTCTAAATCATTAACTTGTGGATAATTAATCGATAGTGTTGATGCCATTACTTTGGTTATTATTTTGTCTTCATATGGGCGCTTACTTGCCGACATATCTAATTGTGTGGAGTATGATGACCTCCAATCAGAATTGTGTATCGACTTCCTCAATGTTAAGGTTCAATGCTACACTTGAAACTCGTTTGGCCAATCAAGACGAATTGCGTATTGACTTCCTCCATGTTAAGGTTCGATGCTACACTTGAATCTCATTTGGCCAATCAAGACGTCTTCCTCCAAAGTCAATGCCTCTGTAAACCGTGGTCGGTTGCTGATGTTTTTACTTTTCAAGTCTTCTTCTTTGCATCATTGGTTGGTCTAATTGATGTAAATAGAGAATTTGTATCCTCCATAGTAAGTCTGAGTAGTATCAATAATAGCTTCCTATTCATTAATCGCATTGATAAACAAAATTAATAGTTAGTATGGAACAATCATATACGTTCATTGGTTGGGTGGAAGAAATCCAAATCATCGAAAATCATGGTAGAGTAGCCTTCTTGTATTATCATTGATAGACATTGGATATTCCTCAGCCCATGGGCCTTGTGGAGACCATATTAATATTACTTTTGATTGATATTATCTAAGTAATTGAAGACGGTGACTACCAATTGCAACTCTATGTCGACCACCATGAATTGTACTCATTTTAATATTAGGAAATCCCTTCTCACAATACAGGTGCTTTCATTGATTGCTAAAGTAATGATGCCAATAGATTATTTCCTTCTCACAATCTTGAGGGTCTTATATATTATAGATAATAGCTTCACCGCTTATATTCCAAGGTTATTGTGTTATGTTACATATGTACTTGTCTATAATTGTGGTCACCAATGCAACTCATCCACTAAAAAATTGATAATAATTTCCCCTAATATGTCTTGATAGTAATAATTTTCAATCTTTAATTAAAACTTATTAAATCATATATCTTCCAGGTTCTAAATTATGGATATTACATGGTCACCCATCCCAGTGCTACTCTAGCTTGAGCATGCTTAACTACGGAGTTTCCTCCATGGTTAAGCCCACTCTTCTTGCAACCCCATTTGCAAAACCTTCAACAAGTGTTGTGCCTTATTGTTATTTCCAGAGATCAATTGCAAATGTAATCCCACTGCTTTCAAAGTATGTCTTTTCCAAATGCATCGATCTCTTGTATATATACATGGCAAAGACAAGAACAGACATGTCCCTTCATGGGACATGTCTATTCATTAATCTAATTTATTAATTTAACTATATAGTTATTATAAGAGTAAATATAGAATAACTTTATATATATATATATATATATATATATATATGCATATTAATATATAAATAATATCAATTATTATATATATTAATATATATGTATATATAATAAATTATTTCTTATAATAATTATATAGTCAGTTTTATTTATCTGACCGATGCTACATACATCAACACTCCGTCTTAGCTAGGGAGGATAAATCAATCCAATGTCAACACATATGACACCTGATAGCATCAACCCTAAGATAAAAGAAATAGAAGCATCATCCTCATGATGTAAACAATATATATTATAGGATTCTATCCAGTGGCGATTCTATCCACAAGCTCTCAAGTGGATTGCCTCCATCGGTGATTCTATCCACAAGTTCTATCATCACAATAGAAGGTCAAGTTATTGTAAGATCGTCACCTTCCAATACAAGTGATAAACATTACACTATAATCATTGTATACTAAACTGTTGTGCATAGTATCGGATCATTTTACGATCCTTAATATAGATGATATATGATTTGTACAATGCAGCCGTCAATATTCATTGCTTGATACATGGCAAGAGAAAAAGAATTTGATTACACAGATTATTAAACTTGTATAGTATTTTGATCATATACAAGGATGATGGTAAAACATGAAGAACGATTATTCTTATAGGCACAAGTAATGCATATGTGTGTATGTATGTTTTTGATTATGGTAAAAAAAGGTTTTGAATGGGCCCCGAAACCATATACATTCAGTTTTTGAAGGTAACTGTAACCCCAGGAATAATAGGAAGAATTAGCTAAGATCTAAGTGAAATAGCTGAGGGAAAAAGAAAAACCTTACAGCGCCCCCCCAGCACATAATGCCAGTAGAAGTACCAACAGCACAAATCTAGCAAAAGAACAGCAGCCAAACAAAGGGTACACAGAAAGGCTCAAGCTGCTGAAGCCAAACGAGTAAAGCCAATGCTTTACAACAACATCAAGTATCTAGGGTTTTCAGGCTCCCTAAACCGGAACAAAGCGAGGGTTTTACAACAGGCACCCACAACTTGGATGAGACAAAGTATGAAACAACCTTCATACTAACCCAAACAAACTAAAAATCCAAATCCTAGGATTTTCCTTTGCCTCCCTTCTTCTGGGAGTGGAGAGTCATATCAAAATGTAGAGGGGACTTTTTATTATGTTTACCTATAACAGTAGTCCATCCCTCCTCTATCAAAGAAGCTTTCTCCTACCAGTCAGAAGTAGGAGAGGAGCCAACCACAATAGAACCAGCATGAGAAGTCTGGACAGAACCTATAGTGGCCACACAGCCAGTGCCAGACTTCCTAGCACCAAAAGGAGCTTTTGAAACAGAACTAGCTGGAAGGAGGCCAACAGACCCAACAACCTCAGCAAACAATCCAGCACCTGTACTACCAGCAAAAGGACCAGTACACCCAGTAGAACCAGAAGTAACAAGATTAACACCAGCAACAGAAGTATTACTTCCAGCAAGAACAGAACCAGCAGAGAAACCAGTAGGCTTAGAGACCCCAGCAAGAACAAAACCAGCTGGAGTAACCCCAACATACATACATACTCATATTTAAATAATCAAAGCAATCATCCTTATATTTGACTAAAACTACTATGCATCAAAACTCCCTCTTAGCTAGGTAAGATAAAGAGTATGAACAAGAATACATCACAATAAACTCTATGAGTATAGATATCACCTAACTTGTGATATGATATATCACCCAACTCGTGATATAAGTAATTCACATATCACATAATTCGTGATAAGAGGTCTCACATATCTCGTGAAGACAAACATCACATAACACGTGATGATAAGTATCGCATAACTCATGATAAGAAGTCTCACATATCTCGTGAAGACAAACATCACATAAAACGTGATGATAAGTATCACATAACTCGTGATAAGAAGTCTCACATATCTCGTGAAGACAAACATCACATAAAACGTGATGATAAGTATCACATAACTCGTGATAAGAAGTCTCACATATCTCGTGAAGCTAAACATCACATAACATGTGATGATTAGTATCACATAACTCATGATAAGAAGTCTCACATATCTCGTGAAGACAAACATCACGTAACACATGATGATAAGTATCACATAACTTGTGACACTTAAAGGATGATATGCTTGAGAATATTACATTCTCCTTATACATCCTAGTTATGGTATGTGCACTGACATTACGTCACATAATGTCTACTATAACAGATCATGGCACAACCATGAATGATATCAAGTCAGCATGATATCAACATTACAAGATCGTCATCTTATAATGTTTGAATACAAGTGTTCATTTCCAAAAAATCATCACCTTTTAGAGATGAACACAGGGGGTAGAGCCCATAAAGTCATATATCAACACATATGACAAAAAGTTTACACATAAAACATCTTATATATATATTGGTATAGATTACAAAGAAAATTAAAATTCAATCGTACCAAGTCCTCCTTTCCTGAAGTGTTCAACTTTCACTCTGGTAAGTATGTTTGCTGTCTGATCTCTTGTACTGATATATTTCAACTGGATCATGTTCCTATCCACCATATCTCTCACATAATGATAAGGAATCTCTATAAGATACAAAATAGTGGATCACAGATGTTGTAACTCCGTCCTATGAATCACAATCCTCTAACTGTTGATCACTAAATAAACCATCTCCATTGTTGACTCCCTCTAAACCAATATGACCAAATTCCTTGGAGATCAGAATGAATCAGATCCTCTAGATGCTCCTTTTAAACTTTAAGGTCTTGCAACAACCTCTTGACCTCCTTGTCCAAGGTTGCTTTTAGATGAACTAACAGACTCCCTCTGAATCTAATATCAACCTTCTGCCAGCAAGTTGTGTCTTTGTTCTTTAGTCTGCACCAAGCTCTTTTCTTGAGTGCCCTTTGATCCAACAACTTATCCATCTATCAAGGAATATCATGACCTAGATATCTGCATAAAAGCCTTCTAGCCCACATACATGGAACTACATCATTTGAATTGCAATCCTTTAGCTTTTTATAGTTTCCTGGTCACAAGAAAAACCATCTTGATATGGCCTGCCCTTCTAAATCAGAATGATTAAGATCTTTGAAAATCAATTTTGGGAGATCCTCTAGTAACTCCCTCTGTTATGAAAATATACATGGTCCCAATCATGAAAATATCTTTCTCCAAGAGACTCCCATCATCTGATACATGATTATTTATACCATGTTGAAATTTTGATCATAACATTGTTCATAGGAGTAGTTTGTCGTACACAAATGTACTTGTTTGATTTCATAGTAACATGAGTGAATGCAATAAATTGTGGATTTATCTGCAAGCTTGGAAAAACCAAACATTCATGATAATCTGATTTCCATCTGAAGCTCTAAGTACATGCATCAACCTCCTAACCTTCTTGTCCAAGGTTGACTTCCCTCTGAATGTTATTTCCCCCTCTTTGAAGAAATGTTTTTAGTGATCAACTAAGTCCCATGACTGCATCAAGTTCTTACTCCTTGAGTGCAATCTCTTATGCTTCTTGATTTGTCCTCAAAGCACTTCAAAGAGAGATTACAATTAGTTCATAAAACTAAACTATCCTGAAGGGAAATATCAATGATAGAAGCATAAAAGATTTACTATCCCAATCTTATAGCATGAATTAATAACTCAAAATTCATAAACATTATTCAAGGGTAGAAAATACTTATCTCTTATTGTCAAATATTACTACCCTCTGAAAATTTCTTCCACCAACTCAGTCTCTTTTGTTTTCTCTGTTGTGATTTTTAATAGGAATGCTTCTTAGTTTTCCACACTTGCAGTGTGTAATGTCCTTTTTAGGGATTTTGGCGGATTAGGATAACTGTTTTGTCCACAGTTGCACCATGCTAAGTAGTGTGCAATATTAATCGACCAATTTGAATCATTATCGTGATCCTCCTGAAGCTTAAATTCAACATTCCCTCTTAGCTAGGGAGGAATCCAATTCAAGTTATGTCATCATGTATTACTATGACTTATTATTATATTTACCATTATGTCTATCCTTAAATATCACTCTAAGTGATATCCACCATTATGGATATCCATAAATATCACTTTAAGTGATATCCACCATTATGGATATCCATAAATATCACCTCACGTGATATCAACTATCATTGTGAGATCGTCACCTCTCAATGATGGTAAGATGCACAAGTGTTCATCATTTTGAGTTTGTCACCTCACTCTCCAATTTGAAGACAATCATCCCATTGACATGCAGACTCTCCAATTGTGAATAATGAACTTATCATCCTCAATTCAACAATGCCACATACTTACAAATTCAAATTCAAACAATTCGATACTCATGGCATAGTAGTAGTCACGATTATCTTTAGAATACCGAATCATCATAGGTGATCACCAATTCCATTGCAGAATTGAATGGTCCAGTCGACTGTGAATTTTGTTGTATTGGCCAACACATCCTTTTAAACTTGAATGGTCACGAGACTCCTTGATTTCACGTACGAAAGGATAACAGATATTAAGTCTTTAATATGCCGTATAATGTTATTAATTAATGTTGCTTTTGTTATCGATGAGATCACTATGAGTTTCGAGATCGTTGTCTTTGAACAATATCGCATCATATCTCTGGTTCTACATCGCAACCTCTCCTTATTTAATAAAATCTCCACTTGAATGGCTCCCTGTTAACAAGAATCGTGGCCCATAGATTTTAAAAAAAATTGTTCGTCGTTGACCGAAAATCATTTTCCATTAATGATCTGTCATTTGTATTCGGAACCCTTCAACCAGATCAGTCTCTTTATCACATAAATCTCTGCTTGTTGGCATTTAAGGATCGCCTCCCATTGGTTATTCGAATAGCATGATCGACATTATTTAGATGTCAGTATTGCATTAAATGCGTGGTGTTCCCATTTATATTTGAATCCTTTCAATCAGATTGGGTCCCTCTATTAACCCATAACCATTTTAATGGAATCAATGGTTTCTTATTTAATAAATTCACTGCATTCATCTTCATGAATCACACTTCTTTGAACTAGATGCATCGTATTTAAAACCAAGCCCTCTTATCATTTATAATCGTCGCTGAATATTCTCTTGATTGGTATGATCCTTAGTGAATCGCTAGTTCCATTTTCATCCTTGTGTGATATTCGATGAATGGTATTTGATCGATCCTCTTACCTTTCTTACATTTGCAACTTGGCTTTGATACCATGTTATTTCCAGAGATCAATTGCAAATGTAATCCCACTGCTTTCAAAGTATGTCTTTTCCAAATGTATTGATCTCTTGTATATATACATGGCAAAGACAAGAAGAGACATGTCCCTTCATGGGACATGTCTATTTATTAATCTAATTTATTAATTTAACTATATAGTTATTATAAGAGTAAATATAGATTAACTTTATATATATATATGCATATTAATATATAAATAATATCAATTATTATTTATATGTATATATAATAAATTATTTCTTATAATAATCATATAGTCAGTTTTATTTATCGGACCGATGCTACATACATCAACACTTATGAACCATTAAATATAGATGTTCATATGTAAACATCACTACACACAAGGCATTTATTGAAAATTTTCCTAGGTGGAACTTTTGAAACCTACCGATCAATAGTTTGCATCTTATTTTATTTTTCTTGGCCATCTTTGTAAATTCAAAGGAGCTTTGTGTTAAACAATAATTAGTGATGCATGTGCAGCTTGGAGACAATTTGCATCATATACTGTAGTTGAGGTGAGAGGTTTGGTATTTGATGACCATTTTTGGGCCAATGATAGGTTTGTTGTGGACTTCATTAGGCGCATATGTGAGGTGATTAAATTTGTAGACTTAGACAAGCTATGTGTGGGAGAGGTTTACGAAGAATAGGTTTCATGTGTGAAAGAGTCAAGAAAATAAGAGATGCAAAAGATCTTTATATCCTTTAATGGAAGAAAAGTTACATGGAAGATGGAAAAAACTTAACACACACCTTCATTGTGCTGCCTATGCCTGAAATATTAAATGGCATATTACACGAGACCAATAAGAAGGCTCCATATGAGGATAGAGAGGCAATGAAGGGATTTTGGGCTGCAATAAAAAAGACTTGTGGTCGAGGCAAGGGTGCCTCAATTATATAGAGTTAATGGAATAAGTTTTCATGTGGGCATGGTGATTTTTCTTCAATGGAAGCTTTATTTGATATGTAAGCAATGAAAGGCCCTATAGAGTGTTGGTGGAACCATGGAGGTGTAAACCCTAAATTGCAATCACTTGCAATCAAATTGCTCTCACAAGTAACTAGCTCTTCATCTTGTGAGAGAAATTGGAGTACTTATGTTTTTATTCATTCACTAAAGAGGAACCCATTGGGTTTAAAGAAAGTAGGGAACTTGGTCTACATACTTAGCTCACTTTGTCTTCTCTATCGTGTTGATCCTGGGTAGATGGAGGACCCTTCAACAAAAAGGGACCAAATTGCACCTGTGGAGAAGGTTCACACATGGTGAATGAAGTGGTTGAACTAGATGGTCTTAATTAATTTCCTCTAGTTCTACTACCATTAGAGGAACCAAAGTTTGAGAGTGATGAGTATTTGGAGACTATCATAGTTGAGGACCTTCGTATGGATGATCAAAACATAGAAGAGTAAACTGTAGAATTCTGATTTTTGTTTTTTGTTTGTGTATCTGTATCAAACTATCAATATTTTTGAATTTCAATATGCAATGATAATCTAATGTTAAATATGTAGCATGAGTTTTGAACTCATTGACTCATTGACACAATGATATTTTCAGAGTTCTGTCATGATATTTTCAGGAAATTATTAAATTCTATTAAAAAATTGGCATCTTCATGTGTCTCTAAAAATTAGTCGTACCGGTACTAATACTAGTCTACAGAGTCTCCAAGTACCCCTGTCTCCTAGTAACCTTGATTATTAGCCAAACAAATATCAATAAATTTCTACTCAGCTGAATTTGTGCAATGCAAGTGCATATTTGGAAAAATAGCTCATTGCTTTAGCACAAACTCTAAAATCTTTAATTCTTTCGTACTTCGAAAACAAGAGTAGATTTGGAAATGTTTTTTGTTGCTTCAGCACAACTCTGAAACTTAAAATTTTAACAAAATGCCAACTTGAAATGCTATTTGGATATTAAACACAATTCTCATAACCAAACATTGGAGAATTGAATGGCACAAATGTTCGACACAATGGTGAACTTTGTTTGAATCCACTTAGTCAGCTAGGTGGATTTCATCCATGAAAGTTGAAGGCCAAAAGGGTTTTCTTCTTTTGGAAAAAGAACGAACTTGGTTCAATCTTCCAAATAAACAAGGGTTTTATTAAATTGTTTGAATGAGCTTTCTTTCCTCAAAGTCCCCTTTTATATGAACTTTTAGGAATAATAAAATATTATTATTTGTGACCTCTTATTTGTCTTCCAAAATGTGACTTTAGACTTTTCTTAAATAATTAATATAAGACATCTTTTAATTTTCACTTTTTTGATATCTTAAAATTTAACTATTTAATTATTTGTTTATTTTCCAAACATCCACCCTAATTTTTTATCAAAATGGAGCGAATATTAATTTTGACTATGGTAGTATGCTCTTAAGCTCTTAGGATATTGAACTTAATGAAAATTGGTGCTTTCCAAAACTAATAAATTTCTTTGTGAAGTTTGGAGAGCTCTTTAAATGTTGAAACTTTAGTTGAAAATCACGATTGGACTCATCTCGAATCTGTTGGCTAAAAATTTTGTAAGCCACTAAGACTACACCTTACAAAATTATGTCTTTAGACAATGGTATAGTGAGATAAATCTCTCCTCTCAGCAATAGGGGAGGCTCCCTTCTTACCGTAGGTGGCTTCAACAGGAACTTAACTGAAATTAGAAAAGGGGTAGTTCTCTCAATCAATTCCTCTTTTTTCAGGAATGATTCGCATATAACTATTACTTCCAAATTCAACAAAAAGTACCTTATTGCTACGATAATAGTGGTGACTTAGTAATTGACATAAGAACAATGCCTAAGGCAGCAGTTACTAATATATTTGATGAATCAATAATAAGGGCCCAAAGTCTCTTGCGATTGATTCTATTTCAAAATAACAAGAACTAATAGTGAGGCTCAAAGTCTCTCACTATTAATCCTGAAAATAAAATAAAATACTTGAAATTAAAGCTCAAAGTCTTCAACTCCAAATATTTGCAGCCACTACTATTATAGCAATTCCCCTTCTGTAGCTCAAAGTCTCTCAGAAAATGAATTGAAGCCTCCAATGATGCACACAAGCTTAGCTTTAGAAATGAACTTGAGAAAGATCAAATAATGCAACATAAGAAAACATCATTTAATCTCAAGATTTACAACACAAAGTTTGAAGAATCTTGCTTCCTTTATTCACTTTCAAAAAACTCATACAATGAAACTCAAAGTTTTCATCAATTAAGTTCTCTATAGGCTCTGCTTGTTTCAACAAAAGATAAAACTATTTACAAAGAGCTCTCTTCTTTAAATAGGAAAACAGAAGAGAGAAAAGTGGAGAGAAAAAGGGAAACCCTCAACCACTTTGACTTACAGAAATATGCTTTCCTGTATTTACAAACATTTCATGAACTACATGCAATCTGCCAATCTACCTATAAAACATAGAAAAAGTGTCCTAGACACTTAGAATATTACATCAAAGAGTATTTACATAAGCCTCAAACTTTCATAAAGACTCATGTATAACAGACGAATCTGGGGCTCCTGTGTGATGAGCAACTGCAATTGCCTTTCGCAAAATGTGAGATTTTGTGTATCTAGTTGCTTGTCTTTGTAACTGATTCAAGGATAATTTGCACTCCATGAACCAATCCAAAGTAGCAGGACTAAAATCATCAGCATTTGAGTGGAAGTTCACCATCTCTGAGAACTTCGCCAATATGATCTCCCCCTTGATCTGCTCACCATCCTTGGAAGAAACAGCACAGGACAACTTCTCAAATTCTCTCACCATGTGATACTCTTGCTCCTCCCATGATCTCAAAACATCTTGTAAGTCTGTGGTCGACTTACTCAATACTCTCTCTTTATTAACCATTAAATCGAGAGATTCGAAATACGAATCATCAGAAGAGATAACTTCTAGCTGACACAATTTCTTAAGCTCAAAGCCCTGTAAAGTCTTCCACACATTGAGATCATCACTCAGAATCTGCAACTGCTGCTGGAAAGATGAAATAAGCTCCCTTATTTCATTGGCAGTGATGCGTATATGCCTTAGGACTTCTAATGAATCCTTAATCACTTGTACACCCTGCGTCTCAATCTGTGCAGACCATTCATCAATTGCCTTGGCCTTCTTATGGCGCCTGTCATAGTCTTCGGGATGTGAGACTGAAATCGGGGCTGCATTCTGTGAGTTATTCATCATGCTAATGATCTTGAGCAAGCGCGCATTTTCTTCTTTTAATTTATTCTTCTTCTCCCAAAGCTGATCATTTCTTTGAGAGAGCTGCAAGACAGCATCTTGAGCATCCTGTTGGTAACTCAACCGTGTCTATTTCCCCAATTCCACTCTTGTGATCCTGAAATCAGAAGGCTGCACATTGTCTGTGACCTCATCAACCAAAGGTTCGGCAATCTCGGCATATTTAGAACTGTCTTCTACCACGATCCTCGAGACTGTCTTTGCCTTCTTATTTTTAGGAGCTCTTGGCTTAGAAGCATGTTTGAAATCAAATCCTTCTAAGGGAATCTCTTCCTTTCTCTTCTGTGTTATGACGGAAAGCCAAGGAGGTAAAGAGAAAGAAGAAGACGTTGCCTCTGCTGATGTAATGGCCAAAGTAGTGACGGGATCTGCATGTGCAACTGTGGCAACAAGAGGAGAAGCCTCTGTTAAGATAGCCATAGGAGTAGGACTACCATGAGTAACCTCTGATATGAAATGATCCACCTGCACTAGAGTAGTGTCCAACACTGTCACAGAGGAGGTAACCATGGACGGGATAGTCAGAGTATGTGTCAAACAAACTCTCGAAACTGTTATAAGACTCCTCCTGTATGACAATGGGAGTAGCTGATGAGATAGGTAATGGAGGTGTTACCAGAACCGAATCCATAGGAGGTGAGTCCTGTATTAAATTCGTTCGCAACAGTACCTGTAGGTGAATCAGGAGACTCATTTGATGCTGGTGCTGAATCAAGAACAATGGTGGTAGCTGAATTATCTACAGGAGGAAGTACATTTGGTGAGGATACCTTAGGTGAGTCGGGCATCTCATCATCACTGGATTCAACTTGAATCCTCTCAGACTCTGTGCTCTTAATCTCAAGGACTCTCCCGGTGTTTTTACCTCCCTTAATAGTGAGCTTTGGAAGAGTGGGTACAGCAGGAACAACAGGATCAACTGCAGAGGAAGAGGCACCATCTTTGGTCCTCCCCTTAATTTCTGATCGCTTACCAACCGGACCACCATGATCAAAATCCTTGCCGGGTCTTACCTTAATGCTTTTTAGCCCTCTCCGCTTCAACCAAATATTAGTATTTGCAAGTATTGACTGAAAGCGATTCTAGATAGAAACATTCTCCTTACCAGACCAAGGAGATGAGATGGGCAAGTCCTCAACATGATTGCGGGTATAATCACGATCAAGGATGTTATCATCATCCTCAACCCTTGGGGGAATATCAGCAAGATTAAAATCAATAATTTGCTTAATGGATAAGCACTGATAATCCATTCTCCGTATGTCTGTCTCAGTACGAAGATCTATCCAGATATCCTCCAACCTGTAAACATGCACAAATTGTCTCCTCATTTTGTCATTGAGCCCTCGCTAGTCAAAGTGACTTCTAGCCATGAACTTCTTCAAGGTAATCCTTTGAAGCTCATACTCCATATTCTTAGCTTTAGGGATTGTATCAATTGAGTATCCGCCAATCTTCAATGGATTTCGAGAGGAAATCCCCACACCGGGTCTATGCAATGCATTCTGATGCATCTGAATGGACATAAGTTGCCTGGCTAGCTCCATGAGTATAATTTTATCCGTAGGATACCTTGGTAATGTATGTGGCTCACCTTTGAAATAGCCCACCCGTATGTATGTGAAGCTAGGAAACTGGAGGAACAGACAGCCGTATTCATTAACTTTGACCCATGCCTCATCTGACACCCGCCGGTTCGGAAGACTTTTGTCAAACATGCACATGAAATGCCCATAAAAGGCATCTTGTACCCTATGGTAATGTGAACGGCTAGCCTTCAAGACAAGTTGAGGATAATACTCCCATACTGGAACTAATGACCTATCTCCCTTAGTAGATAGTCCGGAAAAAGATCCAAGAGATGCAGCAATATAGACCAGATAGGAATTCATATAAAATGTGCTAGTATCAACAACTTGAGTAAGCTGTTCACACAACATGTCATTGATCATTTCCCCCCAGAAAATCTTCTTCTTTGACCGAACGATGAGGGAAATATATTTGTACATCCAGGGCTCGAAGGTGTTTGAAGTCTTCAACCCTACTAAGCGGCTGAACAAGGTAATAAGATCGCTGATTTCCTCCTTAAATTTAGTGCGCCGGATCCCCTTAGGCCATCTTGCAATGCTTGGCCTCTTATGGAGCAGCCAGTTCTCATTTATGAATTTTGTGCATGAAGGAGTATCCTCATTCCATTTGTCAAGAGCCTTCTGCTTAGTGATGTTGATGGGGACAGGACTTATTGGTACTTTGAAGATTCTGTCCACCGTTTCCAAATCTAGACTAATGATGGTCTTACCGTCTTGATCCTTAATGGTTCTGTAAGTAGGATCAAAATTCCTTGCGCAAGCAAACACAAACTCTGGTTCCAAGGCAGCCAATGGGAATGTCGAGACAAGATGAATGCTACTCTGTTTGATTGAGAGCATATCTTCTGTTACTGCAACATCTACTCTTTGAAGAAAATCTTCAAAGTTCATATGGGAAATATCTGTGTCTTTCACCTCATCACAATAGGAGATCATTTGCGAAGGTGGAATAGAGTTATGGTATGAATCATATTGATATTTCATCTTTTTCTTCTCTTTCTCTCTTGGAAGTGCAATCCCTTCAGACATAATAACTTTCTGTGATTGAGAAGCTGTGACATAGAAATCCCACAAAATGAGAACATCCTCTTGGGAATGATTCATCAGAGAATATCAAGAAGTGTATGGAGATGACTGATTTTTGGGAAAATGGATGGTTTTTGGCTCAAGAAGAACTCAAGAACGAGTTTGTCACGGATAATTACATATGGGGACAGCAAGAGATGTGTAGTGAATGGATAATGAATGAGTGGAAGGATGCATTTTATAATGAAGTGTCAAATTGACCACCATTATGAGTTTGACGACATATGGTAGTGGTAGGGACAGCAGCTTTATGCAAGTAGATTTGAAAAATAGCACATGAATAACTTGCATTTGGTTTGCTCATTCATAGAACGGGGTTTTTTAATCCCGACTGCATGTACAAGAAAGATGAAGTCCTTGCACATGCATCTTTGAAAATTTGATGAATGGGAATTGAAGAAACATATATTCTATCACATGTAAATTAAAATTGCAAACTTTACATGTAGAATAAGTAAATTTGGAAGAAAAACAAGAAAAAGAAAAAGGAAAAATTTACCTCAATCTCCAAGACAAAATCTCTTAAAATCTTGAGCCAAATCTGAAATAAATCCAATTGATTCCCGGATTTAGAAAAGATTGGATAGAAAGAGTATAAATAATCCATTTTCCTAGTCTCTCTCCCTCAAAATTGGATAGTCAATGATCATATACAGCCAAATGGGAAAGATTGAGAAGAAAAATGCCAAGAAATAGCAACTGTTTGACCATTTCTCTTGCATATGCAATGAGAAAGAAAAACGGCGTCTAGGGCATAAAAACAATTAAAAAATGATAAAACAAATTCATGAAAAGCTTACCGAAATGATTTATAGGCTGAATGATTGATCATTGATGTTGAAAATCCTTCTCCATTGAAGAAATTTGATGGAGAATGGCTCAAAGCGGGCTGTTTATCCAAGAACGCATATGCTGGACATTTCAAACAGCATATGCATTCCTCTTTAAATTCGACATCTTTGCAATGCAATGCTGGAAATGCATTTTTCGGATGCAAAGATACATGTAAGAAACCTCCAAAATTAACGCCTATATTCCAGCATTAAAAACGCTGAAAAGAAAAAGCATTACATATGCCAAAATACATATGCATCTTCTCTTCAAATTGACGCCAAAATATGGATGCTGAAAACGTTTAAAATGGAAGACCTTTGAACATGTAAATGCCTGGAAGAAAGGCGTCTAGGGCTGAGATATAAAAACGTTCTTCCTCAATGCACTTTGCATAGCATTTCGATATGTGCAAGGGCAACAAAAATCAATACCCTATCTTGCAAAAAACGTTGATTTTAATGTTCATTACACATACATATAATCGATTTCAAAACAAATGCTATGGCATAAGAAATCGACGTCAATACATATGAATGTTTAAAAGAGAAAGGATAACATATGTTTTGGTTTAGAAAATCGACGCCCTTTCTCATATATTAAGAACGTTGAATACAAAATGCATTACACATAACGTTAAGTTTAAAAATGTATGCATTCAACTCAAAAGTCAACGCCTTTATCTATTTGTTTAAAAACGTTAGAGATCAAGGCATTACACATGTATTGGTTCCAAAAATCGACGTCCTTTGCATGTCTTTAAAACGTTAGTTTTAATGTTGAGTGTATATGCAAAGACTTCAAAATTTAACATATAGGGAAGTTTAAAAACATCTTTTACATATAGCCTTTACACATTGAAAACATATGAAATGGTTATTGAAAATCACGTAACAAGGGAAAAATATATATATTAAATGTATTAACATGTAAAAACACGTGATACTTTTTAAAATTTAACACCAAGGGAAGAGAATCAATAAAGAAATGAATACGTTCTTTTGAAAAACATATAAATATCCTTATAAATATGACTTTTATGGAGAAAAAGCCACCTGGGAAGTGAAAACATGTTATTAGATATGCAATTGCATCCAAAAACAACACTTGATTAAATATTAAATACGCTTTTTAGAAGTTCAACTGCACATGTAATGAAAACACATGCAGTCATCAATAAAAATAACGTATTTAATAGGAAAGGCTTAAAAGTGAGATTCTTAAAGTGTTTAGCATATGGATGATATGCAGTGAAGAAGAAAAACCACACTTTTAACACTTAAGCCTTTTCAATTTGAATTAATTAATACATAACTATAGTATTTTAAATAAAGTAACATGAAATTAGAAGATTAAAAGCTAATTCCACGAAAACATTAAAAACTATAGTCAAATCAACTCGAAATGAGTTGAAATTTGAAAACGGACTTTAGAATCCATTTAACATATTAAAAATAATTCAAACTTGTGCAATCGACTTCAAAAACCCCACTTTTATAAGGATTTTAACGAATATGCAGTCAGCCGAAAAAACCCCACCTTTTACATCATAACTTGAGCTGTAGAACTCCGTTTGATGTCTAAGTTAGCTCGAAACGAGCATAATTGAAAGGGCTTTCGACTCGAGGGAAAAACAAGATCAAAAACAAATGGGAAGAACGAAAAGAACACATGAAAGTGTGTTTATAAGAGCTTTTCAGGGATAACGAATCGCCTTTTACAACACACTTATCAAAACGTTCAAAACAAAGAGGATACTCCTACGAATTGATAAGAAAATTCTAAGAATTTTGGAACTTTCAAAGAATGTTGGAATGGACTGAAAAGGAATGTCATATTTCACTAGACCAATGTAATTCTAATGTAGTTACTAGCAAACATGGGGGTGCAAGGATGGGACACCAATCAATTTTGGATATGTAAATTAAGGAGACGACTATATTATATATAAATGTAGTCACTAGAAAGTGTGTATGTGGACAAGGGCGTGGTCCACATTGCTATTATCACTAGTCAAATGGTTTTGAGCTATTATGAAGCTCTAAGTTGGTCTTCAAAACCCGAACATTTTGAGTAATACATAGTTTTGGTAGGGAATCAATATCTATTTCACCCTCTTGACCTTTCTTTTAACTCCTTTTTTATTGAATTAAGCTTTGTATTATCAAGCAATCTTATGTCTTTTGAGACTTATATTTGTCACCGTTCCTTTGAATTATTGTTATTTAGTTTACTATAAGCTTTCAAAATTTTCCTTTACCACTCCTTTGAATTATAGTTATTTAGTTTACTATAAGCTTTTAGATTTTTTTTAAGAAACAAAATCATCAATGGCTTGTAGGATAAGGTTACATCAACCAGATATGTTATCATTCCCGATGAACAAATCTTATTAATTCTTGCAACTGTATTTTTGCATTACATTGGCTAAGCACTTGACATCATTTCAATTTAATGTTGCCACAAAAGATTAGAATTTTTTCTACTCATAAGCTCATTTTATAGAGCTAGAGTTAATTATCTTTCAATGTCTGATATAGTGTATCTATCTGTAAAATTGTATAATTTTCAATCTGCCGCTTGTATTCACTCTATTTTCACTCTTTTTTAATGTTCTATGCTATTGCTAATAATCTTATGCATTTTCTAATTGGCAGGAGGACGTGGATTTGATAGCTAAATTAGGTTTCGATGTGTATCGTTTCTCAATATCTTGGTCCAGAATCTTTCCAGGTGAGGCTACCTATAACTTTTCTATGCAACATTCAATTAGTCAACAAGGCACAACAACATGAGTGAGGACTGAAAATGACATGGTGATACTTGTTGAAATGTGGGTTAAAAGTGTTAAGAAAATTTGAATGGATATTGTGTTATTTGTAGGTCTTGTAGAATCCAAATGTTGTATTCATACTTTTGGAAAATCTTATTAACTGTAGAAAAATTGATTATAATCCGCCAAATGTTGTATTCATACTTTTGGAAAATCTTATTAACTGTAGAAAAATTGATTATAATCCGCATATACTCCATCTTTTAACTCTAAGGTTATGTACACATGTTTTTAATATTTACTTGTTTTGAATGCTCTGTGTCAAATTATGTGTAATGATTCAAGGGCAGAAATCCATACACTACTCATGAGTTCAGCAGCAGAAAGCCATACACTACTCTTGAGTTCAAGGAGGACATCCACTTGAATTTAGAAGAAAGATACAATCTCTTTAGATGAAGAGAACTGAAGCTAGGTTTCCCATAATTGTGTGATATGGCAATGATTGTTTTGTAGACTTTGTAGATGATGACAATGTTTGGAAGTCTCTAGAACTAATTCTTTGATTCTAGGTTATAAGTAAATACTGTTAATGTTTTTGTATGCTATGAGAGATATCATTTAGTAGTCAATATTGTGCGATGTTTTATATTTTATCTCTTGGTGCTGTGTATTCTCTAATCTGGCACCGTGCGTGAGTCATCATTCATGCTGGCAATATTAATCTTGGGGATTACCATTTTGGCATTGTAAGTTCATTTACTGCTTTCTTGGCTTCATGCGACTTCATACTCTCGCTGACTTGGCGTCGCATGTGTGCTAATGTGATAGTATGTAATGTCCCCTTTTTGGGGCACATTATTTTGTGCTGTGTCGTTAGCCTTCTCATCATGGTCTGGTGGGCTAATCGAGGCTTGGCAGTGATCAATGGGATATTTGGCCTAGGTGATTTCAGTTTTAGGCCAATCAGAGTAGTTTCCACAAGGTTTCCAGGGTACTTACTATTTATAGTAAGTTGGCACTATTTATAGTAAGTCGGCAGAACTCGGTTTTCATGGCATTTCTGTAGTGGACTTGGAGCATCTTGCCGAGAGCTTTCTGACAAGCTATTACACATCATCATTCGAGTTCGTTTGGTCCTCTGTTTTAATGCCAGAAGATTCCTTACTTTATTTATTATGTCACTTTATAACTTAACGGTTGTATTTATTCAAAGGTGACTTTAAGTGGAATATGAAGAGACAGAGTGGGGAAACTGAAGAGTCACAGCTGCAACTTTAATCACAGCTGCAACTTTAAAAGAAGGCTTGGAGTCTCATTTGATTATGCTTAGTTTATGAATTTATTTCTCTTGGAGAATCTAGGAAGCTTCAGCTTTCGGTTCTGAAAGTTAAGGACGGAAATCTTCAGGCTTTCTCTGTGGATTGGACGGAAACCCAGTTCATCTCCGGTGCGGATTCACAACAGATTTCGCCATTGTATTCACAGGTTCTTTATCATCCAATCTTGCTGTAGCATTCTGTATTTCAGATTGGACTATTGTAGTTTCGTTGTTTCGTATTGTTATTGTATAATACGAAAACAATTTCTAAGTTATTTTAATGGAGTGTATTGCTGGATTATTGATGTGAAATCAATAAAATATTGCATGCATGTGTTCGTTTACATTTCTAAGATTTATTTGAAGAGTATTCGAGATAATATCCGGTTAGGGATATTACAGTGGTATCAGAGCTAAAAAGTTTGCCAACTTGTGAGGTTTTCTCCAGAAACAAATTACAGAAGGTTTTATCAGAGATAATCCTTTTTTTTTTTGTTCTATATTCCACCTGTGTTAAGGAAATATTTCCCGTGTAGAGTTTTTTGGCTGTGCATATTTAAGTTTATTTAAGTCTCGAGTGTTACAGATCAAGGGCATAACTATGGATTTTATTATTATTGTCTGCGGAAACAATTTGAAGAATTAGTGGGACCTGGTGCAGAGACTTTTTATTAAATGAATCTTTCCTTTCGTCTCCAAGGCCACGTATATTTTAAATAAGTAGAAGTGACGCAGCAAAGCTTTACCGTGTCTACACTGGTAGTGTGTGTTGCTCTGGGCATGCACGACTGTCAACAACAAGCACCCTACACATGGGGGAATACAGTCCAATAACCGCTGGGGTGCTCACGTTTGGGTAAATCGCGACTCGCAAATAGTAGTGAGTGGTATTGATCGAGGAAATATGTTAGCATCGGGTTGTGGCCACATTACTGGCATTTCAACATATGGATGAGCCCTTGGCTTGAAAGAGATGACAAAAGACTTTCCTTGATATCGTGACAAGACTCTTGGCAGTCGGGTGGGAAAGAAGTGTCTCACTAGTTGAAGTCGGGAGCCGTTCGGAGCCAGCATTAATCTGGAGGTTGTCATCACAAGGAAAAAACGATATACCTCAGATAAGTTTGGAAACTCAACATCACCAGTAGTCACTCTCCCAACGATATCTTTGCAGCAACACACAGGAAGTTTCCACGCAGCTCTGCTCTCTGTGACGACGGAATAACCATCGCCCCAGTTGTCAATAGAACTGTCGCATGTCCCTCCTGGCGCGCGTGAGTGTTTGGTCGAGTAGCCAAGTTTGGAGTAATGCAAGGACTGGCCTTCCCAAGGATTCCTTGGCAGCATTGTTGAAGCTCGGGTGGTGATAGCTTAAAGAGTATCACACAGTGGGAGTCGGGCTGGAGTCTTAGCTTTAGCAACACCAGCAGTCGCACTCCTTCGACCCCAGTCAGCAGTAAGCTCGCAGCCGCTACTCTCCTCCTTCATGACATCTAAACTTATGAATCATCTTTGCATAACCCAATCAGCATTTAATATCCGTATTGGGTTCTTTCCTTGTGTCTGGCACTTTAAGTGTTTGATCAAATGCCATCTTATGCACTTGAATTTCTGTGGTGAAATCTAGGCTGCTAAATCTGGGCAAGAGATCCAAGCCTTTTCATTGCATGTTTGAATGTATGTATATGGGGGGTAACAGTTAGATAGAGAACATTCTAATACAGCCAAATCGCAATTATCTGGTAATAAAATTTCTTTGAGGAAAACTACACACTTGCTGTTACATGGGAGCAAGGAAGTTACTTGTGTACGTTGAAAACAAGCTATCAGTATTGGTAAATAGTGTTAGCAAGAATAAATCAGAAAACTTGGCAGAGACAAGTTAGGATATCACAGTGCTCACTGAAAATTCTTCTCATGCTCGAACTGGTATCAAGGATCTATTAAACAATACCTTCCGACAGCCAAATCAGTTCATCTGCAACCTTATAAGAGAACTGAGAGACTAGGAGATTGCATGCACATTCAAAAATTAAATAGCAACATCTGAATATACCTATATAAACACATTTACAGCCAGCACAAATTAGAAATATCATGGTTATGACAACATTTCCCAGTTATAGAGTTTGATTGTATTAAAATCTTATTCATGAACCTTGGAAAAAATTAAACAATGGAGTCCTTGGAAAGCCCAGTATTCTCAAAGGAATTCAATGGAACGTTTTACGGTGTGCAACTAAGGGACATTTGGAAGGAAATTGAAATCGGAAATGAGTTATGTTGCCTTGGATGGCAATTGGAGGATCAAAAATTTAGGGACGGTATGCTGGCCAAATTAGATGAAATAAATTCATATCTATCTAGGATAGATCAATCTGATTGTAGGCTTTTCAATTGGGCCATGCATCTCTCAATGGTTGCCTTGGTACAACACAGATTTATGAATCATCCACATAGAGACATCAGGCTTGTAGTCGCCTTGTGTCTCAGTGAGATCACACGGATTACAGCTCCTATTACTCCTTATATCGAGAGCATTTGGAGACAAGTATTATAGCTGATTGTGGACAGACTAGGTGGACTGAAATATGACAGAGATTCTACCTTTGGTAAACAGGTAAAAATCTTGGAGTTAATGGCAAGTACTAGAATTATCAGTCACATGTTGAATCTAGGCTGTGATAAAATGGTTCAACAATTATTTTAGTGCCTCATAAGTAATTTCATGAAGCGTCATCCAGATGAGGTGAAGGCGTGCATTAAGACTATCTTATCCTTGATCTTAGATGAGGACTATGACATATGCAAACAATTGCAATCAGAATTGTTGGCAATCTAGAGAGGAGGAACACAGTACTCATCCGTGGCATGCGAACTCTCAGCTGAATTAATTAAGCTTCAGGCTGAAAAATTCAAGAGTTCATTGATTGAAGATGAACAAGTATCATTAGGCATACAGGTTGCAGGATCTACGATAATGGGCAAGGACCAAGTGAGTATAGGGCAGATTTGTTTTCTATGCCAAGAGGGCTGGTTCCAAGGGCATGTTTGCAATATTAATCAGGGGGAAGATAAATTGCAGCCTAGTGATAGAGAAAATACAGTTGTGAATACATCTCTTTTCGAACATAGTGGAGAGTTCAAAATTCTACTTTGGTGACTTGGTGGTTGAGTTTGACAAATCCATGGTTATAGGTTGTGGTAACCAGTTGGAGATCTTTAGCGATTCATGTAATGAGGAATCGTGACTTCTTTAGCAGCACCTCACTCATGCATCATGCTGATATGGATGACCCATTTTGTAGTACATCCCAGAATAACATTGATGAGAAGCGTGCCTTGAAAAGTCAGCTGAAAGTCAGCGACGATGCCATTATTGCAGCTTTTGTTCACCTTGATAGCACTCACCAGATTACTGATGATCTCTACAGAAAGGCTCAAAAGGATAAAGGGCAAGATGGTACAAGGATTGGATCCTATGTTGCAGATTTATAGGGGGTCAGAACAGCATTTGAGGATTGGAAATCAGAAAATCTGAGTTTACTTACAGATCATGACCACCTGTTACAGGTTGTCGGGAAATATGCTAAGCAGTTGAGGGAAAAGGAGGATGAGGTCAATAAGATCAATAGGGAGCTTAGTACTACTCAGGGCACTTTGGAATATACACGTATTGCTCCAGAGGAGGCGAGACATCAGATTGTTTCCTCTAGCCAGTACAGGGAACAGGACGACAAGGAAAGGTCTGAATTCTTTCAGGAGGTGATTCAGGAGCTTGATAGCATACATCAGACCTATGACTTGGATAGTTGTCCAAAAAGATCTTTGGGTCATCCAGAGTTTCTTTATGAGTTCGACCACTTTCAGGCGGTTGATAATTCTTTGTTTGAGATGGGTGCTGACTTGATGTTTGATAATCCCCTCTTTGAGATAGATGAGGGAGACACTTCCTATTCCCAGGATGAGGATGAGGTTGGTTGCAGGATTTGGGACTTAGGTTCAATTATTAGAGATGAGTCTTGGTCACTAGGTTGGAGTAGCGGGATGAGCTTAGTTGTTGAGCAGTTTGGTTTTTACATTAGCGGTCTAGGATGGGCAGTTATGTCTTGTTGCATGATGGGTGATATGCCTTTCCTTGCACTACCTCTCGCTGATGGTGAGATGTCTCATATTGCTGAGCATCCCTTGGTTCATTCCTCTCTTCATACAGCTGTGACTTCACTACCTTATCATATCGATTCATCTAGTGCTTATGGTAATTCTATCACCACATATTTTAGGCATGATGATGATGATGATTGGGTAGAGCTTATTCAGTACGGGGTTATCAAGCTTGATATGATGATTATGCTTGTTGGGGTGAATTTTTCACACCGTAGTGTGCATTGTATGACTTCGGGTATTGAGAGAGCTATGGAATCCTTATGCTGATTCAAGATTTCCAGTAGAGTTGGTTAGTGCATCACATGTTGGCCACATTGTATGGGATACATTTTGTTTTCCATTCAGCCCACCTCCGGAGGACTTTATTTTCCGATTATTGCAAAGGTGTGGGGTGAGTGATTGGTTTGGTATGCTTCTTGCAGGAGGAAGCTTTGTCCTACAGTCTTGATCGTTTGCCTCTTCAACACAGTTTCCGGTTTAGGCTATAGATCAGAGGGGCAGTGTTATGGCAATTGGACATTTTGGGTGATTCACTCAGTATGGACATGGAGCGACAGGATATTTCAGTCAGCTGGGGAGATGGATGGCCCTTTTGTTTGTGGGATCTAGGAGGGACATTCTCGGGGTTGGTTATTATCCAGAGAGATGATTGGTACGATGTTTGGTCTCCCTTTTCATCTGACCGTAGAGGTGCTGGTGATCTCAGTTGGATTGAGGACTTTCTCACAAATGATGGCAGCACAGGGTAGATTGATTCGTTTGATCTTGCGGTGATTTGGGATCCTGGCATTAGACTAGGTGCTGTATTGTTGATGCGTGAATGGCTTCACAAGGCAGGGCATAATGTTTGTTTCAGTTGTTCACGACGGATTGGTGGAGAAGTTTCCCTGAGGTTGGTATGGGATGCAGGTATTATGATCACAGCATGCAGATGCTGATTGCTTGAGGGCAAGCAATCTTCAGGGAGGGATGATTTGTAATGTCCCCTTTTTGGGGTACATTATTTCGTGCCGTGTCGTTAGCCTTCTCATCATATACCGGTGGGCTAACCGAGGCTTGGCAGTGATCAATGGGATATTTGGCCTTGGTGATTTCAGTTTCAGGCCAATTGGAGCAGTTTCCACAAGGTTTCCAAGGTACTTACTATTTATTGTAAGTCGGCAGAACTCAGTTTTCCTGACATTTCAGTAGTGGACTTGGAGCATCTCGCCGAGAGCTTTCCGATAAGCTATTACACATCATCATCCGAGTTCGTTTGGTCCTCCGTTTTAATGCCAGAAGATTCCTTACTTTATTTTTAATGTCACTTTATAACTTAACGGCTATATTTATTCCAAAGTGAATTTAACTGCAATATGAAGAGACAGAGTGGGGAAACTGAATAGTCACAACTGCAGCATTAAAAGAAGGCTTGGAGTCTCATTTGATTATTTTTAGTTTATGAATTTATTTCTCTTGGAGAATCCAGGTGATGTTACATTACCGGTTACTGAGAGGGGGGGGGGGGGGGGTGAATCAGAAAATACTAAATCTCATAGTTTAAAACTTATAAACAGATTCTTGAATTCAAAGTAGAAAGTCAACAGTGCTTCACAAGCATAAACTGAACCACACAGATCTACTCAAGTATTTGTACGTGGAAACCCTCGGTTAGAGAGAAAAAACCATGGTGAGACAGAGCTCACAACTTCACTAGTTCTAAATGAAGGTGCCCTGTTAGGAGCATACAAAGCACTGGTTAAGGTGCTACCCGGTTAAGGGATTTTTACAAAAGATCGTTTAGGATCTAAGCCCTATTAAGAGCTCCCTGGTTATAGGACTTTGAACATCAACAAAGATATTACCCTGTTAGGGAATTTTTACAATCGAACCGATTAGGTTCACCCTATTAGAGGGATTTGTATATGATGTAATACCTTTTAAAAGCAGTGATTTATGATGACATTGATTGTCTGATTAGATCATACCTGTAGATCTCTTCTCCTGTTTGCTTGGCTGTTGATCTTCTTTTCTTGCTTCACCTTTGTGCCTGTAGCACTCCTCAGAAGATATCTTTCCTCTTCTCTCTGCAATTTCCACTTATCAACAACAGCAGCATACTTTGCGTCCTATGACTAATATTTATACAAGAGTGATCCTTTTGACTCACAGAACCGCCAGGGAGTAAACTTGACCATAAAATATGCAATGCAAAAAAGTTGTGCGTTGTGATCAAGAGTTTATCTTGAGATCATCCGTAGAATTTAAAGCTAACTTCTTATTGAAAGGTTAACTTTACATTGGAGTAATGGATGTCTCGCATAATCAGGCTCTTAACTCAAACTGTTCCACAAAAACTGGACCGGATTTTTCTATCAGTTAGATCGGTACCGGTTTGTCGTTGGATGCTAAATAAGACCGATACTGAGTACTTGGTTCAGTCTACTGGTTTATCTAACTACTTAGTTCACTGGTGCATATACTATGTGCTTTATCTACCGGTGATCTGCGAGCGACTAGTGATCTTCGACCGGTGTGAATGGGTTTGATGAAATACACTAATGACAACTTATATTGCTAACAAAATTCCCCTTTGTCATTAGTGGCAAAACATTCAAACACAAAAACCATTCATACAATAGCTGTTCAAACCTTGGTCAGTGAAATAGAATACTGCCCTACTGCCCTTGCAGTCTTGCTTGATTGAATGCTCTGCTCCTGACCGAAACTTCCCCTGATTGAGTCCTCTCTGCTTTTCATTAACTAGTTTTTTTTTCTTTACAAATAACTTCCCCTTTTTGCCTCCATAAGACAAAGGGTTATGTCTTCCTTCACATTTGAAGCTGTGTGAAGACATTCTTATAAATGTTCTTTGTAGAGTGGAGAAACGGTGCCCATTGACCGATTACATGTTCAATGTTTTGTTGGGCAGCCTTGAGAGAGACAATGATTTGTTCCATATCATCTACAATTTTGTAGTCCGGTTCATTGATCAGAATATCAGTTGAGGTAGCTGTTTGGTTGATGATATCAAGTGTTGGAGCCAAAAACATCTGGAAGCCAACGATGTCTTGAATTCTTTTGTTCTCTTCTTCTGCAATCTTTCTGAGGACTAGAGCAAGACTAGCCATTTCTTTGTTGAAAGTTATGGCCGTTTTAGTCTTGATGTCAAATTGGTTGGACAAAGCTTTTATGTCTTCTGAAGTCCTTTTAGCTTTGTTAGTTAAATCTGTTAAGAAAATTTTGAAATTTGAAGTTCTGCTTAACAAATTTTCTGCAACTTGAATCTGTTGTTGAAGAACTTTTAGATTGTTTAGCAAAATAGCATTTATATTTGCAACTTGCTTGTTAAAAATTTCTACTGTTTTCTGTGTGTAGTGGTTAATTGCCACTGTTTCTGGATCAGTCAGATCCTCACCGATGGTTGCAGTCAGCACTTCCAGCTGGTCGATGACCGATTCATCTTCATCTATATTAGCATCGGGTATAAAGTTGTACAGGTTATTTTTTACTTTGTTCAGAACCATATCTTGTTTTCTTTTAGTAAGCTCTTTCAGTTGTCTTGTTGACATTTTGCTGATGTCAACTATTGTATCGGTTGCTTTGCTCCTTTTTGCTTCAGATTCTTCAAAGGTCGTGATCTTTCTTTTAGAGGAGCTGGCAAGAGTTTCTTGATCCTTCTCTCTACTTTGTTCTTGTGCCTTTGGAGCTTGCTCAAGTTCTTTTGCATCCTGTTTGTCTGTCTTGTTTCCCTCTTCTGGTCTGTCTTCTGGTTGCTGAACGTGAATCTCAGGCATAACATCTTCTACTTGAAATGAGGGCTCTTTTGATGGGGCTTGTGATTGCAGCTGTTCTTTAGCTATATGAAGATCATTTATAGGGATCCCTTCACCTCTTTGATCTGATCCGTTAGTAGGAAGATTGACAGAAGTCTATCCCAATTTAACCGGTTCACTAGAAGTGAACTTTTTTGTGGGGACTTCTTGCTCATCAGATATCGGAGTCTGAGTTGCAATAAACTGAACAGGTGGATCAACAATTGTAGTGGTGTGATCTTGAGGACCTGTTTCTTCAAGGGTATTGAAGTCATACTGCTGCCAGAAATCCAAGGTCTCTTTAAAGACTTCATTCTCATAACCATTGAGAATCTTGGCGACTCTGTAATTTGTATCTAGATTCATAGATGCATCTCCTAAAAGAAGCATGATACTTTTATCACTCAAGCCAGGTCTAGCTTTGTCTAGTGCTTCTTTATTGATTTGTGAGTTTCTTTCCAGACCGGTTCTCCATTTTTCTTGAAGCTTGCCATTCAATTCAAGAGGAAACTTGCCTCTATAATCCTTGGGAGTTTTCATGAAGTCTAGAAGACTTTCAAAAAGAGCTTCTTCTATTGCCTGTTTGTCTTCCTCTGCTAACACACTATACCATTTGGCTGCATTATCTATTTTTCAAAAATTTGTAATTTCAGCTACAATGTCATTAACAGTTATGGTGCAAGCGTTACCTTATTCTAGATACAAGAAGTGTAGGATTTGTCGGTTCATCGGTAATGTCAACGATGACCGGTTTATCTACTCCGAGTACTCTTGTTCCTTTTCCGGTGTCATGAACCGGTGGCGCTGTTGCTTGCGTTACTTTTCCTCTCCTGGGAAAGAAATTAGAATAGAAGTAAAGACAAACCAAGAGTGTTCCAAATTTCAGTGATTTCTTCTTGACAATGCCCAACTTCTTCATGTTTTCAAAGATTTGTCCTCTTAGCATTTCGCATATATCATATTGTGCGTTGTCATGAACAATTCTGTAGGCTGCGTGTATGCCTCCACCCGGTATGCTGTTGAGGTTACTTGATTGATATACTTTGTAACTGATTACTGCTGATGCGAACCGAACAACTGGATCCTCAATGTTAGTCACGGTCATCAATCGCTTGTCGAATTTTGATTTTGTCAGGTTAGCCACCATTGCATTAGATATGGTTCTCAGAGTAAGTGCTTCTCCCTTATTGCAGAACCTAGTTACCCTGTAGAGATCGTCTTTCGTGATCGAAGTGCAGATTCCTCTCATAAGCCAAAATCCTGGATCAATCGCAAAGCTGGTATCGTCGGGAATCATAACTGGATACGAGACTCCATTTATGATTCCCGACGATACCAGCTTTGCGTAGCCACTGGGATGATTACCGTCAGAGAACAGCGAGTGATACTCGCTCTGTATGTACGTTTCTCCTAGCTATTCTTGCTTAGCGTGAATAAATGCAATTATGTCTTGTGTCAGGAGCACTCCTTTAGGTACTGAGGAGAGTGCACCAGCCATGTCAATCTCCCTGTCTTTATTTGGCGAGATGTCAAAAGGACTACGCTCCGTTTGATTTGCAGGAACAAGCTTTGCCTCGCATGATGAGGATGCCATTGCTCTCACTTGGTTGTTAGAGATGACTAGATCGGTTTGACAGATAATCTTACTCAATGATTGATTTGCAAGAATATTGCTCATGCAGAGATTTAGATAACATAAAATCGCAATGTAAAAAAGAAAAGAGTTATCCTTCTTTTCTTTTGTAGGATTAGGGCATAATGGTAATTACTAAACGGTAAGTATTTGTTAAATGACTATAGTAATAAATGCCTTACCTAATCCTTTCTTGACGATTTTGCTAGCCGGTAGTCTAACTATTTCGATTAGGCATGTCCCGGTTGATCACCTCATGTCTTTCCGGTTTGTTCTGTAGCTTGAGTGAGATAGGGCTCACCAGTTCTACTGGGAATGATAGTTGTACTACCAGTTCCCTCTAGGCCTTGTTTCTTGAGTTGATATATCTCGATCGCCAGTTTCTTGCATGCTTCATTTCTAACCTGCCATGCTTTATGCATGTTGGCATTTTCTTGGGTGGCAATCAACAAGTCCTCTTGGAGTTGCATAATGAGGAGTTCATTGGCTCTTTGCAGCTTCCCCTGCCCAGTTCATTGCTTTTTCAGAGGCTGTTGGTGTCTTGACTGTTGTGTTCCTTTCGCGTTCAGTTTTTCGTTTCTGCTCAATCAGTTCAGTCATTCTTAGAGCATTCACCTTTTGCTCCCTTTTGAGATCAGCAATCTGACCAGTTAGGATCTGATTCTTTTTCGTAAGCTCGGAGACCGCTTCCTCTGCCTCATCAGACCCACTCTGCCTAGAGAGTTCGTCGATGGTTTCATTACTCTCATTTAATTGTAGTGCCAACTCCTTTGTCTTTTCAAGTGACTTCCTTAGTCTATTCTCCACCGAGGCAATAATGACATTGGCTTCCTCTAGCTGTTTCTGGTACCGGTAACTCTCCATGATCTTTTTCTCAAGTTGTTAAACTTTTATTGTATAGAGAACCAATGCTTTGATACCAATTGATGTTACCTTACCGGTTATTGAGAGCGGGGGGGGGGGTGGGGGGGGGTGAATCAGAAAATACTAAATCTCATAGTTTAAAACTTATAAACAGATTCTTGAATTCAAAGTAGAAAGTCAATAGTCATTCACAAGCATAAACTGAACCACACAGATCTACTCAAGTATTTGTACGTGGAAACCCTTGGTTAGAGAGAAAAAACCATGGTGAGACAGAGCTCACAACTTCATTAGTTCTAAATGAAGGTGCCCTGTTAGGAGCATACAAAGCACTAATTAAGGTGCTACCCGGTTAAGGGATTTTTACAAAAGATCGTTTAGGATCTAAGTCCTATTAAGAGTTGTTTGGTTATAGGACTTTGAACATCAACAAAGATATTACCCTATTAGGGGATTTTTACAATCGAACCGATTAGGTTCACCCTATTAGAGGGATTTGTATATGATGTAATACCTTTTAAAAGCAGTGATCTATGATGACACTGATTGTTTGATTAGATCATACCTATAGATCTCTTCCCCTATTTGCCTAGCTGTTGATCTTCTTTTCTTGCTTCACCTTTGTGCCTGTAGCACTTCTCAGAAGATATCTTTCCTCTGCTCTCCGCAATTTTCACTTATCAACAACAACAACATACTTTGCATCTTATGACTAATATTTATACAAGAGTGATCCTCTTGACTCACGGAACCGCCAGGGAGTAAACTTGACCATAAAATATGCAATGCAAGAAAGCTGTGCGTTGTGATGAAGAGTTTATCTTGAGATCATCCGTAGAATTTAAAGCTAACTTCTTGTTGAAAGGTTAACTTTACATCGGAGTAATACATGTCTCGGATAATCAGGCTCTTAACTCAAACTGTTCCACAAAAACTGGACCGGAGTTTTCTATAAGTTAAATCGGTACCGGTTTGTCGTTGGATGCTGAATAAGACCGATACTGAGTACTTGGTTCAGTCTACCGGTTTATCTAACTACTTAGTTGACCGGTGCATATACTATGTGCTTTATCTACCGGTGATCTGTGAGTGACCGGTGATCTTCGACCGGTGTGAATGGGTTTGATGAAATACACTAATGACAACTTATATTGCTAACACCAAGAAGCTTTAGCTTTCGGTTCTGAAACCCGAGGACGGAAACCTTCAGGCTTTCTCGGTTCCCCGTAGAGTTCGCAATAGAGTTCGCCATTGTATTCATAGGTTCTTTATCATCCAATCTTGCTGTAGCATTCTGTATTTCAGATTTGACTATTGTAGTTTCATTGTTTCGTGTTGTTGTATAATACGAAAACAATTTTTGAGTTGTTTTAATGGAGTGTATTGCTGGATTATTAATGTGAAATCAATAAAATATTGCATGCATGTGTTCGTTTACATTTCTGAGATTTATTTGAAGAGTATTCGAGATAATATCCAGTCAGGGATATTACATAGTAGTGCTTACCTGTTTGTGCTCATGCCATGTTGTCATTGTCTCTCTTTATGATCGACAGTGGTTAGTGTTCGACGGTTCAGTCTATTATTCTCAGCCATATATGCTGATAATGGTGGTCACTTTGTGTTAACTCTTCCTCATCTTTGTGCCGTTATTCATGATGGTCGCATCTTTTTGTATGATAGGGCCTCTTTTGAATAGCTAAGTGCCGATGATTATTTTTTCTTTTATTACATTAATCCAATTCATCGGATTGCTGTGTACCTCTTCATTATACCGTCGTCAGTTATATTTTGATCTTCTTGGTTATGGAATGGAGTTAGGGTATTTCTGAAGTTTATTGTTTTCTGATATTTCTTTTATGGTGAGTATTCAGTTGTGTAGAGACAATCACAATTTTGTATATGATTCACTATCGTACTTGGTTATTGTGTAATAAGTTTTACTCAATTTGAGATAATTAGAGATTTTGGTTAAGTCTGAGTGATTGATTGTTGAGTACCAACAATCAGCAAATTGTAATTTGTGTGGTGCAGGAGCACCCTTCTAAGGGCTCCCACCAATCATTTTGGTTGTGATGAACACTTCCTAAGAGAAGTATGTAATTAGAATAAGAGCTTGAAGCTCATTTTTGTGTGTCTAGGCCTAGTCTAGGTCCTAGAAGTTCAGATGGTTTTTCCAATGTAAATGGCACACTGATTCAAGGAATGTTGTCATCCTGAAATCAGTGCTTTGATAGGAGGTTTGAAGTCTTAGGTTAGATTTGGTTGAATTTGAGCACATGTGAGTGCTTTAGAAGGCTTTCAATAGGGGTCATTGAAGAATGGAAGCAAGGTTGTTTTGTGCAACAAAAGTTGCTTAAAAGTTGTCAGCAACTTTTTCATTGATATAACCTAACCTAGCCTCAGCGGCTAAGAAGCCCTAACCTCACACACATACCGAGGAGAAGTCTATATAAGTCCTAAAAAACCCTAATGCAAGGGTTGGTAATCCTATTGTACGGATAGAGTACGGCAGACCAGTCTAAACGTTGCTGGAGCAAAACAGTCACTGGTTAGACTGTTGTAATGTGAATATTCGGAGTTTGGAGTGAAACTTTGTTGGAGTATCTGTTTTGTGTGTGTTTCTCCCTTCATATGTATGCATTAGATTAGTTCTTACAAGTTTGGTTGAGTGTTTTGTTCTTTTCTTTCATTTGCTTAGTTCTCTGCCAGTTTGGAGAGACATGTATAAATAGGTCTGTAACTTTTGTTTCCACCGTGGCAATCCCATGGAACCTTGGATTCTAAAGGTACAGACCCTACTCTGTAAAACTATGTCTGCAGGGCCCTTGAATGTAAGTGCAAACATTTGTTGGACCAAACCCTAGGCGAGCTAAGGCATAGCCTAGTTGGGAGCGGTCAGCAGTGTAAGTGCTCCTGTTGACAGAGGAAGGAGTTCCAAGACTAATCCTTTTGAGGAAGTGAAGAAGGGTGTTTGAAGGTGTAGTGTTGTGAAGGAGAAGGTCTGAAGAGCCTTGGAAAGGTGTTGTTGGAGACCAAGATAGTGAGGAGACCAAGAAACCCTCAAAACCCTCAAATTTGGCAAAGGTACTGTACGGCTTGTTGGAAGCCTGAGACCCCAAAAATCTTTGAGAATGGGTCATTAGTAGTAGATGTTCTTTGGAACAGGTATGGTGAATCCTTGAGGAAAGGGTGTCAAATTCCCTATAAAACTGGAAGGAGGGCTAATTAAGCCTCCCCCTTGTAGCCCTAAATTACAAAGCAACCCTCAAATCGGGTGATGACCCAACCATGCCAATGCAATGAAAAGGTGTCAAATGCCCTGAAAACATCTTGGAACTCATGAAATCCTCTGTTGGAGCTTGGGAAAGGAGTTGAAACTCAGAAGACCCTTATAAGCCTATGTAAGGGACAGTAGCTAGAGATCAAAGCTTGTAATGTTGGAAGATGAAATAGCTTAACGTGGTGGGCAGGTTAGGGCAGGTCAGGGGATCCTTGGAGGAATAAGGAATCCTATAGACCATCAGAGGTGTCAAAAGAACACTTGGATCCTAGAGAGGATCAGGGGCATAGACTAGCTAGTCTATCCTAGCCACCCCATCAGATTGGTATCAGAGCCTCTTAAGGCTTGGGAAGTGAATAGTGGTGTTTCAACCATCAGAAGAATTATTTGGATCATCACACAAGCAGAAAATGGTGACTAATGCAGAGCTTGCTAAGAGGGTGGAAGAACAGAAGGAAGCTAATAGATTCTTGCAGGAACGATTGATGGAAATGGAGCAACTCTTGGATGATGTCCAAGCAAAAGCAGATAAGGTGAAAGATAGGATGGAGGAGCAGGATGCCAAAGAGAAAGAGAAGACCATTGATGATGATGTACCTACACCTGATCCTCCAACTCAAGATGAGCAATTTCTTAAAGCCTTGAAGGCTATCACAGGCAAGGCACTTGAAGGTGTCCCATTACTGATTGACAGGATGGATACAGAGCTTGTGATACAATGGATTGAAGGCATGGAGAATCACTTCGAATGTGAAGAGATTTCAGAGGCATAGAAGGTCAAAGTGGCCAAGTCTAGGTTGAGAGGACAAGCTTTAACCTGGTGGAACTACTTGCAAGGTGAAAGAGAGAAAGAGGGAAAGAACCCAATCTCTAATTGGAAAGCAATGGCTAACAAAGTGAAGGAACCATACCTACCAGCAGATTATGAAATTCAGCAGCATAGGAGAAGGTTGAATCTCAGACAAAAAGAGATAGATGTAGCCACCTACACTGAAGAGTTCCACAAGTTGATCTTAAGGTCCAAGATCAAAGAAGAAGAAAGTATCAAAGTGGCAAGGTACGTAAGTGATTTGAAATGGAGCATAGCAGAGGAGATGAGTTTGTTTACTCCCACCACCGTACTTGGATGTCAGCATATGGCACAAAAACTTGAAGATAAACAAAGGAGAAAGCAAGAACCTAACTCCAAGAATAGGGGAAGAGGTAGAGACTCTAGAGGGGGTCAAAGAGGAGGTTCTAGTAGAAGTGGTGACTCAAGAAGCGAAGGGGAGAGAAGACTTTTGGAACAAAGTTCAGAAATCAGTACAAGAGGATCTTTTGGTAGAGGAAGAGTTTCTCAAGGAAACAGAGGAAGAGGAGCAGGAAGAAGCAGCTCCTACTTTGCCACCATGAAGTGCTATCAATGTGGACAGCTTGGACACCCTGCCTATAGGTGTCTAGATAAGCCATCAGCCTCAAATAATGAGAAGAGGGTAGCCTACACCCAAGAAGAGAGCAGCAACTCATGCACTAATGAAGTCAGCAAGTTAGAATCAGAAATGGGTGAGAACCTAATGTTCAGGAGGGTACTTATAAGGCAGCCTAATCAAGGTGAACCCAAATAAAGGAGAGCTCTTTTTAGAGTCAGGTGCAAGATACAAGGCAAGGTTTGCAAGGTTATTGTGGATTCAGGGTCCACTGATAACATTATAGCAGAGGAAGCAGCAAAGAAGCTTAAACTCATAAAGGTTCCCCATGCAAGTCCATACAAGGTGACTTGGTTGAATGAGGAGCAAAGTGTGTTAGTGAATGAGTAGACACGGGTAGAGTTTTGCATTGGAGGCTATAAAGACAAAGTTCTTTGTGATGTCTTGCCCATGGATGCATGCCATCTTCTATTGGGAAGACCCTGACAATTTGATAGGAAGGTGATCTATGATGGAGAGGAAAACTCCATTGCGTTCAAGAAGGATAGGAGGATTTTCAAAATTCAGTCCTTAATAGAGAATGAAGAGGGAACTTCTAAGACACCTAGTGTGTTGCTTAGCAGTGGTAAAGAGTTCCTACAAGCATTGCATGATGAGACCATAGGATGTGCTATCATGGTGAAACCAAAGGAGGAAGACAAGAAGCTGCAGGTAGAAACACCATTGGAAGTGCAACAAATGCTGAAAGAATTCAGAGATATAGTGAGTGATGGAACCCCTGCAACACTACCTCCAAGAAGGGCCATAAGTCATCAAATAGACTTTGTACCCGGTGCATCTCTGCCTAATAAAGCAGCATACAAGCTTACCTCGGACTAGAATAAGGAAGTGGCAAGACAAGTGCAAGAGTTATTGGATCAAGGGCTGATCAAGAAGAGTATTAGTCCATGTGTAGTCCCAGTGGTCTTAGCATCCAAGAAAGGAGGAAAATGGAGACTTTGCACACATTCAAGGGCTATCAACAGGATCACTATCAGGTATAGGTTCCCAATACCAAGAATAGAAGATTTGATGGATTGCTTAGGAGGTGCTATGTACTCCACTAAGTTGGATTTGAAGAGTGGTTATCACCAAATCAGAATTAAGGAGGGTGATGAGTGGAAGACCGTTTTTAAGACCACAGATGGTTTGTATGAATGGCTTGTGATGCCATTTGAGCTTATCAATGCCCCAAGCACCTTCATGAGGTTAATGAATGAGGTCTTGGAGGACTTCAAAGGCAGATTTGTAGTGGTATACATAGATGATATACTCATCTATAGAAAAACAAAAGCAGAGCATCTAGAGCACTTAAGGTTGGTTATGAAGAAGCTACATGAAGAGCAATTAACCATCAATCTGGAAAAGTGTGAGTTCATGTAGCAAGAGATGGTTTATTTAGGATTTGTGGTGTCCAAGGGTACTCTAAAAATTGACCCAAGCAAGGTGGAGGCAATCTTGAATTGGCCTGCCCCTAAAACAGGGACTGAAGTTAGAAGTTTTTATGGCTTGGCACAATTTTATAGAAAGTTTGTGAGGAACTTCAGTGGGATATGTGCACCAGTGCTTGACACCATCAAAGGAGGACTCAAAACAAAGTTCAAATGGACTGAGGCAGCTGAGAAAGCATTCCAAACATTGAAGCAAGAGGTAGCTACCAAACCAATTCTACTTTTACCTACTTTTGATAAGTTGTTCACCATTGAATGTGATGCAAGTGGTGTAGCAGTAGCGGGTGTATTGAGTCAAGAAGGAAGGCCTGTGGCATTCTTTGGTGAAAAACTCAATGAGGCAAAGAAGAAGTATTCAGCTTATGACTTGGAGTTGTATGCATTGGTACAATCTCTCAAGAAGTGGAGGCATTACCTTTTGCCAAAAGAATTTATGTTGTTTACTGATAATCAGGCTTTAAGCTACATAAACACTCAGGAGAAGCTTAGTAACAGGCACTTGAAGTGGATGTAGTATCTCCAATCCTTTACCTTCAAAATCAAGCACAAGAAAGGGCAGCTCAACAAGGTAGGAGATGCCTTGAGTAGGAAGTTATTGACTGTCCAAGAGGTACAGCTGCAAAGCATTGGAATAGTAGGTTTTAAAGACTTATATGAGGAGGATGAAGACTTCTCACAAGCCTACAAGGTGTGCCTAGAGTTTGAGAACCATTTTCATGGTGAGTTTGCAGATTACACCCTTCAAAATGGATTGTTGTTTAAAAGTAATCAGCTTTGTGTACCTAGAGGATCCATGAGGGAAAATCTGATCCAAGAGAAGCATAATGGCAGCCTCAGTGGACATTTTGGCATAAACAAGACATTGGAGTTAGTTCAGAGATACTACTTTTGGCCTAAGCTAGCAAGGGATGTCAGGAGGTATGTAGAGCAATGTGGAGTATGTCAAAGAGCTAAAGGAGGTTCAAGCAATGCAGGACTCTATCAACCTCTACCAATTCCAAATAGGCCTTGGGAGTGTGTCAGTATGGACTTTGTGGTTGGACTCCCTAAAACCAAATTAGGTATGGATAGCATCTATGTTGTTGTCGACAGGTTCTCTAAGATGAGTCATTTCATTCCATGTAGAACTACTCATGATGCAAGCTATGTAGCACATCTCTTCTCTAAGGAGATAGTTAGGATCCATGGACTCCCTTTGAGCATTGTGTCAGATAGGGATAGCAAGTTCATGGGCCATTTTTGGCAAACCTTATGGAAAAGGTTAGGAACTAATCTCTCTTTCAGTTCAGCATACCATCCTCAAATGGTCAAACTGAGGTCATCAACAAGGTGCTTGGCAACTTGCTAAGGTGTTTGACAAAGGAGTATGGGCAGACTTGGGATCTTGTGATATCTCAGGCTGAGTATGCTTACAATGACAGTGTAAACAGGACCACAGGAAGAAGTCCTTTTGAGATAGTCTATGGAAGACACCCTAGAGGAGTGTGTGAGTTGAGAGATTTAGGTTCTATGGAGTTGAAGAGTGGACAAGCTGAAGATTTCACTCAAGCTATCAAGGAGGTTCAAGAGCAAGTGAAGAAAACCATTTTGGAGTCTACTCAAAGACTCAAGGCTAAAGTGGATGAAAAGAGGAAAGAAGTACAGTTTCAGATTGGGGACTATGTTATGGTCCATCTTAACAAAGCAAAGATGCAGAAGGGCATGCCCACCAAGCTACAGATGAGGAGAGTAGGCCCATGCAAGATTCTAGCCAAATATGGAGAGAATGCCTACAAAGTGGACTTGCCATCAGACTTAGCCATCTCACCGATGTTTAATGTTGCAGACCTGATCAGATTTAAAGAAGATATCAATCAGCAAGGTACAGCTCCACCACAGGTACTACAAGACATTGACACCAATGCAATGCCCAAGAAGCAGCCAACCAAAGCAGAGAAGATTTTGGAATCCAGAGTCAAGAAGACCACAAGGCATCAAGTTTACATGGAGCACCTGATCAAATGGAAGGATCAGCCTGAATCTGAAGCCACCTGGATTGAGGAAGGACAGTTCAAGAAGTTTGCTATTGATTTGGCTCTTCTTGACCCCAAAGTGCCTTAGTTGTGTTGAGGGGGAGTATGGTGCAGGAGCACCCTTCTAAGGGCTCCCACCAATCATTTTGGTTGTGATGAACACTTCCTAAGAGAAGTATGTAATTAGAATAAGAGCTTGAAGCTCATTTTTGTGTGTCTAGGCCTAGTCTAGGTCCTAGAAGTTCAGATGGTTTTTCCAATGTAAATGGCACACTGATTCAAGGAATGTTGTCATCCTGAAATCAGTGCTTTGATAGGAGGTTTGAAGTCTTAGGTTAGATTTGGTTGAATTTGAGCACATGTGAGTGCTTTAGAAGGCTTTCAATAGGGGTCATTGAAGAATGGAAGCAAGGTTGTTTTGTGCAACAAAAGTTGCTTAAAAGTTGTCAGCAACTTTTTCATTGATATAACCTAACCTAGCCTCAGCGGCTAAGAAGCCCTAACCTCACACACATACCGAGGATAAGTCTATATAAGTCCTGAAAAACCCTAATGCAAGGGTTGGTAATCCTATTGTACGGATAGAGTACGACAGACCAGTCTAAACGTTGCTGGAGCAAAACAGTCACTGGTTAGACTGTTGTAATGTGAATATTCGGAGTTTGGAGTGAAACTTTGTTGGAGTATCTGTTTTGTGTGTGTTTCTCCCTTCATATGTATGCATTAGATTAGTTCTTACAAGTTTGGTTGAGTGTTTTGTTCTTTTCTTTCATTTGCTTAGTTCTCTGCCAGTTTGGAGAGACATGTATAAATAGGTCTGTAACTTTTGTTTCCACCGTGGCAATCCCATGGAACCTTGGATTCTAAAGGTACAAACCCTACTCTGTAAAACTATGTCTGCAGGGCCCTTGAATGTAAGTGCAAACATTTGTTGGACCAAACCCTAGGCGAGCTAAGGCATAGCCTGGTTAGGAGCGGTCAGCAGTGTAAGTGCTCCTGTTGACAGAGGAAGGAGTTCCAAGACTAATCCTTTTGAGGAAGTGAAGAAGGGTGTTTGAAGGTGTAGTGTTGTGAAGGAGAAGGTTTGAAGAGCCTTGGAAAGGTGTTGTTGGAGACCAAGACAGTGAAGAGACCAAGAAACCCTTAAAACCCTCAAATTTGGCAAAGGTACTGTACGGCCTGTTGGAAGCCTGAGACACCAAAAATCTTTGAGAATGGGTCATTAGTAGCAGATGTTCTTTGGAACAGGTGTGGTGAATCCTTGAGGAAAGGGTGTCAAATTCCCTATAAAACCGGAAGGAGGGCTAATTAGGCCTCCGCCTTGTAGCCCTAAATTACAAAGCAACCCTCAAATTAGGTGATGACCCAACCATGCCAATGCAATGAAAAGGTGTCAAATGCCCTGAAAACATCTTGGAACTCATGAAATCCTTTGTTGGAGCTTGGGAAAGGAGTTGAAACTCAGAAGACCCTTATAAGCCTATGTAAGGGATGGTAGCTAGAGATCAAAGCTTGTAATGTTGGAAGGTGAAATAAGTTAACTTGGTGGGCAGGTTAGGGCAGGTTAGGGGATCCTTGGAGGAATAAGGAATCCTACAGACCATCAGAGGAGTCAAAAGAACACTTGGATCCTAGAGAGGATCACGGGCATAGACTAGCTAGTCTATCCTAGCCACCCCATCACTGTGCATTTGGTTGAGAACCCAATGAAGGAACTATATTTTTGTGGGCTGGGTTGTTTCCCTCTGTGAGGAGATTTTTTCCCAGGATAATATTTGTGTCATCTGATTATTGCATTCTTATATTTTGGTTCCAAAACATTAACATGGTATCAGAGCTTGGACAACATTGACGCTCTCACGAGAGGGGCTGGTGGTCAATCTATAATCTGTAGATGCTCATTGAATTGGTTCGATATTGATGAGAAACTAAGCTTAATTCTTGAAGATGGAAAAGAGGCTCGAATTTATTATTATTGTTGGAGATACAGATCTGATATTTGTCATGTTTAGGCATGTGATGCTGATTGTTATCAAGGGATTAGAGGCGAGTATAGGGGTGTTTTGTCTTCTTGAAGTGTGTTTGAAGTTGAGGAAGATTAATCAATGACGAGATATGTATTTTATGATTATACCTTTGAATATTGTGTTGGCATTAAGTAATGGTAACCGGTAAGCCCGCTACTAGTACAAGTATTGTCATTAATTGGCAAAAGAGGATAGAGATTTGTCATCTCTCTAAAGTCTAAAGATCCAAGGAGATCTGTATGAAAAGAGGCTGGTTTGGCAACCGGTGCCAACATATAAGAAAGAAAAGACTGTAATAAAGAGCAACCGGTCACTATACAAAGCATCAGCAACCGGGAAATGTATACAATCAAGGAAAGGAGGATTCAACCGTTAACCGAGGACTAGGATAGAACCGGTGTAGACAAGCATAGAGGAAGTAAAAGTACAAACTGGTGTCAACAACACAATCGAGGAATGTGCGACGGGTAGGTAAAGGAAGGGACAGTGACAGGTCAAAGACTCCTACTTGTTCACAACATGAGGATCTCAACTGATCTAGTAAAGACTTCGTTATGAACCGAGGAATTCATATTCAACTATCTATTTCAACCAACTCTTTGATTGGGATTTCTTGCACTAAATACAGAAGACTTTGAGTTAACATGGTGATCCGTTTAAGGCGAGTCTGGAGGTTTTAAAGCCGGAATCCGTGGCTTTAAAATGAAGAATTATCTCTTATGAAGGAAAGGTGCTTAACACACATCTATTGTTTTCTTCTTAAAGCCGATAAAACAATGACAAACTAAGTGATGTATTTGAAAGGGATTTGAAGTTAGGTCATGCATGAGAGGTGAAATTAGGGCGAAAACTCTATAGAATCTTTTGCTTGTTGAGAATTTGAGTTGCCTTGATTCTGCCGAAGAAAAGAGTGAACCTAAAAGCTTAAAAGAAGCTAGGGAAAATTTAGAAGAGAAGAAGAGAGAAAGAAGAGTGTCTAGAGAAGCACAACAGTAGAGAACACACCTGCGGCGACCGGTGATGCTTCTCAATTTAGCACAAACAGAGATCTTATCAAGCTATGCAAAGCCATTTGTAAAAGGTCAATTTTTCTATTGTTTTCTAGCAATTACAATAGTTAAATCCGAGTATTTGGGTGGACTCTAACCGGTCCTTTGTATCAAATCCCTTAACCGGGTGACATCTGTCAAGGTGTTCTAAGTCCTCTAACCAGGCAGGCACTAACCGACCTTATTGTAACAAATCTCTTATCCGTGTCGCATCTAATAGTGCATTGTAATCCTTTAACCGGGAAGGCTCCTAACAGGGCGTACTCCAGAAGAGTACAGAATTTGTGAGGTCTCACACCGTGGTTTTCACCCTAATCGAGTTTCCATGTGATAAATCTGGTTTCTTTGTGTGATTCTTTGCTTTCTGTTATTATATGCTTGAATCTGTTTGGGTTATAGTTATAAGTATACTTCACCAGATTTAAAGAGAAAAGTTTTAGAGGTGCTGATTCACCCCTCCCCTCTCAGCACCGATTGGGATTGTCAATTGGTATCAGAGCCAAGTCTTATTTTCTTTATTGCTTAACTGCATAAAGACAAAGTCAAGATGATGAGAAAGGGAGGACCAAAGTTTTCAAAAGAAAACTTTACTTTATGGTGCAGCAGAATGAAGCTTTATATGAAGACCACCGGAGATCAATACTGGAATCATGTAACCACTGATTACACCGAACCCTGCGACATCCTAACACCTGATGAACAGAAGATCAAGTCTGAGCACACGGTTGCTATGGATATGATAGCCAGGACACTGTTGGCATTAAGGGATGATAATCGGTAAGCCTGCTACCGGTACTAGTGTTGTCATTGATTGGCAAAGAGAGTATAGAGACGAGAGTATAGAGACTTGTCACCTCTAGAACCAAGGAGATCTATATGAAAGAAGGATCACTATACAAAGCCTTAGCCACCGGGCTATGTACACAGCAAAGGAAAAGAGAATTCTAGCATCAGCTGAGGACCATGCTACAACCAGTGTAGACAAGTACAGATAAAGCAATAAGCTAACCGGTGTCAACAATTACAACCAAGGATGGTGCAACTGGTAAGCTAATCTAGGGACAACAAACCGAGGAAGGTGTGACCGGTAAACCAAGGAAGGGACAGGAACAGAGACTCTTACCTGTTCACAGCACGAAGAACTGAACTCAATCGTAACCGGTATATCAATGACTCCGGTCATGAACCAAGGAAGTCATAGTCAGACTAACTGTTCTAACTAACTCTTTGACTGAGATTTGCTGCTCTAAATCCGGAAGTCTTTGAGTTGAACTGACGACCTGTTTGAAGCAAGTCTGGAGTTTTTTAAAGCCGATATCTGTGGCTTTAAAATTGGTGATCGGATTGAGGCAAGTTTGGTGGATTTAAAGCCGAGATCAGTGGCTTTAAATCAAAGTGTTATCTTCTATGAAGGAAAGTTGCTTGACATGCAACTATTGCTTTCTTCATTAGACAGATAAAGCAAGGGGATGCATCAGATGTTTCCTCAGTAAACTGGTACTCCACTGAGCACTGTATCTGACGAAGATCTAAATTTAGGTCTTGTTTAATGAGCACAATTAGGGCTAGGACCCTATATATTGTTTTGACCAAGGCAAATAGAAGTCCCTTCATTCCGCCAAAGAAAAGAGTGAACCTGAAAAGCTTAAAAGAAGCTAGGGTAAATCAGAAAGAGAAGTAGAGAAAGAAGTATGTGCAGAGAAGCACAACAGTAGTGGAGAACTCACCTGTTGCGACCAGTGACGATTCTTAGCTGAGCACAAACAAAGATCTTATCAGGCTATGCAAAGCTAATTGTAAAAGGTCAATCTCTATTGTTTTCTAGCAACTACAATAGTTAAATCCCAGTGTTTTCGGTGGACTCTAACAGGTCCCTTGTATCAAATCCCTTAACCGGGTGGCATCTTGTAAGGTGCTCAAAGTCCTCTAACAAGGCAGGGACTAACCGGTCTTATTGTAATAAATCCCTTCACTGGGTTGCATCTAACAAGTGCATTTTTATCCTTTAACCAGGAAGGCTCTTAATAGGGCGTAATCTAAAAGAGTACAAAATTTGTGAGGTCTCCTCACACCGTGGTTTTCACGCTAACTGGGTTTCCACGTGATAAATCTGGTGTCATTGTGTGATTGTTTACTTACTGTTTGTATTTTCTGAAATCTGCTTGCTTGTCTGCCATAAGTTTACTTCACCGGATTAAAAGAAATTATTTTAAAGAGGTGCGCATTCACCCCTCCCCTCTCAGCACCGGTTGGGACTGTCAATTGGTATCAGAGCACCAGGTCTGTTTTCTTTGCTATTTGACCACACAGAAAAAGTCAAGATGATGAGAAAGGAAGGACCAAAGTTTACTCTTTGCTGTAGCAGGATGAAGCTGTACATGAAGACCAACAACGATCAATACTGGAACCATGTCACAAGTGACTACACTGAACCCACTGGCATGCTGACACCCGATCAAGAGAAGATCAAAGCCGAGCACACGATTGCTCAGGACATGATAGCCAACACACTACCTGATCATGTGTATGTTGAGATAGAACATCTTGATTTTGCCTTCAAAATGTGGGGCAAGTTGCAAACGGTCTATGGAGGGGATCCAAATGTTCAAAGAGCCAAGGTTGAAAGCCTCAGAGGAAAGTATGATGACATGAGGATGAATGAAGGAGAAGATATCGAGCAATATAGCAACCGCATCAAAGAGGTGATCAACTCCATCAGAAGCGCTGGAGTAAAGCTCAGTGAAAAGGAGGTGGTTAGAAAAATACTGAGAACTCTCAGACCTCAGTATGCCATTAACATTTCTTCCATTCAAGAGCTCAGATCGGTGACCAAAGATCAAGTTACCCTAGACTCCCTAATTAGTAAGCTGGTTGTCTTCGAATTAAGTAATTTTGATAATAGCTTATCTGTTCAGGAAGCAGCGTTTAAGTCTTCTGTCAACATCTCTTCCACCAAAAAGGGAAGAGAAACCGGTAATTGCTCTATTGGAAAGATCGGCAACCTTGTTGAGAATCTTCTCTCAGAGGAGATGGAGCAAGATGAGTTTGAAGCACTCATTGCTAGGAGATTCCCCAGAGGAAAAGGGAAGTACAAAGGGAAACTCCCGTTGAAATGCTTCTCCTTTAACAAGATAGGACATATTGTTGCAAGGTGTCTTGATAATGAATCTAAAGATAAAAGAGATCGGTTCAAGAGCAAAGCAAAGAAGGAATGCTATCTTTCAGAGGAAGGAGTTACCAACATTGAGTCTGAAGACTCAGAGGATCCAGAAATTGCATTTGTTGCAATAAAGGAGGAGAATCCAGTTATAAATGAAGTTGCACTCATATCCAAGTCTCATCAGTATGATGATTGGATAATTGACAGCGGATGTACTCACCACATGACCGGTGACAAGGACAAGTTTATCAACTTGGAGCTCAACGACAGCGAATCAGTTACCTTTGGAAACAATGCCCCGTGTGCCATCAAAGGTAAAGGTTCTATTGCTCTTTGCAACAATGTTGTCTGTGAAGATGTGTACTGGGTTGAAGGACTCAAGTACAACTTGATGAGTGTTGCACAACTGAATAACAAATGATTCCTGCTAGAATTCGGACAAGGTTCCTGTATAGTAAAGAATCAATTTGGAACTCATGTTGCAACCGGTAGACTGAGCAAAGGTAACCTCTTCTACCTAGACTCAATGGAAGGAGCTTGTCTCATAGCCTTGGTCAAAGGAGAATCAAGCAAAATTTGTCTTATGACCAAAGAAGACAACTGCTGGTTATGGCACAAGAGGCTCTGCCACATAAACTTTGACAATATTGTCGAAGTGAGCAAAAAGAAAACGGTAAGAGGACTTCCTGAGATTGCCAAGCCCATCAAAGGTATTTGCAAAGATTGTCAGTTAGGAAAGCTGATCGGAACATCTTTCAACAGTAAGTCCTTCTCTGCTGAGAATGTTCTAGACTTGGTACACACTGACCTGTGTGGACCAATGAGAACAAAGAGCTACCATGGAGACCAATACTTTATGCTCTTTGTAGATGACTTCTCTAGAATGATGTTGACACTCTTTCTGAAGGAGAAATCAGAAGCTTTCCACATGTTCAAAATCTACAAAGCTAGAGTGGAAAAAGAAACCGGTAAAAGTTTGTAGTGTCTGAGATTAGACAGAGGAGGTGAATATACCTCTTAAGAGTTCACTCACTACTGTGAGGAGCATGGAATAAAAAGACAGCTATCTGCACCAAGGACTCCTCAGCAAAATGGAGTAGTAGAAAGAAGAAACAAGACACTGATTGATTGCCCCAGAACCTTGCTAATTCAAAAGGATCTGCCTCATCACTTCTGGAGAGAAGGTGTCAGTACTGTTGTCTACACACTCAACCGGATTCAAGTAAAAAAGGGAACCGGTAAGACTCCTTACGAACTATGGTTTAAGCATACTCCCAGTGTAGGCTACTTCAAGATCTTTAGTAGTAAATGTTACATTAAAAGAGATATGTACTTTGGGAAGCTTGATCCTAAGAGTGATGAAGGAACATTTTTGGGTCACTCTACCAAAAGCAAGGCCTATCGGTGTCTGAACAAAAGAACAGGCAAGATAATTGAAAGCATCAATGTAAAAGTTGATGAGTCTTCGGAACTAGACAAGAAGACCGGTCATGATGATCATGATAGTGTTGAAGGCCTAAATGAAGGAAATGCCTTTGAGTTCAATGAAGGAATGATTGAAGATGAAGGAGAAATACACATGGACAGATATTTAGATCAGGAGATTGTACCTGAACCCAACAGGCTAACGCAAGATGGTGAACAAGTTGTTACCCCGAACCATGATGAAGATAATGTTCAACCGGAAGAACCAGATCGGGAACAGAGATCAGTTCTTCCAAGGTATGTCACATATCATTCCACTGACAATATAATTGGTGACAAACATGCAAATATCTTAACCAGGAAAAAGGCTAGAGAGAATATCTTCTTACTTTCCTGTGTAGAGCCCAAATCCACTAGGGAAGCTCTAGAAGATGACAATTGGGTCAAGGCCATGGAGGAAGAAATTGAGTAGATTGAAAAGAACGATACATGGGAACTTGTGCCAAGACCTAAGGACAAAAATGTCATAGGAACCAAGTGGGTCTACAGGAACAAGTTGAATGAGGATGGAAAAGTCATAAGAAATAAGGCAAGATTGGTTTGCAAAGGATACGCTTAGGAAGTTGGACTGGACTATGGAGAAACCTTTGCACCAATAGCAAGACTGGAAGGAGTGAGAATTCTACTCGCCTATGCTGCTCACAAAGGATTCAAGGTATACCAGATGGATGTTAAGTCTGCATTCCTAAATGGAATACTGGAGGAAGAAGTCTACATTGAACAACCAAAAGGCTTCACATATGCACATAATGACGGAATGGTCTGTAAATTGAAGAAAGCTCTTTATGGGCTTAAGCAAGCTCCAAGGGCTTGGTATGACAGGTTGCATTCATACCTTCTGACCATAGGATTCACAAGAACCGGGGACAATAGCAATATGTATCTCAAGATTGGAAAAGATGGAAATCTAATTGCTGAGATCTTTGTGGATGATATCATCTTTGGAGGAAATGATAGGATGAGAAAAGCCTTCGCTGAAGAGATGAAGAAAGAATTTGAGATGTCTATGATAGGTGCAATAAAATTCTTCATTGGACTACAGGTCTATCAGCTTAAAGAAGGAATTTTCATCTCTCAGTCCAAATATATCAAAATTTCTTTTAAGACCTTTGGACTTGATGATTCTAAACCGGTTGGGACCCCAATGATAACTAACCTCAAGTTATCAAAGGAGGATGATGTTAAAGAAGTGAATGAAACAATGTATCGGTCCATGATAGGTAAACTGCAATATGCTGTTCACAGTAGACCGGACATTGCACATGCAGTTGGCATAATGACAAGATTCTCTGCAAATCCCAAAGAGACACATCTAATAGCAGTAAAGAGAATATCTAGATATCTAAGGGGAACTAAGGATTATGGATTATGGTTTCCTCACAAGGGGGATTCGAAGTAAAAGTATACACTGATGCAGATTGGGCTAGAAACATTGATGACAGAAAGAGGACAAGTGGTGGTGCATTCTTTCTTGGTGGAAGAATTGTTTCTTAAACTAGCAAGAAACAAAATTGTATATCCCAAACTACTGCAGAGGCCGAATATGTTGCTACAGCAATCAATTGCACACAGGTAATCTGGATAAAACAACTGCTGGAAGGAATTAAAGAACAGATACTTGAACCGATAGTTATCTATTGTGATAGAACTAGTGCAATTAACATATCCAAAAACCCTGTTATGCTCTCCAAGACAAAGCACATTGCTATCAAGTATCATTACTTGAGAGAGCTGGTACAAGACAAGGAGGTGAGACTGGAGTATGTTCCCACCAAGGAATAAATTGCTGATATCTTCACAAAGTCATTACCAAAGAGTACTTTTGAGTATCTCAGAGGTAAACTAGGGGTGATACCCCTTCATGATCTTTAGTAAACCTGTAAGAGTGGTCATCAGTTCATTATGCTTCAACAGAGGGTTAAACCTCATCTTTTCTGAACTGATGAAAAAGGAATGCTGCCCATAGGGGGAGCAGATTAGACAAAGGCAGTCTCTCTGACTAGCCTTTGGCATCACTGTAAAAAAGGGGGAGAGTGTGACAATAACCGGAAGATGATAAAGAGATACAAGCACAATACGGTGATTACCCAACAGTTTTGCCATCAATGCCAAAGGGGGAGATTGTTGGCATTAAGCGATGATAACCGGTAAGCTTGCTACCGGTACTAGTGTTGTCATTGATTGAAAAAGAGAGTATAGAGACAAGAGAGTATAGAGACTTGTCACCTCTAGAACCAAGGAGATCTATATGAAAGAAGGATCACTATACGAATCTTTAGCTACCGAGCTATGTACACAGCAAAGGAAAAGAGGATTCTAGCATCAGCTGAGGACCATGCTACAACCAGTGTAGACAAGTACAGATAAAGCAATAAGCTAATCGGTGTCAACAATTACAACCGAGGATGGTGCAACCGGTAAGCTAAGGGACAACAAACCGAGGAAGGTGCGACCGGTAAACCAAGGAAGGGATAGGAACAGGGACTCTTACCTGTTCACAGCACGAAGAACTGAACTCAACCGTAACCGGTATATTAATGACTTCGGGCATGAACCAAGGAAGTCATAGTCAGACTAACTGCTCTAACCAATTCTTTGACTGAGATTTGCTTCTCTAAATTCGGAAGTCTTTGAGTTGAATTGACGTTCTGTTTAAAGCAAGTCTGGAGTGTTTAAAGCAGAGATTTGTGGCTTTAAAAGTGGTGATCGGATTGAGGCAAGTCTGGTGGATTTAAAGTCGAGATCAGTGGCTTTAAATCAAAGTGTTATCTCCTGTGAAGGAAAGTTGCTTGACACGCAACTACTGCTTTCTTCATTAGACAGATAAAGCAAGGGGATGCATCAGATGTTTCTTCAGTAAACTGGTACTCCACTGAGCACTGTATCTGATGAAGATCTAAAGTTAGGTCTTGTTTAATGAGCACAATTAGGGCCAGGACCCTATATATTCTTTTGACCAAGGCAAATAGAAGTCGCCTTCATTCTGCCAGAGAAAAGAGTGAACCTGAAAAGCTTAAAAGAAGCTAGGGTAAATCAGAAAGAGAAGTAGAGAAAGAAGTGTGTACAGAGAAGCACAACAGTAAGAAGTGCGTGCAGAGAAGCACAACCGTAGTGGAGAACTCACCTGTTGTGACCTGTGACGATTCTTAGTTGAGCACAAATAGAGATCTTATCAGGCTATGCAAAGCCAATTGTAAAAGGTCAATCTCTATTGTTTTCTAGCAACTATAATAGTTCAATCCCAGTGTTTTGGGTGGACTCTAACAGGTCCCTTGTATCAAATCTCTTAACCGGGTGGCATCTTATAAGGTGTTCAAAGTCCTCTAACAAGGCAGGCACTAACCGGCGTTATTGTAATAAATCCCTTGATCGGGTCGCATCTAACAAGTGCGTTTTTATCCTTTAACCAGGAAGGCTCTTAACAGGGCATACTCCAGAAGAGTACAAATTTTTTGAAGTCTCCTCACACCGTGGTTTTCACCCTAACTGGGTTTCCACATGATAAATCTAGTGTCACTGTGTGATTGTTTACTTACTGTTATTATTTGCTTAAATCTACTTGCTTGTTTGCTGTAAGTTTACTTCACCCTATTAAAAGAAAAAAATTTAAAAAGGTACTGATTCACCCCTCCCCTCTCAATACCGGTTGGGATTGTCAATTGGTATCAGAGCACCAGGTCTGTTTTCTTTGCTGTTTGACCGCGGCATGATGATTCGATCATTGACAGTGGCTGTACTCACCACATAACCGGTGACAAGAACAACTTTATCAACTTGAAGCTCAATGACATCGGATCAGTAACCTTTGGAAATAATGCTCCCTGTGCCATTAAAGGAAAAGGTTCTATTGCACTCTGCAACAGTGCTGTCTGTGAAGATGTGTATTGGGTTGAAGGACTCAAGTACAATTTAATGAGTGTTGCACAATTGAATAACAAATGATTCCTGTTGGAATTCGGACAAGGTTTATGTATAGACAAGAATCAGTCTGGAACCCATGTTGCAACCGGTAGATAGAGCAAAGGTAATCTGTTCTACCTAAACTCAATGGAAGGAGCTTGTCTTATAGCTTCAGTCAAAAGAGAATCAAGCAAAATCTGTCTTACTTCCAAAGAAGACAATAGCTAGTTATGGCACAAGAGACTCTGCCACATAAACTTTGACAATATTGTACAGGTAAGCAAAAAGAAATCGGTTAGAGGACTCCCTAAAATTACAAAACCCATCAAAGGTGTTTGTAAAGATTGTCAGTTAGGAAAACTGATAGGAACAAGTTTCAATAGTAAGTCATTTTCTGCTGAAAATATTCTAGATCTTGTGCACACAGACTTGTGTGGACCAATGAAGAGAAAGAGCTATTATGGAGATCGGTACTTGACGCTCTTTGTAGATGACTTCTCAAGAATGATGTGGACACTCTTTCTTAGAGGGATATCAGAGGCCTTCCACATGTTGAAAATCTACAAGGCTAGTGTGGAAAAGGAAACCAGTAAAAGATTGAAGTGTATGAGATTAGATAGAGGAGGTGAATACACCTCTCAAGAGTTCACTCACTACTGTGAGGAACATGGAATAAAGAGAGCTATCTGTACCAATGAATCCTCAGCACAATGGAGTAGCAGAAAGAAGAAACAGGACTGTGATCGATTGTGCTAGAACCCTGTTGATTCAAAAGGATCTTCCTCATCACTTCTGGAGAGAAGCCATCAGCACTGCTGTCTACACACTAAACCGAGTTCAAGTAAAAAAGGGAATTGGTAAGACACCTTATGAACTATGGTTCAAACATACTCCTAGTGTAGGCTACTTCAAAATCTTTGGTAGTAAATGTTACATCAAAAGAGATATGTACTCTGGGAAGTTTGATCCCAAGAGCGATGAAGGAACATTTTTGGGTTACTCTACCAAAAGCAAGGCCTGCCGGTGTCTGACCAAGAGAACATGCAAAATAATTGAAAGCATCAATGTAAAAGTTGATGAATCTTCAGAACCGATTAAGAAGACCGGTCATAATGATCATGATAGTCTTGAAGGTCAAATTGACGGAAATGCCTTTGAATTCAATGAAGCATCAACTGAAGATGAAAGAGAACACCATATGAACAAACATCTGGAGCAGGAGACTGTATCTGAAACAGAAAATGGTGAATAAGATGTTAAAAACCATGATGAAGAAATTGGTCAACTGGAAGAGCTTGACCGGGAACAGCGACTGGTTCTCCCAAGGTATGTCACATATCACTCCACTGACAATATTATTAGTGACAAACATGCTAATGTCTTGACCAGGAAAAAGGCCAAAGAGAATATCTGTTTATTTTCCCATATAGATCCCAAATCCACCAGGGAAGCTCTAGAAGATGAAAATTCGGTCAAGGCCATGGAGGAAGAAATTGAGCAAATTGAAAAGAATGATACATGGGAGCTTGTGCCCAGACCACAGGACAAGAATGTCATAGGGACCAAGTGGGTCTACAGGAACAAGCTGAATGAGGAAGGGAAAGTAATAAGAAATAAGTTAACACTGGTCTGCAAAGGGTATGCCCAGGAAGATGGACTAGACTATGGAGAAACTTGTGCACCAGTGGCTAGATTGGAAGGAGTGAGAATTCTTCTTGCCTATGCTGCTCACAAGAAATTTAAAGTATATCAGATGGATGTCAAGTCTTCATTCCTGAATGAAATACTGGAAGAGGAAGTCTACATTGAACAACTGGAAGGCTTCACATCTGCACAAAATGATGGTATGGTCTGTAAACTAAAAAAGACTCTTTATGGGCTTAAGCAAACTCCAAGGGCTTGGTATGATAGGATGCATTCATACCTTCTAACCATAGGATTCACAAGAACCGGGGAAAACATGTATCTCAAGATCGGAAAAGATGGAAATCTGAATACTGAGATCTTTGTAGATGACATCACCTTTGGAGGAGATGACAGGATGAGCAAAGCCTTTGTTGAAGAGATGAAGAAAGATTTTGAGATGTCTATGATAGGCGCCATTAAATTCTTCATTGGACTACATGTCCATCAGCTAAAAGAAGGTATTTTTATCTCTCAGTCCAAGTATATAAAAAAAATTCTTAAGACTTTTGGACTTGAAGAATCTAAACTGGTTGGAACTCCAATGATAACTAACCTCAAGTTATCAAAGGAGGATGATGCAAAAGAAGTAAATGAAACAATGTATCGGTCCATGATAGGAAAATTACAGTATGCTGTTCACAGTAGACTAGACATTGCACATGCAGTTGGCATAGTGACAAGATTCTCTACAAATCCCAAAGAGACACATCTGATAGCAGTGAAGAGAATCTTCAGATATCTAAAGGGTAGTGAGGAATATGGCTTGTGGTTTCCACACAAGTGAGGATTCCGAGTAAAAGTTTACACTGATGCAGACTGGGCTGGCAACATTGATGACAGAAAGAGCACAAGTGGAGGTGCATTATTTTTCGGTGGGAGAATTGTCTCTTGGCCAAGTAAGAAACAGAACTGCATTTCACAATCTACTGCAGAGGCTGAATATGTTGCTGCTGCAATCAATTGCACACAGGTAATCTGGATCAAACAACTTCTGGAAGGAATCAAAGAACAGATACCTGAACCGATAGCTATCTATTGTAATAGCACTAGTGCAATTAACATATCCAAGAACCCTATCACGCACTCCAAGACAAAGCACATTGCCATCAAGTATCATTACTTGAGAGAGCTGGTACAAGACAAGGAGGTAAGATTGGAGAATGTTCCCACAAAGGAACAAATTGCTGATATCTTCACAGCCATTACCAAAGAGTACTTTTGAGTATCTCAGTAGTAAACTAGGGGTGATACCCCTTCACGATCTTCAGTAAACCTACAAAGGTGATCATCAATTCATTATGCTTCAACAGAGGGTTACACCTCATCTTTTCTGGACTGATGAAAAGGACTGCTGCTCGTAGGGGGAGCAGATTAAATAAAGGTAGTCTTTCAGACTAGTCTTTGGCATTATTGTAAAAAAGGGGGAGAGTTTGGCAATAAATCAGTAGATAAAGCAGCAGTGGAAGTAGCAGTGATACAGAGATGCAAGCACAAAAAACCGGTGATATGATAATGATATGATTGCCCATCAAAGTTTTGCCATCAATGCCAAAGGGGGAGATTGTTGGCATTAAGAAATGGTAACCGGTAAGCCTGCTACCGGTACAAGTATTGTCATTGATTTGCAAAAGAGGATAGAGATTTGTCATCTCTCTAAAGTCTAAAGATCAAAGGAGATCTGTATGAAAAGAGGCTGGTTTGGCAACCAGTGCCAACATACAAGAAAGAAAAGACTGTAATCAAGAGCAACTGGTCACTACACAAAGCATCAACAATCGGGTAATGTATACAGTCAAGGAAAGGAGGATTCAACCGTCAACCGAGGACCAGGATACGACCGGTGTAGACAAGCACAGAGGAAGTAAAGTACAAACTGGTGTCAACAACACAACTGAGGAATGTGCGACCGGTAAGCAAAGGAAGGAACAGTGACAGGTCAAAGACTCTTACCTGTTCACAACATGAGGATCCCAACCGATCTAGTAAAGACTTCGGTATGAACCGAGGAAGTCATAGTCAACTATCTGTTTCAACCAATTCTTTGACCGGGATTTCTTGCACTAAATCCAGAAGACTTTGAGTTAACATGGTGATCGGTTTGAGGCGCGTCTGGAGGTTTTAAAGCCGGAATCTGTGGCTTTAAAATGAAGAGTTATCTCTTATGAAGGAAAGGTGCTTAACACGCTTCTATTGTTTTCTTCTTAAAGCAGATAAAGCAAGGGCATGCATCGGATGTTTCCTTAGTGAACTAATACTCCACTGAGTGATGTATTCGAAAGGGATCTGAAGTTAGGTCATGCATGAGAGGTGAAATTAGGGCAAGAACTCTATATATTCTTTTTCCTGTTGAGAATTTGAGGTACCTTCATTCTGCCGAAGAAAAAAGTGAACTTGAAAGCTTAAAAGAACCTAGAGAAAATTGAGAAGAGAAGAAGAGAGAAATAAGAGTGTGCAGAGAAGCACAACAGTAGAGGAGAACACATCTGCGACGACCGGTGATTCTTTTCAGTTGAGCACAAATAGAGATCTTATCAGGCTATGCAAAGCCATTTGTAAAAGATCAATCTATTGTTTTCTAGCAATTACAATAGTTAAATCCCAGTATTTGGGTGGACTCTAATAGGTCCCTTGTATGAAATCCCTTAACCAGGTGACATTTGTCAAGGTGTTCTAAGTCCTTTAACCAGGCAGGCACTAACCGGCCTTATTGTAACAAATTCTTTAATCAGGTCGCATCTAACTCTGCGTTGTAATCCTTTAACCGGGAAGGCTCCTAAGAGGGCGTACTCCAAAAGAGTACAGAATTTGTGAGGTCTCCTCACACTGTGGTTTTCACCCTAATCGGGTTTCCACGTGATAAATCTGGTGTCTCTGTGTGATTGTTTGCTTGCTGTTAGTATATGCTTGAATCTGTTTGGGTTACAGTTATAAGTATACTTCACCAGATTTAAAGAGAAGTTTTAGAGGTGCTGATTCACCCCTCCCCTCTCAGCACTGGTTGGGACTGTCATATTGATCATGAATTTTATTCATGCATTCACATTGGGAATAGTGAAAATGTATGCTTCTAGTATTAGTTTGTTTGATTCTATTATTAATCTCTCTAAAATACTTCCAGGATGAATCGAGGAGCACAAGGATGATGAGAGATTGTAGCCTAAGCTGAGTGGGTGGCTCTTGAAGAAGAAGTACCTATTCAGATTATCTTGTGATCAATTTATTCTAAGAGGAGGATATGAGATTCAGAGGGAGCTTGTGTGGAAGAGGAAGTGTCATATCCTTTTGCAGAGGATCAGCAAGCTCGTGTAGCAGTGTGTCTGCTAAAGCTCTGTGTTGGACAAATATTGGAGTCAATTTATTGGTATTGTGATTATCAAAGCTTGAGTATGCTGTCTCGGCTAAGAGGGAGTCTCAGTATTCAAAGCTATTTTGTTATGATAATCATTGTAGTATGCTGCCTCGGTTGAGAGGGAGTCTCCCTTCAGAGGAAGTTTGTCTATTCATCACAGGCAACCTTGGACGAGGAGGTCAGAAGGTTGATATTAGATTTAGGAGTGTGATTTGAGAAGCTAGAAGGTTGATATTTGTCTCAGAGAGAGCCTTATCATCATGAAAACATGCTAATGAGTTCTTCTCCATGAGAGAGAAGTTCCAAGGTAAAATCCCTTGTTAATGAGTTCTTCTTTGCGAGAGAAGTTTGAGGTGAAATCCCTTGTTCCACCCTCTTCGAGTAGGTATGGTGGATCCACCCTTTGCGAGTAGGCATGGTGGAGATGCATTCTTCTCTGGGAGAAGACTGAGGTGAAAGCCCTCATTCCACTCTCTGCAAGTAGGTATGGTGGATCCACTCTATGGAAGTAGCCATGGTGGAAGTTATGTATGTGACTCCATGACTTTATTTTTTGTGTTTTTGATTCACCCTCTGAGAGTATTCATGGTGAATGCCATGCTGAGATGACAATTTTATATTGAGAAAATCTGTGATGATATTTTGTTACTAACTTTTTGTTGCAGCTTCTTATGTTTGTCATGTTAAGAGATGGCAAGACATATGAATGATCTCTCTTGCTAAGAGGGAGTGTTAATGTTTTTGTATGCTGCAAGAGATATCATTCAGCAGTCAATATTGTGTGATGTTCTATATTTTATCTCTTGGCGCCATGTATTCTCTAATCTGGCACCATGTGTGAGTCATCATCCATGTTGGCAGTATTAACCTTGGGGATTACCATCTTGGCATCGTGAGTTCATTTACTGCTTTCTTGGCTTCGTGCGACTTCATACTCTCACTGAATGGATGTTGCATGTGCGCTGACGTGACAGTAGTGCTTACTTGTTTGTGTTTATTGTCTCTCTTTATGATCGACGGTGGTTATTGTTCGACGGTTCATTCTATTATTCTTTGCCATATATGTTGATAACAATGGTTACTTGGTGTTCACTCCTCCTCAGCTTTGTGCCATTATTCATGATGGTCGTGTCTTTTTGTATGATTGGGCCTCTTTTGAATAGCTAAGTGCCGATGATTATTTATTTTTCTATTCCATTAATCGTATTCATCGGGTTGCCGTTTTTCTCTTCATTATACCGCTGTCAGTTATATATCTGATCTTCTGGGTTATGGAATGGATGATTACCATGATGTGATTTTTCAAGTACGATGGAGTTAGTGTATTTCTAAAGGTTATCATTTTTTGATATTTCTTTTATGCTGAGTATTCAGTTGTGTAGAGACAACCGCAATTTTGTATATGCTTCATTATCGTACTCGGTTATTGTGTAATCAGTTTTACTCCATTTGAGATAATTGGAGATTTTGGTTAAGTCTGAGTGATTGCTTGTTGAGTACTAACAATCAGCAGATTGTAATCTATGCATTTGGTTGAAAACTCAATAAAGGGACTATCTTTATGTTCCCAGGATAATATCTGTGTCATCTGATTATTGCATTCTTATATTTGTTAGTACTAAACCGGTTACTGAGAGGGGGGGGGGGGTGAATCAGTAAATATTATCTTTTTGTATGTTTAAAACTTGTAAATGGATCATTAAATGTAAAACAGAATATAGTCAATCATTCACAAGCATAAACAGATCACATAGATCAACTCAAGTATTTATACGTGGAAACCCTCGGTTAGAAGGAAAAAAACCACGGTGAGACAGAGCTCACAACTTCACTATCACAGAATGAAGGCGCCCTATTAGGAGCTTACAAAAGCACTGATTGAAGTGCTACCCGGTTAAGGGCTTTTACAAAAGATTTGTTAAGATTTGAACTCTGTTAGGAGTTGCCTAGTTACAGGACTTTGAACATCTACAAAGTTGTTACCCTGTTAGGGGATTTTACAAAGAACCAATTAGGTTCACCCTGTTAGAGGGATTTCAATATGCTTTCATTCCTTATATAAATAATGATCTTATTTTGACACTGTCTGTTAGATTAGATCATACTTGTTGATCCTCTTCTTCGGTTTGCCTGGCTATTGATCTCTCTTTCTTTCTTCACCTCTGTGCTTGCAGCACCTCTTAGAAGATATCTCTCCTTTGCTCTGTGCAATATTCAATTATCAACAACAATGACTCTTCTTTGTGTCCTATGACCTATATTTATATTAGAGTTCATCGTAATGAAACCCTTAACTCATAGAACCGCTAGGCTGCAAACTCCACATTAAATCATGCAATTAGCAAAGAGCTATGCGCTTTGATTTGGAGTTTACCTTCCAAAAGCATCTGCAGGAATAAAGCTAACTCCTGTTAAAAAGATAACTCTACTTCTCAGCGGTGGATGTCCCGCATAATCCGGCTTTTGACTTAAGCTGTAAGTCAAATTGATCCATAAAATCCAGATGGGATCTATCTTGTAGTTAGACTAATATACCCTTACCCGGTTTGTCCCTGTATGCTTCATAAGACTGGTTCTGTGGTCTTGACTCGGTTTACTGGTGAATCTATCGAGATAGTCAACCGGAGCATACATTCTGTTCTTCTTCTATCGATATTGTCTAAGTAATGTGAGTGACCGATGCCCCTTTACCGGTGTGAGGTTTGTGAAATACACTAATAACAACTCATATTGCTAACAATCTTCCCCTTTGTCATTGGTGGCAAAAGCTTCACAAACTTTACTCACTAACTAAAAACTAGTACCTTGTATCGGTAGAACGCTACTTCCCCTAATTGAATGCTTCCTTGGTTCTGTCCTTTCCTTCCTCTGTATACTCTTCCCGTTTTTGCCTCCAGAAGACAAAGGGTAAAGCATATCTTCACAGTTGAAGCTCAGTAAAGATATCCTTGTATATTGTTCTGCCTGAATGAAGGAATGGTGCCCATTGACCGGTTACATATGCTGAATTCTTTTGGGTTGTTGTCAGAGAAATAATGATATTCTCCATGTCTTCCACAGTTTTGTAGGCTAGTTCATTGATTAGATCTTCAAGAGAAGATGCTGTTGTACTCATGATATCAAATGTGGGTGCCAAAAACACTTAGAATCCAATAATATCTTGAATCCGCTTATTTTTCTCTTCAGCAAGTTTTTTGAGTGTAAGAGTTAAACTTCTCATTTCTCTATTGTAGGATGTTGCAGTCTTGCTCTTAATGTCAAACTGAGAGGACAATGCTTTAGTCTCTTCTGTTATCTTGGCAGACTTTTCTGACATATCTTGCAAAAATACTTCAAAGTTTGATGTTCTGCTCATCAAACTTCCTGCTTCTTGAAGTTGTCGTTGGAGAATTCTCAGGTTTGTTGTCACATTCACCTTAATCTCTTCAGCCTGTTTGTGGAGTAACTCCAGTCTTTTCTTCTCGTAATGGTCGATCGCCACTATTTCAGGATCTGTGAGATCCTCACCGATTGCCTGTGTCAATACTTCTAGCTGATCGATGACTGGTTCATCGCTATCGACGTCAGTGTCAAGAACAAAGTTGCACAGAATGTTCTTTATAGTGGTTAGGACCATGACCTGTTTTCTTTTGGTCAGCTCTTTGAGCTGCCTGGTTGACATCTTGCTAGTGTCTACCACTGTATTGGTAGTTTTACTCCTTTTTGCTTCCTTCTCCTCGTCAAATGACAACTTCCTTTTAGAGGAGGAGCTTGGGATGTCTCCTTGTTCTTGTTGTCTTTGCTCTTGCTTCGGTTTAAGTTGCTCGGTGTGGACTGGGATGTCTTCGTCTTTTCCCTTATTATCTTTTGTTCCTTGATGAGCTCTGTTCTCCAGTTGAGCTTTTCCTTCTGGTAGATTTTGTTTCTCAGAAGGTTTTTCCTTGGTTTGAGCTTCTTCATCCGGTTGCTTGTTAGCATCTTGTTCTTGTTCTCCTAGTGGGACTTCTTTTTGTTGGTGCTCCTCAGCCATATGAAGTTCTCCCATGGGTATATCAATTTTTGTTCCTTGTTCAACATTTATTTGTGCATTAGTTATGAACTCTTTTGTTTGAGCTTTTTCCTTTTCAGTAGAATATGGTTCACCAGTTGTGGGTCTAACCGATATTGCTTGCATTTGGTCAATTTGATCCTGAGGACCTAGTTTATCCAATGCACTGAAGTCATACTTACGCCAGTAGTCTAGAGTTGCTTTGTAGACTTGATTCTCATATCCGTTTAAAATTTCTGTAACTCTGTCAAATGTCTTTAAGTTCATGGATGCTTCTTCTAATAGAAGCTTCATTCTTTCTTTGCTGAATCCAGGTTTGACCTTAAGCAATGTTTCCCTTGTGATTCTGGTGTTTATGCCTAGACCATTTTTCCATTTTGATTGTAGCTTGTTATTCAGTTCTGGTGGGAACTTGGACCTGTAGTCCCTTGGAGTCCTATTATAATCCATGAAGGTTTCTACTATCCCTACAATTAGCTTCAGGACAAATATGCAAAGCTAGTAACTTCAAGGTTGATCAATAGAGTATGTTATCCAACTGTGTTTCGACCGGATTCGATACGAATGGTTCTCAGTTGAGTGCACGAACTTGGTTTCTGGCTAGCGAAAGGTGCATGCACTCCAATCACTGACGAGGATCTGCATAGGGTTACCGGGTATAACGACAAAGGGGAAGCTCTTACCCTTAGAACCATTTCGAATGCCGTTGTCGCAAGATTGACAAAATCAAAGTCTGATAGTCGGCTGATGACTGTAAATGATATTGAAGATGAGGGAGTTCGGTTTGCATCTGCAGTGATAGGCTACAAGATCTATCAATTGAGCAATCTCAATAGTGTGCTGGGAGGAGCCATTCACGCCGCTCACTGGATCATGCATGACAACTCGCAGTATGACCTTTGCGCCATGCTTTGAGGGCAGATTTTTGAAAATTTAAAGAAGCTCGGTATCGTAAAGAAGTTCCTGAAATATGGAACCCTAATGGTATGTTTATTCTTTTATTATTAGAATTAGTTTCTAGGAATAGGCAAGGTGACATGGGAAACCGATAGACCAGTAATGATTTAGATTAGTGATATGGCCAACAAACTGGGAAACCAGTTTAGTAAAGTCATGAATGACTATCTTGAGGCATTCCAGCTGAGGATGCACGCCAAGGAAAGGATTCCCTCAACTATTGTTGATTCTTACAAAGATGAGGTGTGTTTCCTAGTCACCACCGATCACTGCATCATTCAGGCTGTGGAACCTAGAACCGAATATGCACCAGAACTGGGGTATGAGATATCTGCAAAGACAGCCAAGGCATATGCAAATGCCTTACAAGAAAGTGATCTGGATCTGTCAGCCTACCGGTTTGGGACCTTTGAAGAAATTCAAGAGAATCTGAAGAAAAAGTCATCGGTTAAAGAACCTAAAAAGGTGTATGTCAAAAGGTCTCCCACTCCGAGGAAGAAGAAATAAATTGAAGAGGAATCCAAGGTGCAAAGGAATAGAGCACAATAATCGCCCAACGCTCAAGGGGAAGAAAGAGAAGAAACAGAGATTGAAGACACAACTCCTCTTCTCCGAAAGAAGAAATCTGCAAAACCGGTAAAAGAGGATGTACCGAGAGGAAGGAAACCTACAATTGATGAAGTTGTGAAAGGGTTAAAAGATATAGGTGGTATGGCATTAGTCGAAAGAAGGTATGAATTGGCTAACGAAGAAGATAGGAGAAAAATAGAAACTGTGGTTCATTGTATTCATAACTTCAATCTTACTCCTACTGAACTTCATAAGACAATACTTGACGATCTTCAAGAGATTCTTGAAGGAAGATGGAAAGCTTCAATGGAAAAAGAAAAGGAGCTAAGAATTAGGGCTCTGCTTGAAATTCAGAATCATTTAACTTTGGACGAGGCAACTCATCAAGCAGAACTGCACAAGCAAAATTTCTTGATAAGAAAGAGGATAAGTCAAATGCTTGTTGGAGAAGTTGACAAGGTGCACGAAGAAGGTGTTGCTACATGGACAAAACTTCTTCAGCAACAACACCAGGCAGAAGAAGAATGCCAGAAAAACATTGAGCCACCGGTCAAAGATACCGATAAAGGAAAGGGGATACTAGGAGCTGAGGCTCCGGGCAGAGCAAAAGTATCAACTGAACCGGTCATCGTCGATATCACTGACGACAAAGGTGGCAATCTGGCTCCACCAACCATACTGGCGTCCCCAATAAAAGGTAAGGCTCTAACACTGATTGTAGATAATATTGTAGATGAAGTCATGGACTTTGGCGAAGTAGCCAACACAGCCAAATGGTTCAATGTGTTAGGAGAGGAAGATAAGCAAAAGTTAGAAGTTGCTCTATTGGAAACCTTTTTGGATTTCAATAGAAGTCTCAGAGACTATAGGGCTCAATTTCCTCCTGAACTCAATAAGGGACTTATGAATAAATGGAGAATAGGTCTAGGATCCAACAATAAAATTGTTAGGGATACATTGTGACAGGTAAAACCTGGTCTCAATGAAGATACTACTAAAATTTTAATGGAGGAAGTATCAGTAAATTTGGATACAAAGAATAGAGTTGCCAAGATAGTAAATGGATATGAAAAGGAAGTCTATCAAGAGACACTTGAGTTCTGACAACAATATGACGTTAGTGCTCTGAAGGCAACAGGTCCTTAGGGAGAACCTGAGACAGTACAGGAACCACTGGTTCAATTCACTGCTCATGAACAAACCGCTGAGCAACAAGTTCCAATAGAGACGTTAACGACTAGTGAACAACTGAATCTGGGAGAACAAGCTCTACCAGATGGACATGTATTGGGAGAGTCATCAATCAAGATGACTATTGATAAAGGGTCAAATGAGGCAGAGATCATTGTGGATAAGCAACAGGCAGCTGAGGAGCAGCACACAGAGGAAGCTCCACTGCAAAACAGCAAGATGAAGCACGACCAGAAGAAGAGGTCCATATGGAGGAAGAGGTACTACCAGAAGGGGAAGTACAACAAGAAGAAGCACCACAACAGGAAAATCCTGCGGAAGAACAACAAGAACAAGAACAAGAACTGATGCAGAAGGAACTGGTCAATGTTCCAAGCTCATCCTCATCTAAGAGGAAACTAACTTTTGCAACAGAAATTGAAGCCAAGAAGAGAAAAGTTAGCGAAACTGTGGTTGACACTGTTGGCTAAAAATTTTGTAAGCCGCTAAGACTACACCTTACAAAATTGTAACTTTAGGCAACGTCTCATTAGATTTCTCTCTCCTCTCAGCAATAGGGGAGGCTCCCTTCTTACCGCAGGTGGCTTCAGTAGGACTTCAACTGAAATTAAATAAAGGGGTGATTCTTCCAATCTATTCCTCTTTTTTTAGGAAAGATTCACAAGTAACAACTTTCTAACTCTACAAAGATCTCCTACTGCTACGATAATACTGGTGACCCTGGAGTTGACGTAAGAACAATACCAAGGGCAGCAGTTTACTTTATATATTTTGTGGAATAAGTATAGTAACCCAAAGTCTCCTGCGATTATCCCAAATTAGGATTCTAGTAGAATAACTAGTAAGGCACAAAGTCTCTTACCAAATACTCTCAAACTTAATAAAAATACCTACAACTGAAGCCCAAAGTCTTCAGTTCTAAGTAATTGCAGCCACTACCAACTATAACAATTTGTCCTCCTGCAGCACAAAGTCTTCAAAAGTTCAAATTGGCTCTGAATGTAATAGGCAGCTCAAAGTCTGCACAATTAAATTCAAATCCCTCTTGAGCAAAACTCCAAAACTCAAAATCAATATCTAGAAAATGTCATCACATAACACCTTGAATCAACACAAAGTTTGAAAGCAAGTTGCCCCTTTTATTGAAAGCAATCTGATTTACATCCAAGCACAAAGTCTTAGAGTGCACAATACAAATTGGCAGAATTTTCTTGCCTTGCCAAAAGATCATTATTTACAATGAGCTCCCTCCTTTATATAGGAAAAGAGGAGAGAGAAAGATGGAGAGAAAAGGGGAAAACCCTTAACCACCTTGACTTATTCCCTAACTAACTAATTAATTTTGACTTATTCAAAGTTGCATGCCTAATGCACTTGCAACTTGATTACATGTTACAACTTTGCACATGATACTATCACATGCAATTACATATGTCAAATACAAATTAAAAAGACATGATGAAAATATTCAAAGTGTCTGACAAGACATGACTTCTTTTACATCATCCTTTATAGGTCCTCATGTTGCTACAGGATGCCTGATGCTTGATTTGCTCTGGTTTGGTGAAAACATGTTGATCTGGGATAGGAACATGCATCCTTGGTTGTTGCGTCAAGTGTTTGTTGACCATTTTTGTCTTGAAAGCATTCTATGCTTGTAATCTTTCGAACCTTTCTAGGGAGAAAGATCCAATCTTCTTATCCAACTTTTGTTCTAATTTTGATTCACTTGATTTCCTCGAAGTTGAATTTCTCTTAAGGGTGGCCTTTGAGCTCTCCTATGGGCTTCTCTTTCTCTTTGTATCCTTTCTCTTTTCTCACGTTCCAATCTTTCTCTAAGCCCCCTTTCAATTTCGTGTCTTTCTCTTTCAAATTCAATACCAACTTCCTCCTCTTCCTCCAAGATGGCCCGAGCAACTATATAGTGTGCGTCGTCTTCTCTTTGATTCCAAATGAAAGCCCCTAAGTTTGAAATGATATCTTCCTGCCTTACATTTATATCCAAACCTAGTTGCACAACTGGATAGTTAGCATAGGAAGGCAACACCATCTTAGATTATTCTTTCCGTTTTGCCTTTCACGTTCCAAACTTTCTTGATTCTCCCTTTCAATCCTTTGGGCCTTTACTTCTTTCTCTTCTGGTGTTGGCTAGAGATTCTCCTGACATAGCAATATGATATGCCTGAGTAACTGTGACATGAAGATTCCACAAGGTAAAAACATCTTCAAGTGATGGATCCATTGCACTTTTGGGATACACAAGTATGAGTTTTGGGATGTTATGAGCAAGGAAAATGGCTGGAAATTTTGGGACAGCGAAATGGTGGATGGGTTTGAGCGCAGAATGGTCACTTATATGGTGAGTAAAACCCAAAAAATGAGTTTTTTAAAGGGGATTGCATATGGAGACAGCGAGAATTATGGAGGATAAAAGGTAAGCAAATGAATGGATATCATTTCTTCTTATAATGGAGTTGAATCAACCACCATCATGAGTTTTAATTCATGTAGCAGCGATATAACAAGCGCGGATGGAGTGCGGGTAAGCATGAAAGTGGGCTTTTGAAATGGATTTGCATGTGTATATCAATAAGCTTGCTGTCTTTGATGGTTTCTTTCAAGAACGGGGTTTTTAATCCCGACTACATATACAAGCAAGATGAAGCACTTGCAGTTGTTAGAATTGAAGTTAGCTTTTTAACTGGAGTTAGTTTTATTTCTACGCTGATGTTTCAAGGTAAACTCAAGATCATTTTGCAAGTTCTTTGCATGCATGATTTATGGGTGAGTTTACAACTTGGCAGAACCATGAGAAGTATTATTTAGTAAGATTTGTTGTCATGCATTTTGTCACCACAAAATGTAGGTAACAGTACGAAACTTTTGAACTCAGTTTCGTGTTTCTCTATGATTGATTCACTATTTAATTAGCCAATAATGATCGATCAGTTGATCTCAATTTGATTATTGAATTCTTATGCTGAAGGTTTTCGTCAAGTCTTTTCCATTTTTTTAGTTTGTCTTCTTATACTTGATTTTTGAATCCTTTAGCGTCCTTTGGTGTGTTTTCGAGTGTATTTTTGGTTTCTTTTGGTCTTTTTGTTTCGTCCAATCTCTTGCTTTCGGTTTTCCCTTCGATTTGATCTATTGTAAGGCTTAATCGGACTTGTCAATCAAAAGTTATGATCATTTAAGTGCTCAAAAAGTGGACTCTCCAAGCTCAATTGCATATTTAAAAAAATAAATGTTATTTTCTATAGTTGAGTTGCACTTTTTGAAAAATATAACATTTAATCACTTTATGTTATGTTTTTAAGTTACTTTATCACTTAAATTTATAACTTAAGTGATTAAAGTGCACTTTATGATATATTTTTATGTTGAGTTGCTTTTTAATTTTTCACTTAAGTGACTATATTACTTTATTGTTCTATTTAAATGTTGAGTTTTACTTTATGTTTTAAATAACATATAAGTTAATATTACTTTATAAAATAGTATTTGCACATTATGTATTTATATATTTTGTGTTAATAGTTATTTTAGACCCTTTAAGTGATATTACACTCAACATTTTAAATAGACATGTGCTTAATTATTCACTCAAGTTGTGTATAGCAACAACATGTCAACAATCTCCTACATCACATGCATTTGCATCTAGAGAGTGAGCTTTGCATGTAAAGTAAAAAAAATAAAACATGTATTTGCATCTAGAGAGTGAGCTTTGCATGTAAAGTAAATAATAAAACATGCATATGCATCTAGAGAGTGAGCTTTACATGCAAAAAGGGTAAAACTTGTTTAAAATATGCCTTTGCATATATGTAATGCCTCTCGAAGAGTCCACTTTACATGTAAATGACTTTTACATGTCTTTTGCTTTACATGTAAATGCCTCTCTAGAGTGCATTTTACACTTGGGATGTTTTTAAATGTTTTCAAAGTAAAAAATAAAACATGGCATTGCATCTTGAGAGTGAGCTTTTCATTTTTTATCAAAAACATGACATGCAATAGCACTTCTAGAACCCGTTATTGCTTGGGAAGTGTTTTTTATGCCAAAATAACTCATGCATAATGCACTTGGAGAGTGCGTTTTGGCTGGGAGTGTCTTTTCAAGTCAAAAATATGAAAAATAACATCTGTAAGTGCATCTCAAGAACCCGTTTTTGCTTGAGAAGTCATTTTTTATGCCAAAAACGTGACATGCATATGCATGTATAGAGTGCATTTTGGCTGGAAATGTATTAAGGAAGTCAAAAACAAGAAAAACTTCACATGTGCATGCACTTCTAGAGTGCGTTTTGGCTGGGAATGAACTTTCAAGTAAAAAAACATGAAAAGTAACATGTATTCTACCAAATCCCTTTACCAGGTAGCACTCTTACAAGTGCTTTGTAAGCTCTTCACAGGGCACCTTTATTACTGCAGTAGTAAAGTTGCGGGTTCTGTCCTAGCATGGTTTTCTCCTTCTAACCGAGGGTTTCCACGTATATATGCTGTGTTGACTTGTGTATTTCTATTTCTGTTTATGAGTGATTGATTATATTTTGTTAATACTGCAAGAATATATATATATATAAGGTTTAATTGGAATAGAAATTGCATTTACTGATTCACCCCCCCCTCTCAGTAACCGTTTAGGAATAACATATCTATCTCCTCGACACATGCATTCTGTAGTGAACATTTAGGGTCTGAATGGTTTGTAGCCTTTTGGAGATGAAGTGTTTAGATGGACAATCTTTTGTAGCATGACTATCCCATTCTCCACATGTCCCACAATATACTGAATTCATCTTAGCTAGTGCTGTTTCAAGATCAACCTTGATAGAAGCCACCCTTTTCTCTCCTTGTGCCTTTGGGCACTCTTTTCTTAGGTGTCCTCTTGAATAGTGGGAACACCAAATCTCTCGTTTTGGATTTTTGTACATCTTCTCTAGACATTATGTCTTACCTCAAAGTCAATTCTTCAATAGCCGGTTGTAATCTTTCTATGGCTTCTTCTTTATTAATGTAAGTTTTTTATTTTGCTTATTTTAAAAGGTTTTTATTTTCCCTACACATTTTACTTAAGCTTGCTTACGTTATTAGGAGTGGTTAATATAAGGATACATGGCAAAATACTTGAGCTACATGTGTCACTCTCGCACATGAGTAGTTGAGTTATACACTCACTCTCTTTTGGCTTGTTGTTCCGCCTCTCATAACCACTATTTTTTCGTTTCCCAAGTGTGTTATGGGGTTGTTGGGTTTGTCACCCTCTTTTGGCTTTATTTGCCACCTTTCATATCCACTTTTCTGGTTTAATGTAAGAAGGTTATGCCACAAGTTTTGGCATTTACGAAGTAGGTAAAACCTCTCACCTTTTATAGGGAGTAGAAATTAATGCACGTCTTGGATGTATATTTCTTTATCTTTCTATATAATTAGCACTCTACTCTCACCTTCGCTAGTTAAGTGATAGCTCAATGAGAGTATTGAGAGTCTTCTCAAAATTTTCGTTCTGTGTCTCCATTTTTCTCTCATTTTAGATTTGTCTCCATTTCACTATTTTATCTTCGATCATTTGTTGAGTGGAGTTGCATGTGATCTACGCCCTGCATCAAATCCTGGCTTGGTTCTCGCTTCTTGCAGAATCTAACATGGTACCAGAGCTTTGTTGTTTGGTATAACTTAATGTTTTTTTATTTTTTTTGGAGAGATTTGAGACTATTGCATAGCTAATGTTTTCCTTAAAAACCAAGTATGATCTTATCCTATGTTCTTGTATGACCTGGAGACTCAAAACAGTCTAAATGAAAAATAAGCATCTACTTATTCTGGTATTCATATATATATGTGTGTGTGTGTGTGTGTGTGTGTGTTCCTGTGAGATATGGGTGATTGCAACTTTTGGTAATATTGGAGGCTTTTTCAGCATGGCAGAAGGCTTGAGAAGGTCAATAGTGACTTTAATTTCACCATAATCAGTGATTGGAGGACATGGTAACAAAGCAGAGTAAAAAATTTCAATTTTTTTACTGGAGCCATTTATATTTTTGCTCTAGAAATATTGCTTCCACTCCTTTGCAGGAAAAATGTTTTTTGGGTTCTTTTCATAAGGTCAAAATACCATCTCGGTATATATTGGTCTTCACATTAAATAAATAAATTTTACAGAATTCAAGTCAAAATTAGGTGTGAGCCATTTTTGACAGGCAAATTTAGCAACTTTTATTAAAAATTGCATATGGTTTGCCTTAGGTGTCAGATTTTTGCAAACGAGTACTCAATGGTAAGATGGAAATGAGCACTTTCCATCCATGGAGGTCTTATTAGAAATTTTTGTTATTTTCTATCAGATATTGCAGGTTGAAGCTGCTGCACTTTTTCTCTTCAACTGCCCATATCTTTTGCCTTGGAACTCATTTTTTCAAAAATGAATAGGCATTGGAAAGGTATTGGAGAGTATCAGACAACTATAAGGCTAATTTTTCTGAAATTTGCATCAGATTTATTTACATTAAACTTTTTAATTTTTTATTATTAGATGCCTAGAAAACATTGTAACCTGATAAAAGGCCTTTTAAATGCACTAATTATGAAGTGCCAACTTTGTAATATTTTGGGGGGTTGATTTTTGAGACTAATGGAAAGTGGGGGGTGTTTCGTGTGTCTTCTTTTTACACATGTCTTCCACTTTGTAATCTTCTTTTCTCCTGTCATGGATGAATCTACAGTTCCTGTTTTAACACTGTATAACTATTTTGAATGGAAATTTAAGATGATAATTTATATGAAAAGACATGGATATCATTGTGTTACAATGGGGCTTGAAACTGAACCTCAAGGTGATGCAAAAAAATAAAATGGTTTAATAATTGTAATGAAGCCTTTGGTCTTCTCCCACCACTTTTTCCACATCGAATCTGCCACTACACCAAATGGAGTGTGGACCACCTTGGAAAGCCTCTTTGGTACGCAGGATGAGTTAAGAGGTCATCAGTTGGAGGATGAACTCATAGGGTTGAGTCCCACCAATTTTGACACTATACAAGACTTCTTCACAAAACTCAAATCTGAAAGAATGCAATTGGAACAGTGTGATCAAGGATGATAAGCAATCTTGAGCATTCTTTCTAAGCTTGGTCCAAACTTTGAGTGTTCCTATTAGTTAGGGTATTAGTTTGGATGAATATATGAAATGTGTGGTGTGTGCTTGAGCCTCGAACCTTGCCATTCAAAATCAGTTAGTAGAATTACAACCAATGACAAAGCTAGCCTTTACACCACCCTATAGGATTATCTGCGTTGAATTAGCAAGAATTAAGGACCAATGAATTGTGTTTGCCTCAAAAATTATTCTCAGGCTAAATACTTTCTCATGTCATTTGCTGAATTTTTTCTTCAAGCTTTGGATTCTTTATGTTTGAGAAACACATTCCATGGAGTCAATTTCATTCTATTCATTCACATATCCATGACGAAACCTTTAGAGATGACGATATCTCCATAGACAAACAATTTTTTGGATCAAAAATCTGTGGATGCACTATCAGAGTTGGATCCAGTCATTTTAAATAAATATCACCTAAGCTTTATCTTTATTTTTGAAATTAAATCTCACTTCTCATTGATATTCATAATTTCTGACATCTTGTTTACAAAATTATGTGCAGCTTTTGTATGAAGCCCATATCACCAAAATCTGTATTCTTGGAATAATGTTTCTGCTCACTGCTAATCATAATGGTTTCACCTCTAGAGGAGTTTTGGTAATATTTGGGGCAATGGACATTTAGGCCCCTTCTCATGGTGCAAAGGCATGAGTCACCATGTCAAGATTTAAAAAATTGGTGGAGAATTTTAAATTTAATCTATACAAGTGATTTTGTTTGTCCACTTGGGGCTGGTAGACTTGGACATGCTCACACAGTTTCTTTTGATTATTTCATTTTCTGGAATTGAATTTGCATACAATTGGCAGAAGTTGTTTTCATTTATGCATAATATTTCTACCATATAGTTGCTTATAAAAGGCTAGTTTTGTTGTGTCCATGTTTACTCAACTTTTGAGGTCCTCAAAGAAAAACATGTTCATTAGTGTGTAGTTTATGAAATTATGGGATGAGCTTTGTTTCCAAGCTAGTAAACAAAGAAAGAAATATGACTGAATGTAACTTATAACATGTTATGCTCATATGCGACTCATTTGTTGAGGAGTTGTTTGTTTCAATAGGTTTAACAAACATCAATTTATTTTCTAATGTGTGTTTATTGGATGTTGAAATGAAAACTTTGGTTATTGCCATTGGGACACATGAAAAACAAAACTCTTGGTCAGTTTTGAAATTTTCTTTTTTGTATGTCTGAATCAGGAATCAAATGCAGTTGTCTGAACCAGCAAAACATCTGATACTGAATTCATAGACAGATTCGTTTATTGGATTCAATGTCCAAATTATAATTAGGCACCTGCTATTTTTTATTAGTACAATTTGTCATTTATTTTTATTTTTCCCTTATAGTTTGTTACCTCATATCGACAGATGGATTTGGAGCTGAAGTAAACCAGGAAGGGATATCATATTATAATAAACTTATTGATGCTCTCTTAGAAAGAGGTATTTAATTTTTTCTGATACCAATGATGTTAAATGTTGCATATTAATGTTATTGTTATCTTTATATTTAGCTCTAATTTTCAGGTATTCAACCTTCTGTAACACTTTATCATTGGGATCTTCCTCAAAAGCTTCATGAATCAATAGGTGGATGGCTTAATCGGGAAATTGTGTAAGACCTTGCATTTTTATGATTGTGATTTTCAAATAAAAATGTGTATTAAGCTTGTGTTTTAATTTTACAATCATAGAGTTAGAGAGCAAAATCAATGCAACGTGTCTGCATATATATATGCTTTGGTTTTGAGGAAGACAGAGAATTGGTAAACATAGATGACATACATAAAGAGGCAAATTCTACGTTGTACTCAAAACAAACTATTTCCTGCAAATCACTTCACTATTTGCTATTAATTTCTGCTGGAAATTGCTCCGGACTGTCAAAATTCAGTTCACAGTGGCTATAGATAAAATTTATTGGCAGATTTTTATTGAAATTTTGACTCTTCATGCTCTATTTTACCTTAATTGAGTTCTTTCATTTTTTATTTCCAGAAACTACTTTAAAAACTATGCAGAAACTTGTTTTAGTGCATTTGGAGATCGTGTAAAGCATTGGATCACATTCAATGAGCCTTTACAGACAGCAGTTAATGGTTATGCTACTGGTATATTTGCTCCTGGGAGATGTTCTGATCGATTAGTGAGCCATGTTGGTGATTCATCAACAGAACCATATTTGGCTGCACATCATCAACTTTTGGCGCACGCAGTTTCGGTGGATGTTTATAGAAAGAAATTCCAGGTATTATTAACTTCAAATTGGAAATGTTAAACTTAGTATTATGGTAAAACTCAAAGAATTCATCTCTCTGAACTGAAAATATAAAAGAACTTGAGTACCAAGGACATTGAAGTCTCTCTTCTAAGAAAGTCTAATGCACTTAATTGATTTTTTTTTTGCATAATGATCATATGAAGAATTTCTTAAATAGCAGGTAGTTAATCTCCGATACAAGCGAATAACATAGATTTCTTATGTTTACTAAAAGAACATGTTTCGACTGAAAATTTAAATTTATTTTTCTTTCCCTTTTTAACATCTGTTAGATGCAACATCATCATAATTCACAAGTTGGAAAAATTTGATTCATTCTGGAGGTCATTATATTTGAAAATCTGGGATTGTGGAAAAAAGGCATAATTTCTATAGGAATTGATAAGTCCCAACCAAATTGAAAAAATCCAGCCAGTTCAAACTAATTGAATCGAGTTGGATTTGAACAAATCCATCTGAATTGCCTATCTTTAAGCATCATTCTTAGGAATTGTGCATATTTATCTAAGTTACTAGTTCAGGTTTGCTGGTTCTTTCACAGGTCCAAGCAATTTTTCTGGGGTTGGGTTTTGTAAGATCCCTGACTATTGTTGGTTCAAACTTTCAACACAAATCACAAATTCATGGTAAGGCATTTGATCAAACAATTTGCATGCAGATGACACTCAGATCTATCACTGACTTTCTCAAAACATTTCGTCAAACAGTTTGCTGGCACGTTAAAGTATCATGTTTTCTGAGCTCAGATTTAATGCTATTGTGGGATGTTGTTAAAAAATGAATAATATCTCCTTACAATAGTCCACACATCACAATATTCAATTCTGACTATTCAAAGCTTCCAATGCACTAGCATTCATATAAGATGAATAGAAGGTGAATTATGAAGGTGTATGTGTTCCAATTCCTCTTAGATGAAGATGAACTATCAACTTGTCAAGATAAAATTGGAGAGTGAGAGTTGCAAATTTTGAAAATTTAAATGATAAAATTAAAATATTAATAAAATTTGTGGTAAAATTTTGATTGCAAGTAGGTATGATTCTACCGATGTACCACCAACTATGAGCATCAACCATATACTTGTTTCGAGAGACCACAATTGTTTGTGCTTGCAAAACCCATGAACACAGCCCTTACTGCATCTTGCATGTCTCAATCACTAAAGAGTCTATGAAGAAATGCCTTGTACCCTTGAACAACTTTAGGATCTCTATATGGTGGACCTCTTTTTCCAATACAAAGGAGCTGAAAACTATAATATTTGGACTCAATGCAAAGGTAAGGAGATGCTATTGAGAGGTCATTTTGTTCCATCTTGCTACCATAACTTGTTGTAGTTCTTTGAATAATTTTTCTTTAGGATCTCACACTTTTGCATTTATGATGATTTTTCTTCTCATCATTGACTCGATGGCATCCTATACCTCACCCAAACAAGGCCTATCCATGTTAGTCTAACAGATCATGCTGAATATAGGCATAGTGAAATCAAGGAGATGCTTAGTATGATCCCACCGAATGTCATCTAGGATCATTTGGTTAACATTTGATGTCCTTATAGTGCTAGATTGACTACATATGGACCAATTTAGAATAATTACCATGTTAGATAGCGCCTCACGAACCTTCAAAAGTCGTCTCAACACAATTGTGTTGGAGGAAAGTGGGTCTCAACAACCTATTTCAAAATCAAAATAAAAAACATATTTATTAAACTTAACTTCAACAACTCCAACCTTGAGAATGCTCTAAATATGCCTTGTGACATATGGTGGTTGTTGATGAACATTTGGATCTTTCCGGCCTTAGTATACACTTGTTTGATCCATTCAATTAGGTTGAAGTAGTGGACAACACAAGGTGTCCAAAATAAATTATTCATAATGTTCCTTAAACATTCACCTAGCATCCTTGTAGTTTTTGACATTTTCTGTTATAACTTGCACAAAATCCCAAGGGCACACTTTCTCAATGGATTGGCAAAGAATGTTAGCAATAAATGGATAATTTTTCACCACTCCTTCACAATTCATTGCATTCAAAAATATTTCCCCTTAAAGAGCACATCAGAATATTGATCAATTGGTGACTTTTTGCATCTTACCATCCATTAGAAATGATGGACACCCTTGTTTCAACCCATGAATCCTTAATGCGCTTCAAGGAGTCCTTTGCATATTTTACCACTATCCCATCATGCAATATTCATCTTATCATAACTTGGACCCTTGTATTGGAGTTATTTGTTCAATCCCCCAAGCCTATGAATCACTTGCAAGCAAAATACCTATCACATCTAAAGAAGAAAAGCCATGATTAATGCTAGTCAACTTTGAGAGAGATTCATCCAAAGAGGAACTCGATTTGTAGATTAACCTATAAATGAATTGAATAGATTACATATAAATACAATAGATGCTTATAATAGAATAAAGATAAACCATAGATGCAAACCTTAGAGGACAATTAAAAGAGAGATTGACTAGTGTCCACATCATAATGAATGAGATAACATGTGCTAAATAAAGACCGTTTAATAAAAGTTAAAAATACCCCTAAGTTTAGCTTAATTGAATATAGTAATAAAGGATCTATTTATATAATTGATTAGATAATGTCCTAATTACTTCAACACCCTCTGCTAACTTAGGGATAAGCTAAATAGCTAATGATGAATGCAAGGATGCAAGAATGAATTAAAGGGTCTCGACAACAATGTCTAATTAAGTACCCATGTACAAACCAATGCAAACTCTCACAACTAGAGAAAATTAGAAAACCTTGTGGGAAAAAACCCCTCCAAAAGAGAGAAAATGAAATAACTGCACTAATGAAAGGACATGAGGACTCAATGTGACCTCCCAAGGACTACTTTTGTCACAAAAGTACAATGAATGTCTTCCCCATAAGAAAGAGAATATGAGAATATTAATCTCCCCCTAAGTTACCATGGTTTGCCCCCCCCCCCTCCAAACTCCCCCCAGTTTGAGCTGGTTCGAAGTTCGGGTCCCGTTCGCTTGTGGGTTCGGGCAGGGTCCAAATTTTCGGACCCAGTTCGAACTTGGGTCCCAGAATTTCAAACTCGGGCGGACCAGGGGGCAAAAATTCGAACCCCAAACGAACTTCAACGAACTTTGGTATCCGGATGTCACTTAAGTGACCGATTTCACAAAATTTTAATGTTTTTTGGAGTCCAAAACCCTAAAAGTTCGTTTGAAAAGCCTAATTTGTGGTTCTCATTATCATTTGTTGTGTGCAAGTAGGCTATTTGACTTCAGCAAGAGCAAAAGAGCAAGTTCGTGATTGTGCAAGGAGGAGTTGGAAGATTCTTCAAGATTGGTTTGTGAGCTTTCTTCAAGAGTTTGTGCCTTATACATACACCTTTGCAAGCTTACAATGAGTAGAGGTAAGTTATTGTTTCATTTGTTTTTTGTTTTTGTTTAAGTTTTTTAGTTTTTTCATTTCTCTTTCATTCTTCCCATAGGAAAAGGAACTACAATGGCATCTACCTCATCCTCGGTAGGCAATACCGAACAAAGAATAGAACCCCACTCTGATTCTCCTTTGTGGAAACATGTTGACATTATAAAAGCCCTTCTTGGAGGTGGTGCATTCCGTTGGAAATGTAGGGGTTGTGATGTAGAAAGAAATAGCTCATATTTTCGTGTAGTAGGCCATTTGTGTGGATACTCTGGTAGAGGAGTCAAGAAATGCCCTGAAAAAAGAGGTGCACCTATACCCAATGAAACTGTACTGAAGTATATTCAAGAGCATGAGGCAGCAGAAGAGAGAGAAGAATGTAGGCAAATTTCAGCTGATGGCATTTGCAATAGAGGTAAAAATAAAAAAAAAGCAAGGGTAACACAACCCCCCACAGATGTTGTGATAGAAGACCACCCATTTTTTACCCGTGAGCCTAAAAAAGAACCCCTTGGCCTTCCACACAAAAGAAAGGGACCTTTAGAAACTGCATTTCAAAATCAAAGTCGGGAAATTGTGGACATTGATGTGGGAAGATGCTTGTTTGCAAATGGGCTGTCTTTTAATGTTGCTCGCTCTCCATATTGGAAACAAATGTTGAGAAGTGCCAATAAAGCTCCAACAGGGTATGATGGCCCCGGTTTTGAGAAAATACGAATCACCTTGTTGGATAATGAGGTCAAGTGGATTGATGATCAATTGAAGCCCATAAAGGATTCATGGATCGAGACAGGGGTAACAATTGTTTCAGATGGGTGGAAAGATGGTAGAAACCGTCCCTTGATCAATGTCCTAGCGGTGTCCCCCAAAGGGGCAATGTTTTTGAAAGTAGTGGATTGTGAGGGACAAGTAAAAGATGGGCAATTTATTGCTAATATTCTCATCTCTGCCATTGAACAAGTGGGTGCTAGTAATGTTGTCCAAGTCATAACAGACAACGCAAAGAATTGTAGAGCTGTTGGTTTGTTGGTTGAAGAGCGCTATTCTCATATCTTTTGGACACCTTGTGCAGTCCATTCACTCAATCTTATGCTACAAAAGATTGGAAAAACAATTGAGTGGATCAAACAGGTGTATGCAGAGGCTGAGGACATCCAGATGTTCATCACAAACCATCACATGACTCAAGGAATATTCAGAATGTTCTCACGTTTGGAGTTACTGAAGGTAAGTGATTTTTAAAAAAAAATTAGTATCTTACAATTTCTGATTTTTGTTTTTTTTATTGTGTAATGTGTATTCTTTTATAAAGCATGTATCTAATAGTTGTATTTTTTTGCTCTAATTTATGTTACAGGTTGCTGAAACTCGTTTTGCATCAAATATAATCATCTTGAGATGACTTGTGCAAGTGAAAGAGCCACTTTGCAGTATGGTAATCAACAGCAACTGGGCTATATGGAAGCAAAGTAACACTGAGAGGGCAGCTTCAATAAAGAGCAGGATATTGGATGACTTATGGTGGGAACGTGTGGAATATATCATTAAGTTCACCGAGCCCATTATGAGCATGCTTAGGTACGCTGACATGGATAGGCCTTGCCTTGGAGAGATCTATGATGGCATAGACTCAACGCTTGAGAAGATCAAACAAATTGTAAATGAAAAAGAGCAAAGATCCCAAAGAGACCTTCTTCAAACAATTGCAAACAATTATTGTAGAACGGTGGAACAAAATGACCACACCTCTACATTTGCTTGCCTATGCATTGACGCCCAAATATTATAGCAACCAATATCTTGATCTACCAGGAAGGCTACCACCCTATAGAGATTTAGAAGTGTCTAATGGATACAAGGCAGCATTTGAAAGATTCTTTCCCGATGATGATTTGAGAGATATGATTACGGATGAGTTCATAGAGTTTGTAAATGCAAGAGGTCTAAGTAATGATGCTCTTCGTCATCGGTTTAGGAAGGATGCTCATAGTTGGTGGTACCTCCATGGCCAAAGATTCCAAATATTGCAGCCCCTTGCAATAAAAATCATATCACAAGTTTTATTTTTAATTTACTTGATCTTCATGACTAGCAAGTAATTTTTATAATTTTATTTTAATTGCTTACCTTGTCTTGTCTTCATAGGTTGCTAGTTCATCTGCATCGGAAAGAAATTGGAGCACATATTCTTTCATCCACTTAGTGAAGTGCAATAGATTGCAATCAAAAAGAGCAGAGGACTTGGTATTCGTGCATTACAACTTGCGCCTTCTCTCACACAAGACTAAAGAATACAAAGAAGGGGCCACGAAGAGGTGGGATGTAAATGCAGAGGTTGTGGACTTGGATGCTTCCACTTCTCGGCTTTCACTAGATGATTTTGCAGATTTTGATGCCAATACTATTGTTGCTGTTGCTGATCCCATTGGCCTTAACTCTATTGCTGAGTCAACTAATGTTGAAGATGAAGATGAAGATGAAGATGACGAGGAAGATGAATACTGATTTTTAATTCATTAGTTGAACTTGAAAGTTTGAACTTTGAAACAATGATATTATTGATATTTGAACAGTTGAACTTGATGTTATGATAATTTTAGTTTTAATGTTTTGAATCTTTGATGTTGAACTTGAAGTATATGATGGTATGATCACGATTCATGATGCTATGATTATAAGTTTATGGTGTTTTTGTTGTTTAAATGTTGTTTTTATGATACTATGTGACATTCTAATTTTAAATCATGCTTCTAGGCTTCAAAATATGTATATATATATATATTTTTAAAAAATCTTTCATATTTTTTCGAACCCGAACCCAAACCCCTTTTCAAAATTTTCTCGAACTTGCGAACCGGTTCTTCGAACCTGAACTTCGAACCGAACTCGAACTGGTAACTTAGATCTCCCCCATGAATAATTAGCTCCTATGCCAATTGTGAATGCTTGAAGGAAGAACACAATCCAATGCTTGCAAATAACATTTCTCCCCTTAGGAAGAAACATATCTACTGGAGATATGAGAAGCCATTCCCATAAACTTGAAGAAATAGGAATGCAAATCCAAATAATGTCGCTATGTCGATGAAGGATGATGAAGCCACAAACCAATTCGGTACATGCCCAATGCATGTAGAAGGTGAAAATCTAAGACTATTAGAACTAATGTAGAACAAGATCCATGGGTGATGAAGATGGGCTGACAACACTGATGTGACTATCGACAAAGAAGAGATGGATTTCTTCAAGATAATCCCGAAATCTGCGATTTGAGACTTAATGCAACTCACATTATTCAATATCCTGTCATTCTCTATTCATCCTAATGATGGATCTGTTGGCTAATCTTTTTGTAAGTCACTATGACTACAACTTGCAAAACTATGACTTTAGACATCTTATGAGATTTCTCTCTGCTCTCAGCAATAGGGGAAGCTCCCTTCTTATCGTAGGTGGCTTCAACAAGACCTTAACTGAAATTACAAAAAAGGGGCGGTTCTCTTAATCAATTCCTCTTTTTTCAGGAATGATTTATAAACAACAAGAACTTTCAAACTTTAAAAAAAGGTCCTATTGCTATGATAATATCGGTGGCTCAAGGGTTGATGTAAGAACAACACCTAAAGATAGTGATCTACTTTATACTAGGTGGAATAAATACTGGAACCCAAAGTCTCCTGCACTTATTCCGAATGGAGATTCTATAATTTGAATAAACAATAAGGCGCAAAGTCTCTTACTGAAAATCCACAAACTTAAATAAAAATACTTACCGCTGAAGCACAAAGTCTTTCAGTTCTAAGTATTGCAGCCACTATCAATTGTAGCAATTCTTCCTTTTGAAGCACAAAGTTTTCAAATTCGAATTGAATGCTTAAGAGGTTTACACAAGACAAACTATAAGCTGAATTAAAGATAGATCAATCAATGTAACATAAGAATACACCAATTAACCTCAAGCTTCACAACACAAAATTTGAGAACACCTACTTCTTTTATTCAATTTCAAAAATTTTGCATCAAGAAACACAAAGTTTTCCAGTTCAAGAGATTTCAGTATAGCCTTCTTGCATAAAACCAAAAGATAAAAATTTACAATGAGGGCACTCTTTTATATAGGCAAGGAGTGGAGAGAAAGATGGAGAAAGAAAAGGAAATCCTTAACCACCTTTGACTTATTCAAAATCCTACTTTGACTTATTCAAAATTACAAGGCCTAATGCACTTGCAATTTGATTACATGCAGCTACTATACAGGTACAAGTCCCCCTGCATTTACGACTTGTTTCTATCCTACATGTAATTTGTCATCAAATCTACACCCATCTATAAAGCATGGGAAATTGATAAGTGTCCATGACACTTAGGAATTATCTTCAGATAGTTCAATGAAAGCCTCAAACTTGCGAAGAGCCTCATGTACAACTGTGGGATCTGGTGCACCTGTGTGTTGTGCAATAGTAGTTGTCTTGCGAATTATGCTTGCACCTTTGAAAACATCTTTGTTGTACCCTCCAACGCTGATCTAAAGACAATTAAGTGGAATCTTATAGCTTGCCAGTTTGTTAGTTGAGCTGAAATCAAATTTATTCGCCTCAAGTTTTTGGCAAATTACTTTTGTGAACTTTGTCATAACATGATCTTTTGCATTCAGCTCACCATTTTCAGCTATTACCTTACATGTCAGCTCCTCAAAACGACTACTGATTGTGTGCTTCTGTTCTTTGCACACAAGTCCACAACTGCCTTCACTTTTGTCACCAACCCCTTATTGACTTGTTCTTTGTTGACCATCAAATCTAAGTAATCGAAGTACATTTCCTAAGAAGAAATAACTCCGTACTCACATAACATATCTAGATCAACATTTGGCATCCTCCTCTAGACACTCGAGTCTTCATCTAAGACCTTCAACTGCCAGTTGAACGATGTGAGGAGCTCGTTCAATTTGGTGACAGTTTCCCTAACGTGGTTCAGAACTCGGAAAGCATCTCTGATCACTAGTACACCGTGTGACTTTAGTTGGCCGCCCCAATCATCGATGGCTTTGGCCTTGTGACCAACCTGCTCCGCAAACCTTCTTGTCTCCCCTGGAAGAGAAGAAGAAATAGGTTCAACTCTTTGTGAAGAGTTGTTCATCATTTCAATTGTCTCCAGTAGGTGGGCATTTTCTTCCTTAAGCTGACATCAAATATTCAACTCTCTCTTGATATAAGGGCACTTCTTATGTTAAGCCTGCAAAGTAAGATCACAAGGTGACTTCAAGGTTCTTTTGCTATGGATACTCTTTCAATTGAAATGATGTGATTTGCTGGATCACTAAGGGAACTTACACAAATTCATTCAAGATTTGTCAACTACTTGCACTTCTAATGATTTTGCTTTACAATGTGCAATGAAAATATACTTTGATTTTCAACTTTCCAACTCTCAACTTAAACTTTTAACTCCTATTTCTATCTAACTATGAATGCAAGGAATCGTGGATGGACTTAGACTAAACTAGATGCTATCTCGCCAACGAGTCCACCCATCTAGTGCAAGTTTCTAAGGAACACTCAAATGATTTTCAAATCAATATCTCCTCTTCAATCCTATCAAATGGATGTAAACTAAAGATTCAATACCAATTGAAGTTAAGTGCTTTCAATCATCGACTTACCACACAAGGCACACCTACCATCAGCAAGAGGCTAGTGGTCCGGATTTGTTTGAGTCAAGCAAGTGAACATCCACAATTACTTTCATCCAACTAACTACCTCTAAACAACATGAAATGAAATCCTAATTTAAGTGAGGAAATATGGATCACCATGCAATAATGCAAACTTGATCACAACAATTCACCATGCAAGACACAACAATGAAAAGTAGAGCAAATTTGACATTATCTTGGCAACAATTCTCCAACAAGTCCTACTTTACAAATGAGAGAGGTGGGGTTTATATAGGAGCCCCAATTACAATGAACGACCAAGATTGATTTGAAATCAAGGGCCTAGATTAATCCATTACAAACCCTAATTAGGGAAACCAAAAGTAGCCAATAGAAATGAAGCACCACAAAATTAGCCAATGAGAAAATTCAAAGGCTTGAGAACCAATAGGAAGTAAGGAAGCCGCCAAATCATCATACAACCCATCATTATGAACATGCATGCCTCTTTTCTCTCTCTCTTTTAGCAAACCTAATGAACTTGAGATTAATTTCACTAAGTTCCTCCATGTCAATACTAGGAAGGCTTCTTGCAATCCTTCGTCGTTCTTGGACTTCTTTCTCGTCTATGTCTTAACTTTGTAATACTTGAACCCTTTATATTTCCACCTTCATTGTTTGGAATTCTTTTGTCTTCTTCATCTTCGGATTTGATCCTTGGGGCAATCCCTTGAACACATTAACATCTTCCTTGGCATATTAAATCTTCCTCAATCCATTTCCTTGTATGACTCGATCATCATCAAGATCACTCCCTTGATGGAAATCTTGTCCTTGAATTCTTCCTTTCTCTTGACCTTAGACGTGTCCTTATGTCCTTGTCCATGTTCCAATGCTAACTTTGGTGTTAGAATCATCCTCGAACATTCATTGGTGTACTTGTTTGATCCTTATGGAAAATTGATGTGAATAGGGACAAATTGATCTCCTTGTAAGATAGTCCTTATTCTTCAGGCATCTAATCAAGTGGAAAGTTGCCTTGCATAGGGACATATGAATGTCCTTGTATTGAATCCTTGAACTTGTCCATGGACTCCTTTAAATCCGGAGTTGTCCCATGTCCTTGCTTGATGAAGGCTTGATCTTGAGATAATTCTTTAATCTAGATCCTTGAATTTTCTTTCCTTTGTCCTAGCTTTGAAGTGCATTATCTTGAAGTGTAGTCCTTCGAACTTGATCGCTTTAGGCTAGTCCTCTTTCATTTCTATCCTGGGTTTTGAGTGTAATGTCCCCATTTTTAGGCACGTGGGATTAGCTTATTTCTGTGACCTTCGTAGGCTAATCAGGATGTTGGAGAGGGTCGTGTGGCAAAGCCAGTGGTCAGTTTCCACTCTGGAGGTCTATGATGTCAGGATTGCTCTTCGTTTGAGTCAGATTGACAAACTTACTATTTATAGTAAGTTCTTTTTTGGGGTGATTGTCATGATTGCTATTTTTAGCAGTGCAATGGAGGCATAGGGTGTTGAGCATCATGAGCATTAGAGTCTATTTGATGGAGCTTCATATTATAAGTTGTTTATTAAGTTTATCTTAATAGATGACTTTATCATTTGTGTTATAAATTTATAATGTGAAGGTGTGTTGAAGAAGCCTTTTCAGAACAAGGTTATTCCTGCTGGGCATGAGAGAACCTTCCAGTTGATTGAACGTTGTTGGAGATTTTTGTGTAATTGCCATGGAAAATAATATATTGAAGCATCTATTTATCTTATTGCCCAAATAGATTGCCCTGTGGATTCATCATAGACGGTGTGGTTATTAGCCGTGGGTTCTGAACTTCCGTAGAAGGCATTTAGAAAACCATGGAAGTCTTTGGTCCTTCATTGTTGTAGATTCCCTCTGCCACAAGTCTTGTTTGCTGCCGTGCGTTTGTTAAGGAAGTAAGTGTAACCAAAGGTTCTTTACTAGTTTTTGAATAGGTTCGTTGAGGGGAACAAGTCAAATATGTTGTTTATGAGCTAAAAGTTTTGCAACAGGTGATCTTCATTACTCTGTGCTTACTGTGGAGAAGATAGTTGCTACGTGTTTTCTTGCTGTTGCTGTGTACATTCTAAGTGCAGATGTATTAGGCTGGGCATAAGTATCACATATTTGTGCATGAATAAAGTCACTTGTAATCTGGTGGCATTGGTTTATAACTGCAAACTGCTTAACAATATACCTTGAAGCGGTAATACTAAAGGGGGAAGGGCTGGGACATACTATTGGGAATCTCAGTGATTTGGTGGGTGACTTTATTACTTCTACAATAATAACTCTTCCAGGTCAGAAATTATATGTATGAATCTGCTTGTAATTGTTACACCATAATTTTCCATCTTTCAATACAAGCCTAGCTTGTTATATCAGAATTAAATTTTGCATTAGTCTCATCTTTGTAACCGGAATGCAACACAGAAATCTGTTTTAGTTTATGCATGAAATTGTTACTCAATGTAGAAGATATGACTCAATGTAGAAGATATGATACCATGATATTCTGATTAACATCACAATATAAACTCATAAATCACCAAGCAGAAATAACATAATATAGAAAGGAAACCTATATATACAAACCTGCAAGCAAATTGTTTTATGGAATGTGCCTGAGGAATAAGAGAATGTTTCAGATTGAAATAATGTTACTTAATAAACTCGTGAATGATGATACAATTTTGGGGTGAGAACTGGTAAGGGATCTTAGAGTGGTATTAGAGCATCGAACCTTCCAGTCTTTGGGTTTTCATCAGATTGTTAATGCAACCAAGTGACAGGGAAATAAAATATTATCAGAGGGAACTATGTAGGATTTGGCAACCACAACAAGTATTTGAAGGTACAATTGTATTTGGTGTGATTGGTTCTTCTTCAGAATAGGTTGCAGGTATGGGTGACAAAAGGAATAATAGTCCACCACAGGATGAGGCCAGGGAGGGAAGAGACTCTAAGAGGAATTGAAACAGGACAGGAACAGGTGGCTAATGTTCTTCAGCAGCTTACAATATAAGAGAAGTTTAGAGATTACTGTGGGTGTTCTGCATCCTAAAATCCATTCTGATTTCTTTGTGCTTCCAAGTGTAACAATGAGGGAAAATATTAATAGGGCTTTTTTACCACCCAACTACGGATCTTACTGATCCCTCGCATAACTTCCTACTTGAAGTGGCCTGGCTCTTTACAGTTTTGGTGTAAACATGATGATAGGTTAAGGCATCTGAGCCTAATGTTTTGGTTCCTACACAATTCTAGTCAGTCATACACTATAGCTACTCCTAACTAATATGACCTTTGACTAGTTAATGTATCTGGACCAAATGACTTAACTGACACTATCATAACATAGCGTCATTTGGCCAAGGTTTCTACTTGCAAGCACGATTTAGACATGTAGTCAAGTTCATCACCATGCTCAACCTGGGTTACACAACACATGTAGGTCTCATTTGATTTCTCTAGTTTTAAGTATCAACAGTTAAGAACATACATTCTTTGCTTCTATTTTTGTCATTTTGACAGAACACTGGTATTGTTCTAATTAAAAAGATCATAATTGAATAAGATTCATGACTCAATTAGTCCTAATCTTTTCATCACTTGATGTATGGAATAGATATAAGGTTTGCATTTATTCACACACTTATGTTTGGACATGCTTATCATTAATATTCAGTAATATTGACCAATCATTCTTGGCTGTTTAATGTACTGAGTTTCCGTTTACAGCTTCTGCAATAAATTATCTTGAGGTTTAGGCTTGCTAGCCATTAAGTATTTCCTTGGATGGTAATAATCCTAGTATGTAAAGGGTTTAATGGACATTTCTTGCTCTCATGAGCTCATGAATGTGCTGTCTCTGCACTTCTTCTAATATACAATTATGTACTATCTTGCCACATAACCCTCTACACACCTGGTTATTCTTAAACGTAAATGTATTCAGATTCAAGAATTAAAATTCATCTTCATTTCGTGATTCCAATTCTCTAACATAGCCCAATGTTATCGAGAATAGAAATACTTAACTATTTAAGATAGTGTAAAGAGCCCTGCTGGCTCTCAATAACAATCTGACTTTTCTAGATAATTGCAATTGTTTTGTTTGTGCGTGTTTCCAAAACATATTAAATTTTCATAAACTTTTAATCACCACTTGACAACAACAACAACCATTCAATTTCCAAATGCTCTTGTTTGCTCTTTTAAATCAAAATTAAATCAAATTGTTATTATAATAACAATAACAATCATAACAAGTAAATACAAGGCACCTTAAACGCAAATGAAGCTGCAGCAAATTAAAATGCAGCCTGCCTGGAGATTGACGTCAGCTATGGAATAGACTCCTTGTCTATGGCGGCTAGCCCCCTTGCTATCCACTATGGCCTCCACATGTAACTCAGCCCACAACCAACAATCTTCATGCCAAGAAAGACACAGCACCAGCAAATAACAATGAATTCCTTGCAGTCTGTACGGTACTGTCAAAACAGTACGGCAGCCATCATAAATTCCGTACGATCCTTGCCTGTAGTTGTACAACAGCCTTCATACTCAATTTCTAGAATGATATTGCAGCCCGTCAGGAAGATAAAACAGCCTTCCAGACAATGAGTGAACCTCTCAGTCTTAGCTGTAAATGCTTAATCCTTATCAAATTTGGTATACCTCAGCACCAAAATTTACATTCACAGATTCAGTATAAATTTCCAGAATTCAGTTTGCAAAATTCACCATCAATCAATGACGATTCAAATTGCCAAAAGAAAGGAATCAGTCTTCAAACCCTAGCCATCTTCTTCACAACAAAATTTTATCAAATGATCAATGCATATCTTAGAATGAGCTCTCAAGTCCCTTTTTATTCTTTCTTGTGAGAGCTCAAACACAATTCTTACCAATGCGGGATAAAAAGATATATTTTTTCTTTTAATAATTCATTTACTCCAATACTTTAAATTAATACCTTGGCTTAGGCTTCCATGAATTAATAAAATAAATGGCCCTTTCCCATGATGACTCAACCCTCAACTTAAGTGAAATTATAAAGTTAAATTATAACTTTATAATAAGCCATTTAATGATTTAATAATAATTTGGCCACCAAAATAATAATAACTCCTAAAATACTTATCCTTTTAATACGCCGTCTAAAACAGGAGTCACACCTATTATTTCCCCATGTGACCAAATGCACTTTCCAAAAATAGAAAGGGTCTTTCTCGAACAACATCAGATTTACTATAAATAGTAAAGGTGGCAAAACTATAGCAAATGAAGTCCAAATGACGCCAAACCAAAGCATACTGAATCTTGAAGTAGATGCCCACTGAAAGAGACCCTCTGTCCATCCTCATTAGCTTACGAGGGTCACATGATAGGCTAATCCCAAGAGCTTGAAAATCAGGGACATTACAGATAGACCTATAAGTTTAATTAATTATTTCCATTAAAATGGTGAACTATAACTATGCATATATTAACCAAGCCATGGTCTTTAGCCAACTCAAAACAAAGAGTTCTGGTAATATCTAATATGTTGTATATGCACCAGCAATGGCTGATTGTAAACATTCTTTCCAAGAACTATCAACCAAGCTTCCTGCAAGACATTCATAACTCTTCTATTTTATAACTCTGCTACATTCTTTTAAATTCTTAAGTAATTCAAGACTATGTTTTTTTGTCTTTACGTTGGAGGAAGAAAAAGTGAATAGAAAGAATTATGTTCATGCCTGTGCTCTGTAGCGGTGGTGTTGTTTAATCTTTCCAACCAAGATAGAGTGTTTCGTTCCAACTGAAGTTGCCAAGATAGAGTGTCCGTTCCAACTGAAGTTCTGTGTGAGAATGAAGAACCAAAAATTGCATAGTGCAAAAGAAGTGTCCTGTTCTAAGCTTTATCGCCGCCTATATAATATCTGGACTTCAAACTTTATCCAATCCCTAAATTCAAAACGGTTATACCTTATTCATTTCATTTCATGAAATTTACAAATTCATGTCAAATAAACTCATTTGCTTCACATTGGATCCTAATTCCATATCGTGATTTAATTATCTGCCACCACACTACATTATGTGGCTTAATAAATATCTCACGGTTAGCGATTCCTTAACATTTTGTGCATTTCCCTTTATTTGCAATTCATTTCAATGAATTTGAGAGTTCATTACGTAAACCTCTCTTATATGCATTGCTATATTCCCTCCCAAGAGTTGCAAATATCTTTAATTATCATTGCCTATGCCTTGGATTTTATTATCCACATGGCTGTGTATTAAGACTTCCATGATATGAATGTGGCTGATGCAATAAGTCAGTTATACATGACTCTTGACCCTTATAAAATATCAATCTTTGATATAAGTTAAGCATATTATTATGTCTCCATGTGGTGTAGTATTTATAGTAACATATATATACTATTAATTTTATCTCATAACTTGAGCAATGTTAAACAAAGGCTTAAGTCAATGTCATAAATTCCAGTCTAGGTGGAACCCTAATGGTTAAAATAATTGACTAGGTTTTTGAGAAACATAGGAACCTAGTACACAACTCCATAATTCTAGGCTTAACATCAAACTTGAGTTAGCCAATACTTATCAGTTAGAAACTCAGATACCTTGAAACCCATGATCATGTTTAACTCCCATACATGATGATACTTTCCATCCCTCCTTGGAGGATGATGATTGGTCAAAGAAATGTAGTTAACCTGAAATCATTTCAATTTATACAACATGTGCAATATATCTAGTTGCAAATCAAAATTATGCTTATAACATAAAATCATTCCACATATACATTTTGAACCACTGTTCTATTGCATTACAAGAAATACAAACATCTATGCAATCAATGCAAAACATAACAAAGTATCAGTGAACAAGAGGGATGTGTCACAAAGATCATTTTGTCAGCATGAAAATGGGTTGATTCCTTTTGCAAAGTCTGCTGGAGTCTTTGTGGAAGCCATAGTTGAAATTGGTGCTGAAATTTGGGTGGAAAAGTGGAATATGTAGTCATAGTCATAGCTGAAATTTATAAGGGGATAGATTGTGATGCAGAGAGTCTCAGCAGGTACGCTGAATATTGCTGATTGCATAGTATAGATTAGTTGGGTTCCATACATTTTGGATTGGTCCACATTGCATGTAATTTTTATACATATAATAGGGACTATGTTATGAGTTTTTCCCTAGGCAACCTTGGGTCTTGGTGCAGTTCAAATTGGGTCCAGGGTCTTGGTCTAGTCCTCTGTGGGTTTGGCCAGGGTCCTACCCACAGCCTGTGGTTTTGGTCCAAATGAACCCAGGCGAACCCAAGTCGAATTTCACATCCAGATTTATCCAGCTAGTGTATTTGGATGTTTTTTTTTCTTTTTTTTTTGACTTTTTTTCAGTCTTTTTTATTGTAATATACATCTACAGCAGCAGTAAAAAGATTGTCAAAACCATGGCATCAAGGAATAATCATTGGGTTGCTATGCTAGAAATATTGCCATTTAATAATATAAATCATAAACCTTGTATATGCAATTCTAAATTTCTAATGTTATCTCATTTATAACAAGGAATGAATCATGTTTATCATTGTTAAGGACGGTGGATTGTGTGTGCAAGAGTATCAAATGACTTCCTTCAGCACTCTAACAAGTGTGTAGGGGCAGTGATCTGTAGATAATAGTGAGCAAGGGTTAGAATATTTAAAACCTTAGGGCCAGTTCATTACTTAAAGGATATCTTGATAAGCCTTATCCAAATTCTTGACACACTTCAAGGTCTTATAAACTCACAAAGAAACAGTCTTAATATGCATAAAGACCTTGTGATACAACACCAAACAAAGACAGTGTATAGGGAAGCCATCATGAGACTCATAGTAAACATCAAATGGTAGTGGTATCAAAAGAGAGATCCTAGTGTTCTAATGAAGAGTATCCCATGTATCACAGTGTTCTATGAAGAGCCATGGATATGATAATCATCAAGTTGTTATCTATGAAATGTCATTCGTAGTCTATTGACACTACAGTCTATAGAGGTCATAATCACAATTGATTGTCATGTCAAGTAAACCCAATTAAAATGACCTACAGGAAGATAGTCATCTGATATGGATGATGATATTTTTGATTACCCATATGATATTTGATCAATGATCAATGATTGTTGGCACTTGACATTATTATTTTTTAACTTTAATATATATCATGACATTTGAGTTTCGGTGTATTTTGAACGTAATTTCTGCTACAAATATGTATATATTTCTGATTTTTATATGTAATTGTATTGACAAACCCAAAATGAACCAAACCCCCAAAATGTTTTAGACCAAACCCATGAACCAAACCATCAAACCCAAATCTGAACTGGTAACTTAGAATAGAGATTGTGTTTTCCGGTTATCTTGTTTCTCTTCCTTAGTGCTTTTATTGTGTACTCTGGGCAATTGTTAGCCATTTGTTCGTTTGAGCAGCTTGCAGTTTGTGTAAGTAAGCTTGTTTTTGAGAATCCTGTAGGTTATTGGGTTAAAGGTCTACAGGGTGCATTTATTGGGGTTCTTTAAGCTGTGCTGCACCAAGAAAACATCTGTAGACTTACGTGCAAGGCAAACCTTAGGTTGTATTGCTTTCTAAAGAACTCCTTTCGAGATCACGCACCCTTCGTAGGGTGCACATACTATCTTGTCATTACTTGCTTGCTTCTTTTGCTCTCGGGTCCTAGTTACACTTGAGCAATAATTTGGAAGTAAAAATGTTATGTGAAACTGCTCTTCGCCACTGCCACGCCTATCTTGTATAGACAAGGTTTTGGGATGATGTGAAATGTATGACTTGGGACCAATAATTTTGATCAGAAAATGTTTTGTGGTGTTTCTCTTTGACACAGTCTCTTTGTCTTGGCATCAAAAGGACTTGTAGTGATGTAAACATCCTTATTTTTGTATAGAAGTTTCACTTCTTCAAATTTGAAATTGGGCATAGTAGCGTACCATATTCTAGTAAATAATAAATTTAATGTTTTTTATTAAGTGAATTTCAGCATAGAAACACCATACTAATCAAAATGGGCGCTTGCCTATTGAGTGTCATGATAAGTTAATTATTTGGTATCTTTTTTTTGGTAATTGATTTTCTTTTGGCAAGGTATGAGACAAAGCACATGTGGTCCAGGTTATTAAATATGAAGCAGGATTGTTATGTCTTTTTTTCATTTTAAACTAATGCAAATTCTGTACATTTATCAGGGTAAACAAGGTGGTGCTATAGGTATCACAGTAGATGGTGAGGGAGCTGAGCCTTTTACAGACACAGAAGATGATAAAACAGCAGCACAAAGGCGCCTTGAATTTCAGTTCGGCTGGTACAATTCTTATGTATACTTTTTAGCTGCATGGAATTAATTGCTTTTTTTTTATAGGAGCTTTGTATATAGGCTGCAGGTAAGTACTTGCACATGTGGGCCCTCTGTACTCATTACTTTTTTGTTTAATTGTCATATTTCTCTACAGAAAGTGGTTTGGCAGGCACTCTAATGCCCTTTCATAATATTTGGTTTCAAAAGATGGATCTGATGCTTAGTTCTAAGATATTAAAGATATAATGTAACGTTGTTAGCTTCCACAGAAAGACTTATACACAATGCTGAAAAGAATAGACTCCTTTGTTTCTTTATATCTTTTGTATAAATTTTAACTGGGATTGTCGACATAGGTTTCTGGATCCTCTCTATTTTGGTGACTACCCTGCAACCATGCGCAAGAAACTTGGGGACCGTCTTCCACAATTTACTCCTAGTGAGGTTGCTTTACTGTGTGGATCAGTGGATTTTGTTGGACTCAATCACTATACAACACGCTATGTGACACTACCAATGGAGAAGTCTGAAGAAATTGGTTTTTACAATGATCAAGATGTACATAGAATAGGTAAGTTGCTCAATTTAATGTATATTCCATTAGGTTAAACTTACCAGGTTAGAAAATCTCTCCATGTTTGCAAAATATGTGGTAGAACTTAGCGCGGAGATTATAAACTGATCTGTGAGTGGATGTGACAGCTGAATGGGAAGGAGGGGCCATTGGAGAAAGAGTAAGAAAAAGCTTCTTTAATCTTCATCTTATAACCAATTTTCGCTTTTTTCTCTCTTTTGGTTGTACACTAGAGGTATTTGACTTCTTTCAGCATCTATCTATTGTTTATCCTAAATAATTTAATTACTTTTGGACTTTAACATTCTATCTATTGTTTATCCTAAATAATTTAATTACTTCTGGACATTAACATTCTTGATCTGTCTTACCTCAATGAGTTCACATGCATTAATCTTTTGATCAGTAACCCTACATTTTGGTGGCTATGTATTAATTTACATGTTTAAATAAAGGCAAGATAAAAATAATACTTATTTTAGAAGTGGCGTAGAGGGATTTACAAGAAATAGTAAGTCCAATGAAAAGTGAGGGACAGTCTTCTATGTGGATTGGAAAAGGATTCAGCTACGCTTGGTCTGGTATTTAGTTTTCCTTATATTTAGAAAGAGGGTTCTATGGTAAACCTCAATATGCTTATATAACTATGGTAAGGGTAGAGTTATAAGTAAACCATTGCTAAGTATGAAGTGGTAATGAATATATGCTATGTTGGTCATAAGCATGAAACTCTTGCGTAATGTTTCTGATTGTTATAATTATTGCCTTACAAGTATGGTTTAAAGGAAGCATCACATACATGACTTTTTCTACAATACTAGATCCTATCTTTAAAATTTTGTTGTTTCCTAGGTGCATTGTATATCTTTGGTTATATTATATGGAGTACTTTAAGATCTCCATTAAGAAAAGAACTCTTGACAACCATTTGATGAACTTGCCAACCAAATATGGTTGCCATTGTGAAAACCATTTGAATAGTCTTGATCTTCATTGGGTTGGGGAGGGTGGAGCAATGGTTTCTTAAAAGTCAATGCCTTCGTTTTCCCACTGTAGTCTTTACCTATAAAGTTGGGCTTTGTATATTTCTTGTAGATTTCAATGCTACCATTTTCTTTGTATTTGATTTTGAAAATCTATTTGCATCCAACAGTTTTTTCCTCACTCATGGAAAAAGATCTCCATTAGAGAAAAAGTAAACTAACATGTATTAGTGAAAGAAGGAAATAAGAACTCAACATGATCCCCCATGGATTGCTTTTACCACAAATATATAATGTATAATATATGTCCCCCCAATAGGAGAGAAAAATTAAGACTCTGAATTCACCCATAAAGAAGTAGCTCATATGCCAATGACATGTCACATCCCCTCCTTAGGCAGGTCAGTTGACATATGAGGTTGGCCTATCAGTTGGTTCCCATAAGCCAACAGATTGTGCAGGGGACCCTTTCAGTTTCAGGGGCTTGTGACGACATATCAAGGCTTTGAGGACCAATTTGACTGGTTTTGGGCAGTCTCCTAGATTTTAGGAGGAATCCCAATTTTTTAGGGATGAATTGGGAATTAGTAGGGATGCATTAGGAGACCCTTGGGATCAGCTAGGAGACCCTTGGGATCAGCATGGAGACTTCTAGGACAGTTCCTATTTTTAGAAGAGTTCCTAAATTTAAGGAAGGAACTATCAGTCATCTTGCAATGGTCAGACAACATCAGTGGATAGGGAGCATTAGACAAAATTTGGATTGGAGTCTGGATGAGCGAGCGACGAATAATTTGGAAATGATTTTACTTATTTCCTAAGTTGGGGACAACAAAATAATAATAAAGGTGTTTATTTTAATCACCCAATAGTACAAGAGGTTTTTAAAATAATATCCCACATCCCTAGGTGATTAAAATAAGTCATAACTTAAAGGGGGTCCATTTTTTAATGACATATAGACCCTTTGTGGATCAAACCTCCTAGAGAGGAATTCAATTTAATGAAATTTATAAAGTTGCATAAAATTCAAAGAGGGAAACCCTATTATGGTTCGAATGAGTTAGGAGGGAAAAGGAATTGAATTAAAAAGGGTTTTGGAGACATTTTGGAGGCGTCTAGAAATCAATTTGTTTACATCATCTTCGTGGAGAGAGCTCTTACAAGGGTTTCTTTAGCAAATCTGTTTCTGAGAATGAAAACTCTTAGAGATTTGGAAGCTTGTAGGTAGATCACCCAAGGGTTTCTACAGACAGAGTTCTATAGGCAAAATATTCATATTTGGCCCAATTTGTGAGTGAATTGTTCAAATCGAAATTTCAAAAGGGAAGCAATCAACCAAATACTTGCGGATTAGAGTTTATCAGGGTATCTTTCAGCATTTTTAGTCCACTATGTAATAACCCGCGATTAATATGTGAATCCTTGTCGGTTCTCTATCACTCCAAATAGTAAATGTAAATAAATAAGATCTTTGAATCATCGATTATTAATCAAATAAGGAGTCGATCTTTGAATCACAATATTAATAAAAAATTTATATAATAATAGTAAAATTGTTTATTTATTTAATTCATTTATTAATAATAATAATTATTGATAAATAATAAAGCAAATAATCGTGAATATATAAATAAATAAATAACCAAAATGATAAAATCCAATTATTTATTAATTACTAATTCATTTATTAATAATAATAATAATTATTGATAAATAATAAAGCAAATAATCATGAATATATAATAAAATAAATAACCAAAATAATAATCCAGTTATTTATTACGAATTCACTTATTAAATAATTATTGATGTATAATAAAAAAAATTCATTACTTATTAAAACGTTACTTATTTAAACGCAGTGAAACCCGGGGACTCGCACCCCCCAAAAAACCTCGAAGTACCCGTCCCTGAGACGTCCCCGCACCGGGTACTTGGAGTACCCGAGTACCCCCACCTCTGCCATTCCACAACCATGCCGCCGGTGGGACAGGTACTTGAATTTCTATTTGAATTTTGATTTTTGAATGTTACTATTGGGTATGTACTATGTTACTATGTTGAATGTTCAATGGTTCTAGTTCGTGTTGCAATTTTGCTATGTTCAAGTATTTCAATTTGGTATGTTATATTGAAACATCATTTCATAACAAGCATTTCAAGTTCTATATATGTATAGTATACAGCATCCCACCTGTCCCCCACCCCCCGCCGTTCCCCGCCGTCCCGAAATTGAGGCCCTTTCTCCCCCCGTCCTGGAAACTCGTCCCGACATAGCCAAGCACCAGTGTTACACTGTTTAAACTTTAAATAATGGCGACCCAATCATGGGTCACGACCCTTTAAGCAAAGACCCTGCTTATTTAGGCACGCGCTCAAAGGCATCTAGAGAGGACAGAAAGGAAGAACACGGTTAGGAAGAAAAAAAACAGCAGATAAAGCATTGAAATCATCCAAAGCTTGCAATCATTATCGAAATATAGAAACGGCAATAAATAGCGTTAATAAGATACGAAGAAGTCAACCGGCATATCCAAATCACACAAATCGGAATCCCATCGCAATCAATAATTAAATAGCCTTGTTTATAGTTGGGAATCACAAGGTTCATTCGTGGTGGTTATCGTATTCTGTAAGGCATTCCCGGCATTGGGAAGATCTTCTTAACACTCAGGGAGCTTTAAACATTACCGCCTCCACAAATCGAGCCTTAAAGACAGGAGAAAATAGTTGTTACAGTCAGCATCAATAGAGGCAATGTAACCATATGAAGGTGGAGACATCTAACTAGCGTAGCAAGCCATCTCGGCATACACTTACTCAACGGTGGAAAACAATAAGATTGTGAACAGAATAAGACTCCAGTCATCAGATAAGTCAAAGGAGATCAACAATGATTACATTCCATCAGTTACAAAAAGGACGACATTCATACTATCGAGATAAGAAGGCAATATCGAAGACATCACAGGAACACCATTATCCACCATTCCATAAACAAAGTTGCAAAGGGAGAGTCACTAATACTCAATTCTAGAGAATCCTGGAACTTCTGCATCGCACATTGTCTACAGTTAAAAATGAAACTCAAATAAACTATAGAGATTCATTAAATCCTGAGAATTCAGATCTCTCTAAAGAGTATTGCCCAAAAACATTCATACATTGAAGATAATAAAGGAATCATTACATCAATCCAACAAGAATCAAGAGAATAGGACACTCTATTTGGTGTTATAATTCCTATTAAGGAATTAAGGCAGCGTTTAACTATATCTGAAGGTTAGTATACTGAAAAAGCTAAGTCATATGCATATGAAAGGATGGATGTACCTAGTACGGTTATCCATAAGGCCTAGGATGAAGAAATTCTCTTCTAGGAAGGATAGATACATCGCTACCAATTATCCATAAGGTCTTAAAGAGAGGAAACTCAGTGAGGAGATGTTTAGTGGAGAGTTGTTCTAATAGCTAGAACCCCAGGAACTAAGCAACTGATCACGGTCCCTCTTTAAGAAGAGAAATTAGGATTTCATATTGGATATAATAGATAGATGATGTCTCAATTTTTTGTTATATTATTTGGATTACTGATATATGTTGCAGGTTAATTAGCTAGAGGATTGTGAACCCCAATCAGAGAACCAGGGACATTACACACTAGCCTAGCCATAAAGCATAGAGCCACCATCTAGAGCCTTCCAGTTTGGACGCCCAGCTTTATCTGGGTAAATTTTGTATATTTTTCCATATTTGCTGAGAAAACACATAGGTTACAGGAGTCTGCAGTAAAAATCAGAATTTGTGGAGCATTTTTAGATTGATATTATCAACTGTACACCTTCAGCCATTTACATATAGTTTCTAGGTTGGATGTGGTTTGTCATTATCAACAAAAAATCACAAAAGAAGCCTGTCCTTGACATTAGCAGCAAATCTGGGCATCTTGAAACATATTTGGAGTTCATTCCTATCAACACATGAAGTCTATTTGACGATCATTCCCTAAGTAGCCGAATCGGCCCCTGCCTTTTGTTGATTCCGGGTACGAATCGTCTCGAGTCGGAACTGGAATCAAATCTCCTGTCGGTCCGCACAGGGTTCAAAATTTCTGCTTGTGAACCGTTTCAGGCTAAACGCATTCGATTCCACGTGATTCAACCGGTGACGTGGCGATTCTAGGTCAATTCCGATCGATTCTTGACCGGTTTGACTTGGAAAATTAAAATATCTTCTTGTTTGCGGTAGGCGGTTGGGTTAAAGATGAAAAGTGAAAACGAGACATTCATCTTTCATCTTTCATAGCGGCGACTTTCATCTTTCACAGCAGCGACTAGAGGTGGCGAGGCTTCATCTTTCACGCAGAGGCGACTGGAGGCGGCGAGTTTCAGTTGGCGACCAGAGGTGGAGGCAGGTTTCAGTTGGCGAGTAGAGTCGGAGGTGAGTTTCAGTTGGCGGCCAGAGGTGGAGGTGGGTTTCAGTTGGTGACCAGAGGCATTTTTCCTTCGAATGGTTTCTGCCTTCCACCATTTTCAACGCATTTTCAGAGGTAAACTACTAAACTTCAATAAAATTTTGTTTGTTAATAATTTTATTTTGTTATTAAAAACTTCAAAGTTCAACTTCAAACATAATAATAATTTAAAAATTTGTAAGATGCCATTTGTTTCAATTAAACTAATATAAATTTATAATAATATTTAACTAATATTAAACTTCAAACCCTCAAACCCTAAATTTCAATATTAAACTAATATAAATTTATAATATAATTTATTTTATTTATAAATTTGTATTTCCAATCTTTGTAATGGTAATGGTTTTTGATATTTCTAATATAGTGTGTATTAAATTATTATTAATAGATAAATAAATAATTTATTATATATTTTTTAATTTTAGTATAAATTTTAATTATTATTATTAATAGATAAATAAATAATTTATTATATATTTTTTAATTTTAGTACAAATTTTAATTATTATTATTAATAGATAAATAAATAATTTATTATATATTTTTTAATTTTAGTATAAATTTTAATTTTAAAATAATGAATATTAATATATTATTTATAAATCATATTTAACATCAATAATTATTTAAATTTTAATTGATAATTTATTTTTAAAGACTTACTCTTTTATCATTATGTATAATTTGCAAGGTGCTATACAAACTTATCATTGCAACTAGTTCTAATTCAACCGAGATTTCTCGATTCACTAGTGACCCAACTTCACCATTATGGAGGCATGTGCAAATATTAGAGCATGTTCCATGTGGAGGGACATGTGTTTGGATATGTCCTGGGTGTGACAAGCACTATACAAGTTCCTACAGCCAAGTGAAAGGGCATTTGTGTGAAATTCCTGGAAAGGGAATCAAATTTTGTCTAGGGAAAAAAGGTGCACCTATACCAGCTTCTCAAGTAGCAACATATATTAAGGAGCAAGAGGAAGCAGATGCAAGGATTCAAAATAGATTCGGGCATCCATTGAATAAAGGAAAGGGCTCACGAAGGCCGCATGGTTCATCATCTCACAGTGTTGCTCCTGATATTGTGATAGAAAGGCAAAGCCATCCATATTTGAGGAGAAATGAAGATGAGGCTAGTATTCCAAAGAAAGCAAAAGGACCATTAGAGAGAGCATTTAATAATGATGCTAGAGATATTGTTGATGAAGCGATTGCTAGGTGCCTCTATGCAAATGGTTTATCATTCAATGTTGTTCGATCACCCTATTGGCAAGACATGGTAAGAAAAATCAGTGAAGCTCCAAAGGGGTACACAAGCCCAGGTTATGAGAAGGTGCGTACCACTTTATTAACAAAGGAGGTCAAACATATTGAAACTTCATTAGCTCCCATTAAGGCCTCATGGAAAGAAACAGGTGTCTCTATTATTTCCGATGGGTGGAAGGATGCAAAAAATAGACCCTTAATTAATGTGATTGCAATGTGCCCTAAAGGGGCAATGTTTCTAAAAGTTGTTGATTGTGAGGGCCAAGTGAAGGATGCACAATTTATTGCTGACATTCTTATACAGTGCATTAACGAAGTAGGTCCTCAAAATGTTGTCCAAGTTGTAACGGACAATGCAAAGAACTGTAGAGCAGCTGGTATGTTAGTTGAGACACGATTCCCCCATATATTTTGGACACCTTGTGCCATACATTCATTCAACCTCATGCTACAGAAGTTGGGTACTAAAATAGCTTGGATTAAAGAAGTGTATGATGAAGCTCAAGAGATCCAAATGTTCATAACAAACCACCACTTCTCACAAGCTATTTTTAGATCATTCTCGCGGCTAGAGCTATTGAAGGTAATTCAAATTTCAAACAATCCAATTTTATGTTTTACTTTAGTGATTTATTTCAATAAAATCATATATATACATATTATTCTTTATAGGTTGCTGAGACTAGATTCGCATCGAATACAATTGTCTTGAGACGACTTGTGAATGTTCGAGAGGCACTTTCTGGTATGGTCATTAGCCAAGCATGGACCATATGGAGGCAGTCCAGTACTGAGAGGGCAACAAATGTCAAGCAAAGGATTTTGGATGACACTTGGTGGGATCGTGCGGAATACCTTCTTAGTTTCACAAAGCCCATCCTAGGTATGATTCGCTTTACTGACATGGTTAAACCATGCTTGGGGGAGGTTTATGATGAAATAGACTCAATGATTGAGAAGATGAGATCCATTATAAATGCAAAAGAGCAAGACCCTGAAGAAACCTTCTTCAAAGAGGTGCAATCAATTTGTGTTGAGCGATGGAACAAAATGACCACCCCGCTCCATCTTCTTGCCTTCTCCTTGACTCCCAAATATTATAGTGAAGAGATTCTTTCTATGCCAACAAGGGTGCCACCATATCGTGATGTAGAAGTAGGTGAAGGGTTTAGGAAAGCTGTTACTAAACTCTTCCCTGATACTGAAATGTAAGATGCAGTTACAAGTGAATTTGCTGATTTTGCAGCATCCATTGGTCATAGTCCTGCTGCTCTTCGTGACAAGTATAGGAAGAATGCTCACTCTTGGTGGTACCTCAATGGCCACAAATCACCACACCTCCAACTTCTTGTGATCAAAGTTTTATCACAAGTAATTTTATGAATTTTTATACACTTTCCAATTCTGGTTGTTATTTAAAAATTACTATTTGTCCTTTGATTTACTTAAATTTTAAAGAGTCTAATGAGATCTGCCTTTGCTTCACTAGGTTGCTAGTTCTTCTTCAGCTGAACGAAATTGGAGTACATACTCCTTCATCCATTCAGTGAAGCGCAATTGGTTAGCATCAAGCAAAGTTGAGGATTTAGTCTATGTGCATTCCAACTTGCGCCTTCTTACTCACAAAAATGATGAGTACAAGGAAGGGGCAGCAAAGTTGTGGGATGTAGAACCGGAGCATATTGACTTGGATCTTTCTATTGCTGCACAATCTTTAACAATTGAGGAGTCAAGTAGCCAGCATACTTTTAGTGCAAATAACATCGGGGTTCAATCTGAATCATCTAATGTCAATGTTGATGACAATCTTCATATTGATGATGACCCCTATGGTTCTGATTAGTGAACTGATTCTTAGTATTATTTCTATGTTAAACAATGACTATATATCATGAGATTCTAGTTCGATCTTTTTGATATCGAAACGACGAAAACTGAATTTAAATTAGTATGTTATGTTTCAAAATCTGAAATTTGTAATGGTTTTGTTTAGCATTTGTATTGGTACGTGACATTGTAAACTTAATTTGTTTTTTAGCTGCACATATATGACATATAAAACAACCTGCCATATACATGATTGGTATGTGACATTTTAAACTTTGTTAGATGAACATATACAGATATATATATACTTTGTTAGATGAACATATATATATATATATGGACGTACCCAAAACGTACCCAACCCCCAAAAAAATTTCTACCGTACCAGCGATTCGTACCCACATACCCGTACCCGTACCCGTACCCGATTCGGCAACTTAGATCATTCCTTGTACGACCTTGTACTTGTCTAGAAAGGCTCAATAAAAAGCATAATTATCAGATTTTGGTGTCTCTCTAGTAATTAGTTTTGGTTTCCTTTATCAACATTGTTATTTTATGTGTTGCAATTCAATATTGGCAAAAAAACACAAAAAAACAAAAAACATCAAAAACATAATTACTTGCAAGAAATCTAGACTTAGCAAAAGATTCACATCTGAGGGGTATCATTATAGTGGTATCAGATCTCAGACACTTCCTACCATCCTGTGAACAATATCTAGTTTTGAATGAGTGATCAGCGTTATTTGACTTATACCAAGAGAGGAATTCACGGGTCAAACTTTAGAGTCAGTGATACCTTGGCAGACTATGGCTGAGAAAGAGAAGGAAAAATCTAGATCATTTAGTCCCAGCGTAACCCAGGGACGCGCCCCATCTTGATTTCCCCCGTCCTCGTACAGAGGATGTTTCCGGGATGGGGGGACAGCTAGGGGATGTCCCCACCCTGTCCCTGATTTTCAAAAAATGACAGGGGACGTCCCATAAACTCGGGGACATTGCCCAAAATTGGGGGGGACGATCGCACGTACCGGGGACGGCTGAGGACGCCTTGGAAGTCCCCGAAACGGATAGGTGTCCCCAATGGGATAGGCTGCATCTGTACTTAAAAAGTCACATTTTTCTTTTATAAAAGTCTTTCTTTTTTAATATTAAAGTGGGCCCTTCCTTCCAAGTTTGCCCTATTATTCTTATTATTGTTCGGTAGTTAATTCCTGCTATTTATGGTCCTTTGATTAGCATTTGACAACATTACATTAAGAATGTTGTTATAGTCATGCTACATGCTCAGAATCATATAGTAGACTATTTGCAGAGTTTTCCAAAAGTATGAAAAGTGCATTACAAACTTGGAGCATGCATCTTTATGTCATTTCGTGGCATTACATCAGTGCTAAGTTGGTTTTGTGGAAGATTTGGTGAATATTGGAGGTTGCATCAAGTTGTCATCTTGCTGTAACAGACCTATATCATGATCTTAATTGTATAGCAGACCTGTTCGCATTAATATCAGTCCACTTAAAATGAACTAGAGGTGTAGTTTGAGGGGTGTAACAATGTAACCCCAATTTAGATTGTTGGTGAATGCGGTCGAGAATGAGAAGAGCATTGGGAGACATATACTTGATCCACTATTTGTGGCAGCCCTTTCTAGAGTCAATGTCAAACCTACAACAGTCAACTCCAACATAGTTTCCAAAGTTTTTCATGTTAGTATTTCATAGGAATGTTGTTTCATGCACAGGCACTAATGTGCAAATGATTATTTTTGAAATCAATTGGAATGCTATGCCTATAATGTGTACACTGATAATTTGTATCACTTCAATGATAGTAGTGTGCTTCAATTTGGAAGGTGGGTTATTGTTCTTGTTGCTATTGACAATGAATTCCGAATTATGTTCTTCGGTGTATTTCAATTTTGTATGTAATTATTTTAATATTACATGCATATTGACAATGAATTCCGAATTATGAATGTTTATTGGGTATTGAGTTTGACTATTGAAGTGTTGTATATTAAGGTTCTATTATGTTTAAAATTTTAAATGGCATGCTTTCATATGAATGTAATGTATATGTGCAAATTTCCCTATATATTTTTAAATTTTCCTATATTTATATAGCCACCCCCCTTGCCATCCCCAAACTTGGCAAAAAAATTTGCCGTCTTGGAAACTCGTCCCCCCGTCCCTTGTCGTCCCCGTCTTGGAAACTTGTGGTAACACTGCTTAGTCCTAATTCCAGAATAGAGAGATAATTTGACACTATGATGGATATGATGTCTCAGTTGCTAGGACAGATGGTTAGACAGAATCAGTCACGTGATGAGCAGCCACAACATACCACTCATACAAGGGAGTCTAGCAAGCCACAAGGGGAGCAAGTCCTTTATATAACAGTAACTTTAGTAATAATTGTTTAATAACTCAATAAATTACTCAAGTTGTGGAAAGTATCAATTTGATATCAATATGAATTTCTAATGATACCAATATCTTAGTAAAGACTTAGGACGATGGATTGAAGCAATTGGGTGAATGCCTAAAAATTTAAAATAGCATACTTCTTCAAGAAGTTTGGAGAAATTCCAAAAAGCTAGAATTACATTATGAAAGCATTAAAAGGTTCACCAAGTCCAATTGAACTTATTGCCACGAGCCATACCACTAACCAATCACGTGCTCTCCAAGAAGTTTGGAGTTCTCCGTTACCCATCAATTAGCAATGTAACACGAGCATTGGGGGACGTTAGGACGTCGGGATAGGTTTTCAGGACAGTAAAAAAGGGCTTCAATTTGGGGACAGCGGGGGGGACGGTGGCAGGGGGTAGGAGGGGGGTGCTGTAATATACTATTCATATAGTACTTGAAATGCTAGTTATGAAATGATGTATAATAGTATAAGAACTAATAATTTATAATACCAAATACTTGAACATAGCAAAACTGCAACATGAATATAAAAAATATCTGAAAGATGATTTCAAAGAGTAGCATGATATCAAAACAAGTACAAAATCATGTACATACATTCATAATGTGAAGAGCCCAGCTGGCTCTCAATAACAAACTGGCTTTTTTCTAATTAAAATTGCAATTGTTTTTTTGTATTTTCAAACATATATAATTTTTTGATAAATTTTCCAGACTTGCAAAAAACATCAACAACAATTTCGATTACCTATGCTCACAAACTGATTTAACATTATAAGAAATTTCAAGCAAAGATAAATTTCAATGGCACCTTATTTGATAAATGTTTGCCAAACAACACAAGGTAGGCTCTTGGCTGGTGATGTCAACTACAGGAAACACACATGCTGCTGAAAGTAGTTCTTCGGTCTTTAAATACAACACGCAGCCCCAGCAACATTTCAAACAAAAACGTAGCACATAAGAAAGCCTCCAAATAGGTACGACATGAATACCCAGCAATAACCAAGCCTCAATCTCCTTTCAATCGCATACCGTACAACATGTACGGCCCTGTGCAAACAGTACGACAGTCAGCCAATTCGTAGAGCTCCAGCATGAATTGGTACAGCAGCCTCAAGACAGATTTACAACTATTAAATTTGTAGCACAATTCATTGGCAATGAATTTTCAAGTCAAAGTGAATTCAATTCTGGAAGAGATGACATTTTCTCCAAGAGTTGAAGACCAAACCCTAGCTCTTCCCACACAAATTCGATTTCCTTCTCAATCACAACTTCCACAAACTTTTCAATTCATCAAAATGACATAAGGTGAGAACAATGGCTTTTTCATGTTATATTTATAAGCTTTATGAAAAAGCTTCCACTTCACACTTTTCACTAATGTGGCTTCTTCAACACACCATCGTTTTATAACATTAAAATCATAAAGTCATAAAGTTATTAAATTAAAATAACTTAATTTAATAACCACAAGTAAAATATGAAGCCACTGAATTGCTCAAACAAAAATATTCTAACTTCTGACAACAGAGCCCCGAACTCACACTGCCCTGCCAGAAATAGCCAACTGACTAAAATAGACTTACTATAAATAGTAAGTCTCACAAACTGGAGATTCCTCATAATCAATCCTGAAACATCTGATAATACTGCGCAGACGCCCTGCTAAACAAAGCCATACCCAAAATACCACTTACTATAAATAGTAAGTCATCCAATTTGACCCAAACAAAGAGCAAACTTGGCAACTAGAAACTCCAGAATGGAATCCAACCACTAACTCTACCAATTGATCCTGTCTAATCACCTGATTAGCTTATGAGGGTCGCCAAACTAAGCTAATCCCAAGACTCTAAAAAACAAGGACATTACAGTCCTCCCTTCCTAAGATTGCTTGTCCTCAAGCAATCAGGAAAAACAAGCAACATCATTGTCCACCCAAATCCCAAGGATGGTCATGTGTAATGTCCCTATCATTGCCATACTCCTGTGAAGAAATCATTAGCATCAATAGTACAAACATCAGCAACTGAGAAACTGCACTCAACACCCAAACTGAAGATGCTGCAACAAGATTGGAATGTGGGAGAAACTCAACCGAGAGTAACTCATGCGAGAGTAACTCAACCAACAGATTGTACTTGTCCCCAGTCTTCGTGCTAACCAAACCATCATACCAGTCATCAAATGGATGCACTGAAAAACTCTACAACTGGTAGATGTCCTGAACGTGAGGATCGAAAGTGAAACTGTAAGCACTCCTCACTGTGTACACCCCTGTAAACTGCTCAGCTAGGCTTGACTAGCCTCCTGTAAAATCCTCCTGATACCCAAGTGTACTAATAGGATCCCAAACATCATCATTATCGTACAACACCTGTAAGGGATCATCACTGAGCTCAAACATCGGATTGTCATATGTCATAACAACGTCCACATCAAATAAGGGATTGTTCACAAAGTGAACAACACCCATTTGCTGATCTGAGCTGAAAAGCTGTGAAATGTGAGAGACATGATTTGTATTCTGCTCTACCTGAATGGACTCATGTCTCTGAAAATCCTCACTATCTGCAATAAGTCCCTGTAAACTATGATCCTGGGACCCATCATCATCCAATAACCACTCCGAGTCATCATCCAATATCCGATATGATATACCAGACTCGCTACAACATGAATCATCTTCATAGATAACATCAGTAGTGTCCACACCATCAATGCCAATATCACCAACTTGTAAAACTTCTTATATCTCATGCCGCTGTCAACGTGACTCACTGCTGTCATAGAAATCAGAATTAGAACTCGCATTTAGCATGCAATCCTGAAAACTAACACTCTCATCATGTGAGTCAAAACCCATAGTGATGTCCTCAACATCCTTTACACTTGCCCTGTCATCAACGACATGGAAATGATGAGACTCAATGCAACTGTCCTCAAGAAAATCTGTCATAGCCACATGCTCCTGAGATGAGCCTCTGGAATGCTCTCTCTTCTGTGTCAAATACCTGTCAAAATTCAGATTTCTTTTTATTGCCTCGGGAAGAGCATCCCACTCTGCAAAATGTGCCACCATATCATCAGCGAATGGTGTCGGCTTTGTCTCTACATGGACTGTATCTAGGTCAGGCCTCAAGAAAGTAGGACAAAGAGGCCTACCATAAGTACCTATATGCTCAGCACTATAATCACGCGTGTCATTCGCGCGAGACCTGTGTGAGTTGACTGAAACACTTTGCGCACCTCTGACTCTAGCACGATCACCTAGTAGTGTGATACGCTGAAGAGTGTCTGAAAGTTGTTGCAATACATTTGCAACATGATGTTGACCATCTGCAATATTCCTAAAGGCATCTCTGGCCTCCCTGTTAATATCATTCACAATATTATTCCTATTCCTGTCTCCTGCTGGTTCAATCTGTGGGCCCTGTTCATTACCTTTGGGAGGTGGTGAATTTCTACCCATACAGGTATAGTGCACTCCCGATACAAATCTATATGTCTTTGCTAAATCCTCATACCCTTCAGGATGGCAATATCAATGCTCTGATACCACTGTGAAGAGCCTTGTTGATTCTCAATAACAAACTGGCTTTTTTCTAACTAAAATTGCCATTTTTTTTTGTATTTTCAAACATATATAATTTTTTGATAAATTTTCCAGACTTATAAAAAACATCAACAACAATTTCGATTACCAATGCTCACAAACTGATTTAACATTATAAGAAATTTCAAGCAAAGATAAATTTCAATGGCACCTTATTTGATAAATGTTTGCCAAACAACACAAGGTAGGCTCTTCGCTGGTGATGTCAACTACAGGAAACACACATGCTGCTGAAAGTAGCTCTTCAGTCTTTAAATACAACGCGCAGCCCTAGAAACACTTCAAACAAAAACGTAGCACATAAGCCAGCCTCCAAATAGGTACGACATGAATACCCAGCAATAACCAAGCCTCAATCTCCTTTCAATCCCATACCGTACAACATGTCCAGCCCTGTGCAAACAGTACGGCAGTCAACCAATTCGTACAGCTCCAGCATGAATTGGTACGGCAGCCTCAAGACAGATTTACAACTATTAAATTTGCAGCACAATTCGTTGGCAATGAATTTCCAACTCAAAGTGCATTGAATTCTGGAAGAGATGACGTTTTCTCCAAGAGTTGAAGACCAAACCCTAGCTCTTCCCACACAAATTCGATTTCCTTCTCAATCACAACTTCCACAAACTTTTCAATTCATCAAAATGACATAAGGTGAGAACAATGGCTTTTTCATGTTATATTTATAAGCTTTATGAAAAAGCTTCCACTTCACACTTTTCACTAATGTGGCTTCTTCAACACACTATCGTTTTATAACATTAAAGTCATAAAGTCATAAAGTTATTAAATTAAAATAACTTAATTTAATAACCACAAGTAAAATATGAAGCCACTGAATTGCTTTGACAAAAATATTCTAACTTCTGACAACAGAGCCCCGAGCTCATACTACCCTGCTAGAAATAGCCAATTGACCAAAATAGAGTCTCACAAACTGGAGATTCCTCATAATGAATCTTGAAACATCTGATAACACTACGCAGGCGCCCTGCTAAACAAAGCCAACCAAAATACCACTTACTATAAATAGTAAGTCATCCAATCTGACCCAAACGAAGAGTAGACCTGGCAAGTAGGACCTCCAAAATGGAATCCAACCACTAGCTCTGCCAGCTGATCCCCTCTGATCACCTGATTAGCTTACGAGGGTCGCCAAACTAAGCTAATCCCAAGAGTCTAAAAAAGGGGACATTACACATAAATATGCATATGTAGTGTGTGTGTGTAACTATGACCTTTATGGTAGCTAGTAAACCCCTTTTCTATCACAAGTGCTGCAGCTGCAACTTTTGCTTGTAGAAACCCCCGGCAGTGAGATGGTGGTGCAAAGGCGGTGGTGAGGGGACTTGAGAATGCCAAGTCACCGTCCCAGGGACGTCCCCGACCCAAGTGCGTGGGGGTTTGTGGGGGGTGTGTCTCCATGTTACATTGTCAATTAGCCTACGAGAAAACTTGGAAAATAGACTAATTGTACATAAACAAATTTTTCTTAGAAAGGGGATCCTACAAATTTTTTGGTAATGAAAATGCAGCAATAGAGATATGGGGAGATAGCAGACTGAGGAATAGCAAGTGATAATGCTGAATAGATGGTCATTGCAGATGTAATATGTATTATTAATAATATGAATAAAGAGAGTTATGTAGAAAACATTTTTGTTCATGTATGAATTTGAATGCATGTTACCTTTCTTTCCCTTCATAAATTGGTAGAACATTCTGAATGACTAGCAAAACGGGCACAATTTCATTGTGTCCTGCATTAGCTCTAACCAGGGTCAAAGATCCCATAAGTTGGTATATGATATATATTACTTATGCCAACAGAAGTAATTAATCAGAAATCAATCCATACCCCCCAAGAACATAACATCCTCCATAGTGCCTTTAACTTTTCATCTTTGAAAGGGGACTTATAAATGAAGGAAAATTAGTAAAACTACAATTAGTTATCTTGGTAGTGTTCTTATTAGGTGTAAGAAAATAAACATCTGTATCTCTGCAAATTGTTAAATGGCTTGCATTTGTGATTTTGTCCTAGCATGGTTTTGTTTTATTTATAGTCTCATATATGCAAACTCTATGAACTATTATGTTCACATAGTCTGGTTGGTGAGGATAATTTTTTCTCTGCTATTATTCTGCGCTGTTCTTTTAAGTTGCAGAGAGACTTACAGCAATTCCTACTGTTTTCTTTCTCCTTCCCATTGCTGAGGCTGCTGTTTTTTTTGCTCCAACTAGACTCTTGTATGTATGCTGTCTTGTTGTTTTTGAGTTCCTGAATGTTAAGGGGTGGAGGCCCTCTAAACCTTCAGTTTACCTTAAATAAAAAATATGGTTTCAAATTTATCTTCAAAAGTATATTAAAGCTTAATTCTTATTCCATATAATTACCATAGATCAAAAACTTGGTTTCAAATTTCTCATTACCATCATTCAAAAACTGCAAATTTCTTTTCAAAATTATATTAAAACTTATTGCTTATTCCATATAATTAGGTTTTAAAATGTGATTTTAGCATGATCTTGCTGCAATAAGTTGCATTTGTCAATGGAAAATGGATCTCTTAGTAAATCAGAAATGTCCTCTGCTACCAGGCTGCATCGGAGTGGCTTTATATTGTCCCATGGGGTTTTCGAAAAGTTCTAATGTGGTTGACAGAGAGATACAAAAGACCTCCAATTTATGTTACAGAGAATGGTTAGTTGCTGTTATGAATTAAACTACAAAATTTGTGTTTGAATCCAAAGATTCTGCTGCACTTGAATTGTAGTTTCTTGATAACCTGCTGGGAATAACCAGGAATGGATGATGAGGATTCTCAAATCACATCCCTAGAAGAAGCACTCTGTGATACAAAACGAGTAAACTTCTTCAAAGGCTACTTGGCTTCTGTTGCTGCGGCTATAAGGTTTGATGCTTTTTTACAGAGCATGATGTTTGAATGTATTTTCCCTGTTTATACCATACAGAGTCAATTTAGTTAGACTAAACATGTTTTTTATACCACGGATATTGCATTATTCTCTTAATATCAACATTCTTGAAAATTCTGTTATTCAGGGAAGGTGCAGATGTTCGTGGTTATTATGCTTGGTCACTTGTGGATAATTTTGAGTGGGCTCAAGGCTATACAAAGCGCTTTGGTTTGGTTTTTGTAGACTATCAAAATGACCTTAAGCGACATCCAAAATCATCTGCTCTTTGGTTTGCTGACTTTCTTCAGAGAAAGCAAAACCTAAATGTTCATGCAAAGGGTCAGAACACTAAGTAGAAGATTCTGTTCTCTTTCTTTTGTGTAATGGACATACAAGCCATTTAGACTAGAATCTCAATCTTTTGAATGGACTTAGCTGGCTATAAAAATTAAGGAATGTATTTGTCAGTGAATGGGAGTATAATGATGATGTATTTATTTGATGTTGAGATCAAAAGTCTTGAAAAAAAAGAAAGACAGGATCAGACGCATTTTCATAGCAAAGGGCCAAAATTGAATTAGATGTTTAACACCGTAGCAAAATTTGAGCAATTACTACTTCACAGATATGTTACATTTAGTTTATCCTTAGATTCTGAACTGTTTGGGCTAGCTATTTTTAATGTTTTTTTACATTGTAGGATGACAACAAATACGGAGAAACATAAGGAGCAACTTACAACCATCAGCCAAAGAAGAACATCCTACTAAATTACATCAGACCCAATCAAGTTGGAAACCAAAAAATACGAGCCAAAATAGCTCCCTACATAAGGAGCACCAAAAAAATTATCACAGTAGCAGAGTTCTGATATAAGAGTTCATAGGCATTAACAAAGTCTAAGTAATCACAAAAATGTCAAACAGGGGATCCACTACCCTGGGGAGAATCCAACTCATTAGTTGATTGGTCCACAAGAGTAGCATGCATATTTGGTTTGGGAACCTCCAGCACTCGCAGACAGTGGGCACATCTGCAATCTCACCTGGCACCACCCTGTCAGTGTTGGCTTCCAAAGTATTTAGAAGAGCCCCACCATAACCAAAAGCTGGAAGTGGAATACTAACCAAATCAGATTTCAAAGAACTCACTTTAGAAGCTTCAGACCTTAAGTCTTTAGGAGAAATGTTATGTAGAATCCCCTGACCCCTGTAGCCTCTGCTTCCTGTTTTTCAAAATATCAGAAATCTCTAGAATAATATTATAAACCAAATCAGAGTTACTTACCTGTTCCTTCTGAGCATGAAAGAAATCCTTATGCTATACGTAGTTGAAAATCAGTGGTGCCAATGGAGGATCACTGTCCATAGGAGTGGAGTCCTCACAACCATCAATACTTCCAGCCCACCACTCCCCATAACAATATGGCAGGTCAAACTCACTTGCCAATCAGAAACCTGTTGAATCTTGGAGAATCTACAAGTTTGCACTGACCCAACAGTATATAATGAATATCTCTAGTAAGACATCTCTTGAATTATGTTTCAGGCACCCTTAGCATAAGCTCCATTTTCAAGGTCAAAACAGGAATCATGACTTCACTTTTGAAGTCAGTAGGAGACCTTCTCTTTTAAAAATATACAAGTTTCTTTCTTTACCTAAAAAGCAGAGCACCTCAGAGGAAGAAATCAGCCAAAAGTTCATGTGAAATGAGAAACATTAAGAAATGGAAAGAAATAGATGCTCCATAAAGCATGTCAAGCCACAAAGTTTCCTCATATGCATGAAAAGAGCATGTTGATATGTTTTTTTTCCCAAACAGATCAAGCAAAAAGCATGGTGCAAGAAAACATGCATCACAGATTTAGGCTGCCCACAAACAAGACACTGACTCATGTTCATCCAAATCTTTAACAGAATTCCCAATACATGAAGTTTGTGATCTATTGGTGCCCCTAAGAAACTTTTCCTTTAGTCAAGTTGTAGTTAGTAACTATGTCATTATTGTTGTTTTATTAATGTCGGACATGTTTTTGTCCCTGTCAAATTGCAAAGTCATCAGGTCTTGGTCTAGCTTGTCAATTAACAATCTTCGCAGACTGCTCGAGGATGAGGTATGCTGAATGAAGATGATCGGTCTCCTGGCAGTTTCTCCAGCATAGAAAGAAGAAGAAAGAAATGTTGAAGACTTAAATTCGAATGCAGGATTGGAAAACATAGAGAACTCCTCCAGCACACCATCTCAAGGGAAATATCAGTACAACATAAGCACAAGGCAAATGAAGACAGGTTGAGGAGAAGCACACTTTTCAAGTGGCATAGCCATTTAAAAGTTCCATCTGGGAAAATTTAAAGGTGGCAAAGTTCTAAATAAGCCATACCTTTAGGGAAAGATCTTGAATCCATCAAAGTATCACACTATTCTCACCATGAAAAAATGTGTCCATGATCCCAAAAAGTGGTGAAAACATTAGAAAATTTGTTAAGTAGTGAAGGATAATTGAAATGTCGAGACATTTTAGATGTGGCCAAACTAGTTAGAAATGATGCTACATGTGGCAATATGTTTAGTGAAAGATGCCTAACTAAATGTTGAAGTGAAAAATAACTTCTAGCTGTATTTTTTGGCCTAGATTTATAAAACATTGCAAAATCAAGCTAAAATATTGATCAGCCACTTAAGTCAACTAAATAATATAAAGAAGTAAACTTTTATCAGCTACATGCCACTATTTATTGCCTAAGTAAGCATTTAACATTGTTAAACTGTTTGGAATTAGTGCCTAAGTCATAATGCAAAGGAGGATTTCTTTTAGAGTGGCACAACCACTAGAGAACTCTGTCAGCTTCAAAATATGATGTCAATTCAAGTTTTTCAAAGCACAAATCAGCAAAACATCACCTTGACTAATACTAGTCAGCTTGTATTAAAAAAAAGTAGATTTTAAATTTTGGGATGGCCTATTGAAGCATGATTATCTTTGTTCAGATCACACTCAATTCTTTTTCATACTGGTCATAGCAGAGAATAGTCATTTTCCTTTGATTTCTATAGGTTGAAATGTTGATTTGAGGCACCATTATGAAGAGTTCTTTAAGGTTGTTGTAGGTGGTGGAGCTCAGTTTCAACATTATTTTGTCATTCATTCCAATCACTTGCTTTTTTATCTAAATTCTACACTCAAAGTGTTGTTTCTCTATTTCTAGTAGGGTTCTTGTTTAGTTCAACACCTTTAAGAAGTCCCAAACAGAAAAAAGAAATCTTCTTCAGCTATGGAGTTTTGATAAATGTGTTCCAGCCCAAAATGTTGTTCTCTAGTAGCTCCTATCGCTTTCAGGATACCCTTATTCAATACATGAACACACCTGATTTGAAGATGCATGAGACCCTTAGGGTAGGAAACAATTTGGTTGTTGAATCGGTCAAAAGTGGATTCATCCAAGTTGTCTTCTTTCTAGTCATAATTTAATCTTGTGTTTTGGTTATATCTTGTGAAGGCAACTGAATTAAGAAACAGTGATTTACTGATCACAAAACAAGCATATAAACAAAAACCCCAAATTGCCTTAAACAAATGAGAGATAGGGCATCCATTATATAGAAAAATAAATGAGAGGTGACATTATGGAATTCAACCATATTCACCAATATTCCAACTACAATATTAAAAATTTGCAACTATCAACTACAATATTAGTTACATACAACTATCTATTTAATATCAAACTGTGAAGTCAATAAGGATTGCATAGGTAGGCCCCAAATGTGCATTATTGCTATCATTCTCCCCCATAATGACCATTGGGAAGAACATGAAGTAGATCCCTGAGCTTCTTGAACCTTTCACAAGCTAGATCCTTTGTGAAGATATCTGCAATCTGATCTTTTGTACGGCAGTGCACAATGTCAATCAAACCTTGTTGAACCAATTCCTTGATATAGTGATGTTGTATCTCAATATGTTTGGTTCTACTATGAAATACTGGATTCTTTGTCATTTGTATAGCACTCTTATTGTCACAATACAACAAGGTTGGTTCACTCTGAATTTGATGTAAGTCTTCTAGTAGTCTTCTCAACCATATAGTTTGACAAGTTGTGGATGTTGCAACTTTGTATTCTGCCTCTGTTGTTGAAAGGGACACCGTTGGTTGTTTCTTGGACTTCCAAGAGAATACTGTATAACCTAGGCTAAAAGTGTAACCAAAAGTAGACTTTCGATCATCAATAGAACTTGCCCAATCTGAATTTGTATAGCCAACCAATCTGCTATCCTCTGAATGTTGAAATTTGAGACCATAGCTCAATGGCCGTTTAACATATCTGAGAATCCTTTTAGCTCCATTCCAATGTGTTTGCTTAGGCTCTAACATGAACCTAGAGACCAAACTTACTGCAAATGTGATATTTGGACGAGTAGTAGTTAAGTAGATCAAGCTTCCAATCAGATGTCTATATAGAGTAGGATTCATTAGATTTGACACATCGAAAGCAGACAATTTAAGTCCAACTTCAATAGGTGTTGCAACTGGTTTGCAACTCTGCATTTGAAATTTTTGTAGGATATCTGAGGCATATTTTTTCTGAGACATAAATATTTCATCTTTACTTTTCCATACTTCTATACCAAGAAAGTAGTGCATTTGTCCCAAATCTATCATTTCAAACTCAGTAATAATGGTTTCTCTAAACAAAGTTGGTTTATTCCCTTTGTAGATAAGGTCATCAACATAGAGAACTAAGATAAATATATCCTTAGCTGAGCTTCTGATATAGAGATTTGGATCTGATTGACTTCGTGAAAAACCTTTCTGCTGTAGGTGAGAGTCTCTCCTTGAATACCATGCTCTTGGTGCCTGTTTGAGACCATACAAGACCGTCTTTAATTTGCAAACATAATGTTCTTTACGAGGTATTTCAAAACCTTTAGGTTGTGAAACATACACTTACTCATCAATATATGCATTCAAGAAAGAACTCTTCACATCCATTTGATAAACTATCCAACTCTGCTGAGTTGTCAATGCCAAAACCAATTTGATAGTATCCATCTGTGCTACAGGTGCAAGTGTCTCAGTATAATCAATACCTTAATGTTGAGTGTACCCTTTGGCTACCAATCTACCCTTATGCTTATCAATGCTTCTATCAAATTTATACTTTGTTTTGTACACCCGTCTTGTACCAATAACTTCCTTACCAAGAGGTAATTGAACCAAATCCCTTGTGTCATTCTTTTCAATTGTGTCTATTTCATTGTTCATTGCTTCAATTCATTCTTCTTTTTCTTGAGCTTGTTCAAATGTTTGTGGCTCATTATTTTCCATGATTTGAGTCATCAAAGCAAAATTCACTTTTGCTTGTGACCTTGTTGTCATTTTTTCAAAATTTGAACCCAACATAAGAGTCGATGGATGATTCTTTTCTATCCTTTGATATTTTTTATATTTTCTTTCTCCTGCACTAGATGATTTGGGTACATCTTCTTCCTCCTCTTCAATCTCATCAATAACTATCTCTTTTCCTTTTGTTTCATTGTCTTTGGTATATTCTGCTATTTCATTGAATACCACATCTCTGCTTATCACAAGCTTTTTCGCTATTGGATTATACAACCTGTATGTTTTATTTTCATTTCCATAACCAATAAAAATGCATTTAAGGCCTTTATCATCTAACTTAGACATTTTTTCTTTTGGTATGTGTGCATAAGCAACACACCCAAATACTCTCAAGTGATCAACACTTGGCTTTACCCCAGACTATGCTTGTTCAGGATTCATCCTTTTAACCACTTTTGTAGGACTTCTATTTAGAAGATACACTGGTGTGTATACTGCTTCTGCCCAAAAACTTTTATCCAAGTTTTTTTCTTTCAACATGCTTCTCGCCATTTCAACAATTGTCCTATTTTTTCTTTCAGCAACTCCATTTTGTTGTGGAGTGTAAGAAGTAGTGAACTCTCTCTTGATTCCATGATTTTTGCAAAAAATAATAAACTAGTTTGACTTGTACTCACCTCCATTATCTGACCTTATCACTTTGATATACTTACCACTTTGTTTTTCAACCAAGTTTTTGAACTCTACAAACTTTTCAAATACGTTTGATTTTGAAATCAAACAATACACCCAAGTTTTTCTTGAGTAATCATCAATGAAGGTTAGAAAATACTTGGATTTGTTCAAAGAAGGTGTTTCCATAGGACCACACAAATCTGTATGGATTATCTCAAGATGTTGTTTAGCTTTGTTAGATTTACCAACAGGAAATTGTATTCTATGTTGTTTGTCAAAAATGCACTTTTCATACACCTCTTTTGTGTCTTCAATTAATGGGAGACCTTCAACCATTTTTAATCTTTCGAGTAAAATCAACCCATTAAAACTGAGGTGACCATATCTCTTATGCCAAATCTTACTTTCACTCATTTCACTAGACCTTAGTGCTTGGTTCTCATGAGTAAAATGAAGAGGAAACATCCTATCCCCTGTCATTTTTCGCTCTTGCAACAATTACATTCCTTTTTGTTTTATCTCTTATTATGCACTCATTCTTATCAAAAGTCACTTGATAATTTTGTTCTAACATTTGTCCAACAGACAACAAATTCTTTTAGAGTGCTGGAACCAATAATGTTTCATTGATATGTTTCACTTCACCATATTCTGTTGTAACTGCAATGGTACCCTTACCTTTGCTTCCATGAGAATTATTGTCTCCTAGTACTACAGTACTTTGATGCTTTTGATCCAAATTGACAAATAGATTCTCATTAGATGTCATATGTGAAGAACATCCAGAGTCTATATACCACACATTATTTTCACTAACATTTGTATTGAAGCAAGAAATGAACAAATTTTGCTTATCTTCAATAGTGCTATGAGCACTTCTATTTTCTGTTTCAGCTTGTTTACTCCAACATTCTGAAACATAATGTCCAAACTTATTGCAATGAAAGCATTAGACATTCTTTTTACTATTATCTCCTCCATTACTTCTACCTCTTCCTCTTCCAGCTCCTCTGAAGTTGCTACTTCTTCCTTTGAAATAATTTCCTCTTCCTATGGAATTGCTAGATTCACCTTTGTATTCATTTTTATTGTTATCGTCATGTTTATTATGACTCTTGAAGAATGTGTTTCTTTTTCCTTTTATATTTGCTTTAGAGGAAAATGCTTGCTCTAAGCTTTCTTCATTACTTTTCATTATTTCTTCAATAGTTAACAAAATTTCACTTAATTCATCAATTTTCATGCTTGAGAGATCCTTAGATACCTCAATTGTAAAGACCACACCTTCAAATTTTGGAATCAAGCTTCTCAAAATCTTTTCAATGACATGCTTTCCATCTACATCTTCCCCTAGTATTTTCATTTGACTCACTAGACCTTCTACCTTTGTTAGAAATTCATTGACAAATTCACTACTTGTCATCTTTACATTTTCAAAGTTCTTTCTCATTGTTTGCAATTTAGCAGTTTGTGCACCTTGATATGCATTACTTAATATTTTCCATGCTTGCTTAGAATGAAGAGCACTGCTAATCTTGAGAAAAATAGCTTTTTTGATTGCACCCTGAATTAAGAATAAAGCTTCATTATCTTTCTTTACATTTGCATTGTATTCCCTTTTTTGTTGGTCATTTAATGCATTTACATCTGCTATCTCAACGTAGCCGTTTTGAACAATTTCTCACAAATCCTTAGATTTGAGTAGAGTTTGCATTATAGTGCACCAATATGTAAAATTTTCTCCTTCAAAGACGAGAATCGATACATTAGACATTACATTGCCTGCCATATTTGTCATAAAAAGTGCACAATGACCCAAGTTGCTCAACACAAAGTCTAGGAGAAATCTACAAATGAATACTCTCCTTGTCTCTTCAATTGACTCAAGTTGCTCAACACAAAGTCTAGGAGAGATCTAGAAATGAATACTCTCCCTGTCCCTTCAATTGGGACCCACACACCAAAGTCCTTTTTTTTATATATTAATTTGCTTGAGAAATAAGTGTCGGTTGCAACTGATATTGCACTTAGATACACAAGATTTATTTCTCACTTTGCAAAAGTTCCAATATATCATTTCTTCCTTTTTTTAAAAAGAAAAAATTGATATCACCACCTCTTTTAAAAAGAAGACTAAAAAATTGCTTTACTAAAGATTTTTAAAAACAATTACTTTTTACTTTTTAATGAATGTAAAAGGTACAAAGTTTTAAACATTCAACTTTAAATAAAAGCTTCAATTTAAAACAAAAAGTAAAAACATTACAACAAAAAGAAGATTAAGCTTCCACGTGGAAATTAGGAGGGGGGAAATTTGGATACAACTCTCTTCTTTCCCAGTCTACAGGCCCCTTCACACGCACCTTCTCCGATCTCAGAGATCTGCAATTACATCATTCAAACGACACTCCCGGTCAAAATTTTTTTTTTTGCTTTCTTTCATATTCTTCACAGGTATGATTTCGTGATTGGTGGCTTATATCTACTATGATGACTTTCTCTGGAGCAGCTTCAAGAGTTGTAATGAAAGCCTTGCAAATTATAATCTACTCTTTAATAAATGACCAATTTCTCTGAATTGGGCACTTTCAAATCTCATAAAACAGTGGCCGATTTGATCTTGTTGATCTTGTGACTGGTTATGCTTTCCAAATCACATGATCTTCATCTTTTGCAACTACAACTACAGTTGTTCACTTCAATACCCTCACCACTATTTTTTTTCTTCTGATTTCCAAGCTCTTCGTCGCTCTGATACCATATGAAAGCAACTGAATTAAGAAACAATGATCCCTTGATCACAAAACAAGCATATAAACAAAAACCCCAAATTGTCTTAAAGAAATGAGAGGCAGGGCATCCATTATATAGAAAACTAAATGAGAGGTGACATTATGGAATTCAAGCATATTCACCAATATTCCAACTACAATATTAAAAATCTGCAACTATCAACTACAACATTAGTTACATATGACCATCTATTTAATATCAGACTGTGAAGTCAATAACGACTGCACAGGTAGGCCCCAAATGGACAGTATTGATGTCATCTTGTGCCCATCATTATGTACCAAGAACAAGGAGAATGATGTCTTCAAACAATTGAGTAATATGTATTTTGTTTATTGAAACCCTTGATTTAGCATTTGAATTGCAACCCTATGAAGAAACTGAATTGATTAACATAGAAGAATGTGAGGACCAATAAAATAATAATGTGAACAATTGTCTAAAAGACTGCATAGAAGTGGTCGTATGAGTCAAAAAGACCTACTTGATTACCTAAGTTGTACGGAAGAAAATTTAGAGAGGAGCTTGTGATTATTATAATGCTCAATAGGGTGATAGGTTAATTAGAAGCAAGAACTTTCAAAAGCTGAATGTTGTACATTATAAGCCTCATATTGTAAAAAAAAGGCATGATTTGGGTCATCTCATTAGCAATTGCATCCAAACCCAATTGATGCAATTTTTTGATGTAAGCTCTTTTTGCCTGGTATCATAGTTAATTTACTCTGGTGCAGGCTAATGCTTTCACAAGAATTAAAAAGGTTCAAATGTAAGGACACTTTATCTTGTGGTATATGTATCTAGAGTACAAAGAAGGGTTGAAGCATTGTTGATGTATTAATTATGCAAAAAATCATGCTTGCATTTCCAAGCATGTCGAGATGATTATCATGGAGTTGGTTGATTGGTATATCCAATTTCCTATTTTCGCCTACAATTTAGAGTTTGTCGATTTGACTCCTATTTGAACAAGCTACCCTATATGCAATTAACAAAATTATTTTAGAGTATTGCCACAATTTTAGTTTCTCATAAGTATTGAATGAAAAGACAAATAGATAGCCAAACTTTTAATACAAATTGGGTCATGCTTGTGTGAAAATGCCATAGATAATACTAATATGGGAGTTAAATTGCAAATCTCAGCCTCAACTTATATCATAAGAGTAGATGCTTTAACTCTAAATCATAATGGTTAAGAGACATGGAGCAAGTTTTCTCATGTCCTTATTGTTGAAGGCTTTTGGGTGAGTTGTCTTGATGAATATGAAGTTTGTAGAAGGAAGAAGCCCAAAAGAGTTTATACTTCAAAGCCAAGAGTTTATATTTCAAAGCCAATTACACAAGAGTTTGTTGATTTAGGAAAGGATCTTTTATTTTCATGTTTTGGGAAAGCATAGTTGAATGAGCTTGGATTGACCAAGGGTTTATACTTGAAAGCCAATTACATAGGAGTTGGTTGATTTGGGGATTGATCTTTCATCTTCATGTTTTGTTTTGTCAAGAAGGGATATACAAACCTTGTGACTAGCTCATTGGTTTGTTAGAGATGACATTTCTAAAGATTGGAAGAACATGGTAGTGATGGAAAAATCAAGAGGCTTCTTAGAGAAGTTAGTAGAACAAGTATTGTGGCTTCACAAGAAAAAATTTCAAGGTTATTTGAAAGTGCATAATTAGTAGCTTGTATTCCTCCATCTTCAATTTCAAATCAATCGTAGATAGTCCCAATAGCTTTTAAGCCTCCACACATCTACTCTTTTGGTTTAGTCTAGTAAAGAGATGACATCCATGAAGTTAGACATTGTAGGGCCTAGTATAGATAACTCATTATGGATAGAAGAATATTAGAAAAAGAAGAGAGGTGTTGAATGACCTCTTAGCTTGAATGTTGTATCTTGTCTAATCATAGAGGAGAAAACAAAGAAAATCACTGAGGAAAAAGATTGAAATAGAATGATGGACACATTATTGCTAAAACAACCATTCCTCTTGCAAATACAAGTATTCAAAATGCACATGTTGATTTTGAGTTTGAAGAAGCCAATGAAGACTTGTGAGAGGGCAAAATTTATTGGAATTTGCTACCAAAAATGTGAGGGAAATGATAGAAAAATATGGTGAAGATAAAATAAGACTAAAGGCTAAAAAAATGATTGAGAGTGCATGCTACTTAAGATAGGAATTGAATATCATTTCAGATAACACGTTTTCCATAATACTAGATAAAGGAGCTCAAAAGAAAGAACTTAATGAATTAGTGTTACATGGAATGGTAATTAAACAGTGGAATGGGACTCTTTGTGATGATGATTTGAGGACAGTTGATGATATGTTTATTTTGCTAAGGGAAATTCAAGCCACCTTTTGATAATGCATAGAGTTGGAACGTGCTTTGACTACTAATATTTATGTAGGTGACAATGTTTAGTCTAGCATGGAGCTTGTTGGTGTTCCCAACTAATTTTCTAATTACCTCTATAAAGTTGCTATCTTCAATGATCAAAGTTCTTAGATCAATGGCCAACTACGAGAAGACTACATCTTTTTCTCCTCTACACTTTAGACTCTACCAGATCTAGGGAGATAACCCTCACTTCAATATTTGAAATATTAATCTCTACACACTCAAATACTAATTAGAACATAATGTCCTCACACTTGCGTTAAGGTCTGAATGGATCCCACCTTAGATTGCTAAGTCTTTAATATTGATCTTGTTCAACACCTTGTAAACGTGGAACAACTTGAACACAAAACAAAAGTAAAATTGTTTGTTTTATAATTTTAGGGTTTAAATATCTAGTTTCTTGACCTAAATAACACCTCAGATCAATGCCTACTCAAGGTAATAGAGTCAAACCCTACATGCAAGTACCTTAATCTAATAACAAACTTTAATATCTAATAACAAACTTTTATACCTAGAGGATTGATAATTATATTACTGTATCACAACATGTCTAAGAAAGGGTATTATCTGCGATTCTTCCTATATATCCTTAACATAACACACATTTCCCCATATCTTCTTCAAAGCATGTTTATAACTTGAATAGTGTTAATGTTTTCTAACCAGAATTCAAGAATGCAATAAATATAAACTCAGAAAAACAGAAGAAAAGATGACACAGATATTTATCCTACCCGAAAAATAGATCCCTTTATTTACATCTCAAATATAATACAATGATTTCTCTCTTATTATTGAAGATGACAAAATTTTCAATCAATCACAGACTTAGCACTTAACAGAATAAAATAATAGGTTCATGTATCTCACAGATACTCCTTGAACTGAAGATATCATCTCGATTTTCTTAGCCTAAAAAACAAAGTGCCGTCGGTCCATTTCTATTATAGTTTTCCTCTGCACTTATATACTTAGTGCATTAAACTCAGCAAATAAGAACATTGAAGTTCTGTAACAACAGTAGAAATTACAAAATAAAATGCTCTCAGAATGAACACCGCCCAGACACGATAACACCGTTCTCTTAAGAAGCTCAAAACCGTCCACCAGCGAGCGATCACAAAAATATATTAGAAGAAGACGACACACAGCTTCCAAACACTGAATATGAACTATCCACACGTTATGAATAAATATGACAAGAAGAAAATATGAGCCCTTACCCACGATTACTACCAACCGTCATCCATAATGAGAATCGGTGACAAATAGCACAAGCCCAACCAAGTGAGAAAATTGCTGGCATATCTAATGACACACACGCGATGCCAAGCCAGCGTGGATATGTAAACACACGATGCCAAGAATTATTAAAACGGCTCTTGGATACACGATGCCAACATATATACGGTGCCAAGACATCATTGAAATTACTAGCGAGCAATAGCAAGGAAATGAACTGTCATGAAATGAAGCCAACTGAAATAAAATCACAAACTGAGAACTGAAGCAGGTCGAGCAAGGAAAAGAGATGAGTGCAGAGGTTTGACGGAAGCAACAGAGCAAGTCTCAGGTACAATGATCTCTATCGCATCTATTAAATTCAACAAATAGAAGCAGTAAATGAGATATAGAATATTGCAAATCTATATTGATAAGCTCATAAACCATTAGTATATGTACTTAAAAGGAAAATGTTCATGCTCAAGGAGACAATCACAAATAACACACACATCAAGTGTTTTTGTTAAGCTTCAATTTAAATATAAACTTGCCATACAAAGTGAAAATAACTCACTGGCAAAAATGTAACCTGCAACACTAAACTAGATTGAATATTCTCCATAATCTCAAAACTTTACACTAGATCCAATCTAATTGCTCTATGACTTGGATATTCTAAATATTTCAGATCCTTTACAACATTACAAGTTCCCTTTTATTAAAAAAGTACAAAATTTGTTGGCCTAACACCTACCTTTACAATATTTTGACTTTTACATTTCAAAAATAGACGTGGGAACTTGTGTCCACTACAATATTTGATGTTGCATTTAAAAATTGTATAAATTGTATCTTGGTCACATGATTGCCAATGATTGTCAATGAAGAGGTCCAATCTTGATACTTGATCCATTTGCATAGGTTCATAAATGTTTTTTATTTCTTTTTTAATTTGTTTGCATAGGTTCAATTGTTTTTTTAAATCCATTTGCATAGGTTCAAAAGTGTAGCATCACTTGAAAATGACAAAATCCTAGGTCATGCTTGCAAAATCTAATCCCAACTGAAATCTGATGATCGATTGAAATGCAAGTGTGAATCAATCACTTTCTTATCTATATTCTCAAGCTCCATACATCCTATCATTCGACCACCAAAACTCCAAAACTTTAGTAACCTTCTCATTATGACTAACATATTGGGTATTTAGGATTGCCCTTTGTTCTCTACTAGTATTATCACACATATCCAATGAAATGAACTCATCCAAAATTGAATTGCCTTGTATTGAAATCTCCATCATTACACACCAATGACACCACCCTAGGGCCAACAACAATGAGTTTTATCTTCCACTGATGCAGGACCATCTTGGGTTCTTGGCAATCTTGCATCACCCAAAAAGATTTCCCTTTCATTTTTCTCCTAGTTTGTTCCCATTGTTCAATTTTTGTGTTTCATGTCGTGATCCTTCCACTTGGTTCTTTGTCTCGTGCAATCCTGATGGCGTGTTCTGGACATCAAGTAGAATCTATGTCTGGTTCGCATCTCAATCTGTTCTGGCTTGGTGGAGATTTCTTAAGTTTGGTTCGGACCTATATCTAATCTTCATGCTAACGGCTAAATTCAAGTTGTTGGATCTTGTGACGCTTCCCCGTAGCTTGCGGATCTAATTGGTGCATTATTCGATGATCTTGTGCTCGTGACCGACCTCCTTGTGTGATCGTGCTTCATTCCATATTAATTTGAATGTGTTCCTTAATGATTTGGGTCCTGCCCTATATGTTGTAATATGTTTCTTCATTCTTGGAGAATGTGATCTCCTTGGCCGACTTGTGTCTTGTGATCTTATATATATTGTGGCTTTGGTTCCTTAGTTAGGCAACTCTCTATAGTTAGACTTGGAGAGGTTCGCATCTAGTGTGGATTTGGATTTATGTATGTAATTAGGCATGTATGCCTTAGAATGTAAGATGACATGTAGTTGGGCATGTATGATGTAAATATTGAGTATATGATAATATGAAGGCCTACGAGGCATGTTTATTGTTCATTAATGAGTTTTTATTGTTCTAAGTTATTTGTTTCTATTGTGTTGACTCATTCTGCATTGGTTGGACCATCTCCATTGTGGAAAATCTGGCCATGACTACATCAGAGTGAGATTCATTCATGTGATTGTAGATTTGAGTTCCTAAGCTGGTGAATCTTTGGATTTGTTAGTTGTGTGTTTGGCAAAAAGTGGATTTGGCCCACACTAACAAAGGACTTGTGCGAGGTGGTTAGGAAGAGATCTGTTGTCGATTGTTGACTGGGTATGAGTTTTTGAGGCATCCCATGGGTGAACCGATCACCTAATGGAGGATGGTTGCAAGTGTGTTTGATAGATCGTCGAAGGAGAGGCAATCGAATTCTTATAGTCAAATCGCTAAGCTAAGGCAGTTTCACTGTGGATTGTGAGAGATGTTGCTGAGGAAGATAAACCCTAGAGGGGTAGAGAAGATGATGGATAACTTCAGAGTTGAGATGAGAAATGAAATCAAAGATGCATTGGGTGGTATGCATGCTAGAGAATTAAAACTGTTAGAAGGGTATTTGTTGGATAAGAGTTCAGTAATGATGGAGCAGATAAAGTTGAAGATGTTGAGTTGGAACTTAGTGATCAAGAGGTGGATCGTTTGGCTTGTGAGAAAGATTGTTTAAATGAGGAGAAAGCAAGTTAGGGTTTTTGCTGAGGATGAGGTAAAAACACTTGTAAATGTTTTGACATTCGGTATAAAAGAGACTTCTAAGAGTAAGGAAGATGTGGATGTGATTGAGTTTCATAATCAGTTGATTGAATCTATTGTACAAGTTAAGGAGTGTCTTGTTGTTGTGAGAGACAATGAGATTGTTGATGTTAAGGATGTTCACATAGTTTGGAATGAATTTTTCTTTGGTTGAATCTGATAACCTAGTTGGGTTCACTAGTAAATTTTACCTTAAATTTCGACGAGAATTAGTCAAATTTTCTACAACAATTGGTCGAATAGGCAACTAAAACTGTCGTCAATCTTTTTTCATCAAATTTTCTACATGGTAAATAATAGTCGCAATTTCGACCCCATAAGTGGTCAAATTATTGACCGCAACAATCCCTTGGAACTGGAAGAATAAGACGTCAATCAATTGGTGGACGGTCAAAATTGAGACCATTTTATCGTCGAATTATCCACCCCAATTCGTCGAATGTATAGCATCCTGGTCGACTTTATTCCATTTTGTTGTCGAATTATCCACCCAAATTTGTCAAATGGACCATCAAATGTATAGCATCCTGGTCGAATTTAGTACTGTGTAAAGGATGAAATTTCGACCAATACTAACTTTTGTTTAAAAAAAAATGACACCATTTTCAATATATTCCTACTTTTAGTTGAATATATTGCTTGTCTATAATTAGTATGCATATATGAATCTATGAAGCTTTGATTTAGCTATTTTCTTCTATTTAGCACAATTAGATTGAACAAAGCATTTTCATTGTACTGTATATTCACAGCCTCAAGAAAAATCAAACTAACTAAGAAAGCTTCGTTTACCTATAGATTTGTGTGCTTGTCTGAGTTTGATACATAGATCTGCGTATCAAACTCAAACAAGCACACAAATCTGTAAGTAAATGTTGATTAAATATTTTATTTTTAATAGCAGTTTAAAAGACTATTTAAATGTTTTAATGGTTTGATAAGAACAAAATTGGTATTCAAATATAAATTATTGAGCTTCTCTTTGTTTTGATAATAGTTTAACATTCTCTACTTAACAGGGCCAACCACGTGAAGGTGGAAGCTCATCTGGCCCCTCCTAGGATCCTCTTATGACCCTTTACGACACTTTAAGACCTCTAAGATGTATTCTTAGGGATCGTAAAGGGTCATAAGGAGTCCTGGGACACAACAGCTAAGAAACATAAATGTAGGCATCATGGTCACAGTGTTTTGGAAACACAACATAATTGAGTGGTATACCCAGATGATGCAACGCAACCACTACTCCTGTAGTTCTAAGTTGACACTGTGGGATCCAAAAACCAAAGATAAGGAATCTATATATGGTTTTTGGATCCACAGTGTCAACTTAGAACTGCAGGAGTAGTGGTTGTGTTGCATTTTCTAGGTATAGCATTCAATTATGTTGTGTCTCCAAACAATTGGGACCATGATGCCTACATTTATGTTTCTCAGCTGTTGTGATACCTACATTTATGTTTTGTAGCTGTCATGTTTATTTGCATGTTCTTTGTGTTTGGCTTCTCTCCCTCGCATCGAAAATAAGATTTTTCCCACTCTGAATCGAGAATGTATGTGCAACACAAGCAGAATATGCACGGATAGCAGGTGGAGTTGAAAAAACACAACACGTTTACATTTTCACGATGGTCTATAACTTAAAATACGCAATTAAAGACCTCTATAAAAAATGCAACCCTGTTGTGTTTTTCAACTCCACCTGATATCCGTGCATATTCTGCGAGATTGCATATTGAACTAGGCTTCTCCTTCTGCATTGCTTGAAACCAAGAGATTGTCACAGTTAACATCTAAATGGTGTGTCTCATCATCACAACTAATCCACCTTAAACAATTGAATATGTTTTCTTGTATTAAATATTCATTAATTAAAATTCAAATAGAAAATGTATACCTTGAGTACTACAATTCACATTAGAATCAATGCCTCCATCATGCTCGGCCGGTGCAGTATCAATATCCACAGGCTACATTCCAATGTAAACAATAGATTTAGATGACGATATCGCAGAAATGCCTAATTCACAGTCCATCGTTTGTTCTCTAAAACACTAAATTAGGGATTTCTACGATATCCTCATATGTATCTACAGCTATTGCCTCTGTTGTTGCAGGTGCTTTTCCCCTATTTGATATTTATCTTCAGGTGTCCACACTCATTCTGTTGGTTGTTGCCAGCTTCTCTTTGTTTCGAGAATAGTTTAACATTCTCTGAGAAACATAATTGTAGGCATCATGGTCGCATTTTTTTGGAGACAATGTAATTGAGTGGTATACCCAGACGATGGAGAGAAACTTCTGCACCTCTGGTTCCAAGTTGTTCTCCATTCCACAGTGTCAACTTGGAATAGTTTCATCCCCGATGTGACCATGGTGCCTACAATTATGTTTCAAGAATAGTTTAATTAACATTCTCTACTTAACAGGGCCAACAACATGAAGGTGGAAGCTCATCTGGCCCCTCCTAGGAGCCTCTTATGACCCTTTACGACATTTTAAGACCTCTAAGATGTATTCTTAGGGATTGTAAACAGTCGTAAAGGGTCATAAGGGGTCCTGGGACACAACAACTAAGAAACATAATTGTAGGCATCGTGGTCACAATTTTTTGGAGACAACGTAATTGAGTTGTATATCCAGACGGTGGAGAGAAACTCCTACACCTCCGATTCCAAGTTGACTACATCTGTTGCTCATGAATACAAGGTCCTCCAACAGATGTATTCAACTTGGAATCGGAGGTGCAGAAGTTGCTCTACACCGCTTGGGTACACAACTCAATTACGTTGTCTCCAAAAGATTGTGACTATGATGCCTACAATTACTTTTCTCAGCTATTGTGAAATCTACATTTATGTTTCTCAATTGTCGTGTTTATGTGCATATTTTTTATGTATTTTGGATAGTAAGTCTAATTTAATTTGTTCATGGACTAAGACCTTAAATCATGTAATGAGGACGCTTAGAACACTAGTATATGCAAATTTCATTATTTAATAATAAAAATCTATTAAAATGTTTATACCTTCTCCCATTTGTTGGTGTAATTCCTCTTTGAGTATCCCCTTTCTCCTTTGCATCCAAAATGAACTCATTCCAATCCCTCACTAGAATAAAGGGAGGACACTCAAACTTCAGCAAGACTTCATACATGCAATGTTTGTAGATTACGTTGAATGTGTTATTTACATTCGTAAATCAGCGTTGCGTACAAATCTACAAATGATGCATGGTACGAAGCCACGCTCAAGCTTGAAAATGATATTCAATCCATAGTCAAGATCAAGGAACAAATGGAACAACCAAGAAAACACTATACGTTAAATCGTGTGATTGATAGCAGATTGGGGCTCACTTGAGCCATAAACATGAAGAATTATTCTAAAAAAAGATGTAAACCATATATATGCGCGCTTGAGGCAAAGAGAAGTTACGTCATATCCATATTAAAATATTAGTTACAATATGAAAATACTAAACTAACTAATTCCTGAGTTCATCTCTGCATATGGTCGCAACAAAGATATGTGATTACAATACAGAGAAGGCATCGTAAAAATATAATTTCAGAATTTGCCCTAGCCTGACATGTTTTGCACTCAAATCCTTCATCGCGGATAAGTGGAGATGGGCAGATAGATGCAAATGAGTTCTCATCAACCCAACTGAAGTATCCACAACCATTATTTCCCTGTGATGCCTAGTCTACATTAGTTCTTATATTATAATGAATAGTATTTACATTAGAAACATTAGATATATACACATCAGCAACCTTTTTTCTATTTGGGTAGCACCAAAATTGTCATCCAGGGTTGTTTGGTGTCCGTGAAGTCTTCAACACACACTGCCCACCACCACATCGATAGTTTGGCACATTGACAAGAGTCATCGAGCCTATATATCAATAATGCACTGCACCATCGTTACTACATAGGAAATAAAAAAGGGACAAAAGACAAGAAATAAGAAAAATCATTACGACTATAGAAAAATCATTTATACTATAATCAAAAAAAGAAACACTCTTTGTCAACAATTTCCAAAATCATTAGGACTATAAATGGATAGTTCTGATATTGCTTTGCCATTACAACAATTGAGCATTCATCATTTGGTACTTCTTGGTGTATTCCATTTAAGTTTTTCAGTTGTCATGTTTATGTGCATGTTCTTTATGTGTTTGGCTTCTCTCCCTCGCAAGGGATACGTCGATAGGTAATTGATTTGAAAGCATAATGATTTGACAATCTTTTTTCAGGATAGGCGTAATCATCCCACCAACCTTAATTAGCAACATTGGTGTCCTATCATTGCACAAGTGCAAGAGGGTAAGGGTCTATTCAAGGAGGGATGAAAAAAAGGTCATTTTAACCTTGCAAGGCAAGAGGAGAGACAGTCCAAATAATTCTATGGTGACTGTCCCAAACAACAGACAAATGATGGAATTGCTAACATGTTTTCTTTTCATGTTTCTAACAAGTTTGTTGCGATGAGGCTAGTGTGGTCACAATTGAAATTGTGAGTTTCTCTTGGAATTGAATATCGGACTTTATCTATTGTGCAAAAAAACATATGTAGGATTATTATGGTCACAAAGTAATTGTTCAGTGTTTCCCGAATGTTTCATTTTTATTATTTACAACTCATTTTGTTTGGTTTGCTCTTTTGGTTCGACAGTCTAACACCCATATTCTCGTCATGATCAAGCACGTCTTTATTATGAATATGTTATGATGGAATTCGATAGCAGAGAACAAATATTTATTTTAAATGTTTTATGTTGCATTTGGATGTAACTCAAGTCTTAGTATCGAGTTTATTGAAGAAGTTTATCAACTTGTGGAAACTGTTTCTGTGCGACAGAGAATGCAATTTAAATCTGTTCATTAATTGAGTCGAGAATGGCTTCCAATAATCATTGCACAATTATTACATTGGTTTGGAGTAATTTTATTTCATTTTAAATAAGTTATGGCAGTTTTATTTCATTGGTTTGAAGTCTTATTCCTTTTGGTTTGGAGTAATTTTGAATCCAATCTTGATCTTGATGATCCAATCTTCATTTAATCATTCAAATAATTTAATAAAACTGCCATAACTTATTTAAAACAAAATAAAATTACTCCAAACCAAAAGGAATAAGGGTGGTAGTATTCAAAACACAATGAGAATTGGTAATTTCAGAGATCTAGGCACTCTAGCCTATCAACAACCTCAAATGTTTAAAAGATCTGACTTGTCAAGGCCTCCACAATGCTACACAATGATGGATTAGGTTTCCTAGGCTTCAAACCACTTAGACTCAAGGAATTTTAAGACTCTGTTTTAATTCCCATGCTTCCAATACACAAAGTTCTTTCAAATTGTTCCAAAGGCTTAATAGGTTGCCAATAACCCTGCAGCAGACTTAGGATGGTAATAAATTTGTCTTCCCTCAAAACACTTGACAAGATGAAAACATATCTAGACACCCTTTTCAGAGTTCTATAACACACCAAAAGATTTTATAGGGTTACTTTGGACCAACACACCTAACCATGACTGAACCCCTATTTTCAATGCATGAGAATGACCAAATTTTCAAAGCAACTACTCTCCTCACATTCCCTTATCCAACCAAACCTTCAGTAGAGTTATAAAATGACTCAAAATGGTTAAATCCACAAGCAATTAGACTCACGGGCCCTGCAACACCAAAACCCCCAAATCTTGACTCCAAACCCTGGTTTGCTAGGGCTTCCCCAATCTCCTATTACAACTCACTCCTACATCAAATTAGTGATCGAATCACCATTCATTCAACATGAAAAAATGTTTTCAAACATAAAAACCCTTCCTTATTTGGATAGATCATCCACTACTACACATTGCATCCAATTTCATTGTATTTTCTCATTGTTCTTTAACTGTGATCACCTTTACTCCACACAACTCTGCATATGCACGGTTAATGATCTAATAATACAGGTTAGAATTAACATTCCATGGTTAGAATTAATAGTCCTCAAGCATGAGTTGGAGAGGACTACATCAAAACCAAAAACATTAATCAGTTGATTATTATATAAGCTCCTCAAGCATGAGTTGGATGATGTGGACTATGTAGATATAAGAACTAATGTATCCACATCATCCAACTCATGCTTGAGGAGCTTATATTATTTACTATCTCATAATAGTAATATTGGTACCTATCCTAGTAAGTCATTATGAGACAGTAAATACGATCTACATCCAATCTTGGTCCACAAGTATGAGTTGGATGATGTGGATTATGTAGATATAAGAACTAATGTATCCACATCATCCAACTCATGCTTGAGGAGCTTATATTATTTACTGTCTCATAATAGTAAGATTGGTACCTATCCTAGTAATTCATTATGAGACAACAAATACGATCTACATCCAATCTTGGTCCATGTTATATCTCCAAATAATCCACATCATGATATTACAATAAATAGCTAGCCTTACAATGCTAGCCATCTCCTTTATATAATCCTTCTCCTAGAAACATAATGGATGTGTAATCCCTATAAAGGCCTAATTATCATCTAATATAATTGATTACAATAGTTATCCACATGACCCAACATATCTTCTCATGGAATTTGATCATCGCAACTTACAGAAGACATGGTTTTTCCATCACGTTGACACAAATTCTTGAAATAAACAACAGAAACTTGAGGTAAACAATGGAAACTCGAAATAAGCCCAAACTAATGCACAATAGAATAATGGTGTCAATTCAACCATGAACAAACAGTATCAAACAACACTGTCAAAGTTCTTCAGTCTTTGAACATTTATGTCTACTGGGAAATTCTTCTAACTGGTAGTTTCCTTGAATGGGATTTGTAAATTTTCAAAATGTCACTATTGTTTTACTTTACAAGTAACAACAATTTGCTAATTTCTCACTTCTGTCTGGTTTTACAACCTTGTTCTATTCTTTGGCTATGGTTTTGTAAACTAACAATACACTTCCACTGTCAATCATAAATCACTCTTGAGACTTATAATCTTTTGGTTTAGTCTACCACAACACCAATACTCTTAGGAAGAAGCTTCAACCAAGACCACCAGGTTATTACAATCAATTGTTTGACTAGACTTCCTTACTACCTGAACACTCAACAAATATCAGAATACTGCTAATCCCCTATAACTACATTCCATCATTCAATCGGTATTGGGTTTGAGTATAGAATCTACTGTCTCCAAAGATCATACACTAAAACTTCTGATGACTTTCACCACTTGTTTCCAATGATGTTGACTATCACAGAGACATTTTAACCTAGGTGATCAAGCTAGATTAATGTCAATCTGGAATGGTCAAATGTTGGGTGCTCACAGTGGTTTCAATCACAAGGAGTCTTCCATGAATCTGAAGTACTCAACTAAACTTCTGATTCAGTCCCAAACCTCTAGTTATTCACTTCACTTTGCTGTTTAAACAAGTATCATGCCCTAGCTAGGGCATTAGCCTTGAAGCAACTTAACAGCCTTCGCATTTTTGAGCATTGGTTGCGTAAATAAAATTTCCCCTAATTTTCCCTTTCATCCAACGACATAGGAATTTCAGGGTGAAGTTACAAATCGGGGTCACAAACTCATGATAGCACCGACCCAGTGGAACTGAGTTCGGTCTAACAGGAGATCATATGGCTTTTGGAAATTTAAAATACGATACAAAATTAATAAAAATTACATAGCAGAGTTCTTTACAATGGTGCATAGCATTCACTTTACATTGTGCAAAATTTCATTTCTTTTCACACTTCTATAATAGTACAGTACACCATGTTGCATGAAATTTGAATTTCTTCTAAATGGTTAATTTTTCTGTGCTGAACAGTTAACTTGTCTATTCGGTCTGTACATAGATTCCTAAACCCTAGTCGTAGCCTTCATAATTATCGGTCATAGCATTTAAAAACCCTAGTCAAACCATAGTCACCACTAAATATACTCATTGATTCAATCGCCTACCAACATATTACAAACAGAGATGACTAGAAGAAAATGACAATCCACGTAATGAACAATAGGAAACACGAAAGATACCTCAAACTACATGGAAGATAAATGATGAAATGTGCTATTAACCTTGGGTGTAGGGTCTGCACGATTTGGAATAAGCTTCGTTCCTACTAGCTTAGAAGATGGAAATCCTAATTCACGTGCTGCAACCGTAAAAATGAAATGAGATTTGAAATGTTTTTTTTTAAGTTATGTGCCTGTGTTGGTCAAAATTTCAACCGACATGGTATTGGTCGAAATTGAGACCAACACGAGCATGGATTTAAAAAAAACAAAATTTTCCTTCTATAACCCGACCAACCTAAACCTTTTTAATTAATGGTCGATAATTTTTGTAGAAAAATGATGTCAAATGTAGTAGTGGTTAGCTAATGAGTGCAATATTGTTGAGGTTAGTATTATTGCTGATGGAATTGTTGATCGGTATAAGGATGTTTTGGATAGGGTTTTCATTTGTAATGATGAACATGTTAGTGAAGAGTTGCAAACTAGGTTGTTTTAGTTACATGTTGACTTGTTACAGAGATCACCTAGAGAGTGTGAGAGAGAAGGCATGAGTCTCTTGATTGAGGTTGGTATTGATCAAGTTTCTTTTGTGAATGAGGATGTTATTGTAGTGCATGTATGGAAAGAGGAACAACATTCCTTTGGTAGGAAAAGATATGTGGGCTTGAGGATAGACATACCAAGAGTAAAGATGAAGATTGATTTGAAGATATAGATGATGGAAGAAGTGTGGATGAAGGATAAGGGTGGTGGATTAAAAAAGGTTGGTGAATTAATTGTTGTTGATGGACTGATAATAGAAAGTTTTTAGATGTATAATGAGTATGAGGATAAGTGGCTGAAGATACCGAGAGGGTTTGAGAAGAAGAGTGCAGGTCTTGTGCATGGTTTTGATGTTGATCGGTTGGGTTTGTACAATGGATTTATTATCTGGTTTGTCTCAGTGTAGAGGATGTGTAGATCAGATTTGAGAAGGCAAATAATTCTTGTGTGCAGGTTCATCTTCTTGACCATGAGGTTTGGGAAACCAAAGGTCAAAATGAAATCTAAAGATCAGTTGTGGATTTCTTTTTCTTCATCAAAGTGAGAGACTCACTTTTCAATTAACCTTGGGTGTCTGATGTAGGAGAATCTTCGGTTCTTGGCAATCTTGCATCACCCCAAAAGATTTCCCTTTCAATTTTCTCATAGTTTGTTCATGTTGTTCAGTTTATGTGTTTCATGTTGTGATCCTTCTAGTTGGATCTTTATCTCATGTAATCCTGATGGAATATTCTAGACATCATGTATAATCTATGTTTGGGTTCGCATCCCGATCTATGCTGTCTTGGTGGAGATTTGTTAAGTTTGGTTTAGACCTATATTTGTTCTTCAGGCTAATGGAAAAATTCAAGTTGTTGGCTCTTGTGAAGCTTCCCCATAGCTTGTGGATCTAATTGGTGTGTTTTTCAATGATCTTATGCTCACGTGCGACCTCCTTGTGCGATCACTCTTCATTTCATATTAATTTGGAGGTTTTCCTTAGTGATTTGGGTCCTTCCCTATATGTTGGAATACATTTCTTTATTCTTGGAGAATGTGGTCTCCTTTGCCGACTTGTGGATTGTGATCTTGTACATATATTGTGGCTTTGGTTCCTTAGTTAGGTAGCTCTTAGTAGTTAGACTTTGAAAGGTTCACATATAGTATGGATCTGTCTTTTTGTGTGTAATCAAGCATGTATGCCTTAGAATGTAAGTTGGCATGTAGTTGGAAATGTATGATGTAAATCTTGAGTATTTGATAATATGAAGGCATGTGAGGCATTTTTATTGTTCATTAATGAGTCATTATTGTTCAGATTTGGTTTTTACCATTGTGTTAACTCGTGTTGCATGGTTGGACCATCTCCATTCAGGAAACTCTGACCATGACTACATCATCCACTAATCTAGGGTTTTGGCTTTCCCTTTTTCATCTTTGAAGCTCAACACTATTTTGACCTCCATTCAATCAATTTCCTTTAACTTCTCTCTCAACTACTTGCCTAGCTTCATCACGTATGAAACAAAACCATGTAAGGCTCCCATTGTATTTGATACTCCTTTCATCTCATGTGGTTTCAATAGTACATTTGACCTAGTTTTTCTACCAAATTTTTTGACCATCAAATAAAAAGGTTTAGGTTGGTCGGATTATAGAAGGAAAACTTTCAAATTTTTTTAATCCATGCCCGTGTTGGTCGAAAGTTCGACGAATACTATGTAGGTCAAAATTTCGACCAACACAGGCATAACTTAAAAAAAAAGATTTCAAACCTCATTTCATTATTAGATAAGCTTGCAACACGCATGAAGGAGGACCACCTATGAGGGTTTCCTATGACCAGTAGAGAGAAATAGCTAGAAGGAACCTTGCAGAGGTTGGTTGTAACAGATTTAAGAAATATTACAAAATGAAATTGAAGAAAACTATATTTTAACATTTTTTTTACTGGTGTTTGAGCTTTCCTGTACCCGTGTGGATTGGAATGACTGATTGAACACCATAGGAAGATTTTTGGTCCACATATCTTCCTTTTGTAACAAGTCTAAGATTCATTGGTTGAGAAATGTGGAAGAAATCGGCTGACAATCGATTTTAGGCAGGTTTGGGCGTAGAACTAGGGTTGTCAACTTTGGTGGCCCATATCTATCATTTCAACCATGGAGAAATTTTGATTCCAAGCTTGAATGAGAGGTATGTGAGTCTAGTTTCAATTGAATTTGGTCTTGGATTGGATGGTTTTGTTTGTAGAGAGTTCTTTTTGAAAACCTAACCAGGCAGCCCTATGTGACTGGTAGAGAGGAATAGCTAGAAGGAACCCGACCCCATAAATTTTGTTTGGCTTTAAATTAGAACCTGAAATCATGGATTTAGGCTTGAATTACTCACCACTAAAAGAATCCATCGTTGGTTTGGAAAATAACAAAGCCTAAGATGCACCTACTGTACAAAACCCAGTATCAGGCCTCTTGGCTTTTGGAGGAGTTTTATGAATATTGGGAATTTGAATAGGACCCAAGACCTATGCCTTTGAGGGATACTTTGTCCAAGAATTTAAATTAAGTCAAGGTGATTTTCTTAATGAGCCCTTTGGGAAGTTTAAACACAAAGGCCCAAACCGTGCCAGAATTGACTGGTGACCAGTCCTGTCACAGGGGATAGTTTTGATTGCATTTTAAGATTTCACTTTACATGTCCCATTAGAAAAAAATATAAGAGATACTAATCCATCTATTCTATCCTCTGTTAGAAAATATCCCATGGTAATGAATGGATAATCTGGGTTTTGTACAAAAACTTAAACTACTGAAACAAATATCTTGCTAATATTTTATTTAGAACATCTACCTCTTTCAAATTCATCAATAAGAATAGATAGAGAATTTTTCTTTGGACTATATTACAGAAAGTATGAAAGGAACATGATGAACAATGATTGGTTCCTACTATTTGTTTCAGTTTTTATAGAGTTTCTTCTAACTAATAGCCATGTGGCCCTACTAGGCTGATTATGAACAAAGTGCTGATGGAGAGGAGATTTGATAGGAGTTCATCTTTTCTCATGCATTGATTCTTTTGGGCTCCATAGACAATGCTTCATTCATCAAGTGTTCCATATGACTATTTTTTAGAAGAAGTGTGCCATATGACTATTTGTTAGAAGATACTTCATAACAAGTGAAAATTAGATTCTTCTTTCCCTAAATAGAGAAAGAGGTATGTTTGCAGGATTGGTGATTGGTCCACCCCAAAACCTATAGTAGTATCTTATGATACCTTATGGCTCATTTCTCGAAGTAGTGTGAATGTCAGGAATTTTTTGAAATAGAAAGGAAGCTCTGCAATTCTGGTTTGAAGACATATTCAAGAATTTTTATGTGACTGTGCCTTTAGATGGATTGAATACTTCTAAATAGCATTAGATCTATGTTAGTAGGTTAGATTCAAGAATTTTCCATTCTTTGTGCAAGTACTGTAGAGGTAGATTAGTGGCTTTAATAAATTTTTTAGTAACAAGGGATTCTACTGTCTAGTTTAGAGTAGTTTGAATTTCTATGGCTCCCCCATGAAATATAATTGTAGGAACTTCCTAAAGGTGGATGAATGTTTTAGGGGAGCCAATGTATAGTAGGTATGTGAAGGTAGGAGTCCTGAAGAGTCGAGCTTCAAATTGTGTTTCTTTATATTAGAGATTACTTATTGTGTTTCTTTATATTAGAGATTACTCATTGTGTTTCTTTATATTAGAGATTACTTATTGTGATCCTTTGTGCTTGTTTTCATGTATTCATGATGAAAATATAAACCTTGTTACTTTCAAAACATGAAAACATCAAACCTGTTCTTTGAGGGCTCAATGTCAAAGATGCCTTTTATGCTGTGTTTAATGACAATGCTTGTCATTTGTTGTTTTAGTTTGCCTTATTTTGAAACATTGCATTTGTTTACTTCATGATATTGTAAAATACTATTTTGATCACTGCAACTATGTATTGAAGCACCTTGCTATCCTATACTTTGGAATGCTTTAATACATTGATGACTATTTCGAAAGTATTTGGTGGCACTAAAATACAAATCATTTGTGTCACTGTCTCTTTTCTCTATGATTGATTATAAATATCATGGTGTTTTATGGCACTTTCATTAATTGTATCATGGTTGTGCTCTACTATTGTACTTAACCTTTAACATATCTCCAATTATTACAATGACTTGCACATGCTTGTACCTTGTGGTTGTTCCATCTTCTTATTGTGATTGGTGCCGATTTAAGGCATGATATGTCAATGTCTTCTTATTGTATTTATTCTACTAGGACTTCAAACTGAGTGACATTTCCTTTTCACATGAGCATAGAATTCAAAATTGCCTCTATAGAAGAAATTGTTCATTAATAGTAGATAGATGTGTTTTTCCCTATGATCTCATGATAATGGCCATATTCAATAACTCTATAACATGATGGTTGTTCCTTTTAAGAGAGATGGTTGTTCCATTGTTCTAAAAACTACACTTTGTTGTCCTTTTGACATGATAGCATTATATGTCAGAAACTTTGAGGTTCTCTTACCTTTTGTATGTCATGGCTTCATCTCTATGTAGCTAAATCTCACTCTAAAAATGATCTTTTAGGAAACAATGAAAATCCTCTATGGGTTCATACTTATTGTGACTTCTCATGGCGCACTATCATTGCTTGTACACTGTATTTTTCCAATTCTTTTAAATTGTCACTGTCTTTGAAAATTAATGCCATATGTTGCTTACATTTGATTCAATTTCCATATTAATTACTCTCTTCAGTTGTATTAGGAACTTTTTCCTTAAGCATGTGTGATGCAAACCTGTAACATCTCTTTTATCCTCTAGTTTTTTTTGTTTATTTATAGTGCACTTTTGATGGATTCTCTATATGTAATCATGATGCTCTATTTCTTGGTAGTTGTAGTGACTCTTAATGATTAAACCATCTCTTGATCATGTTATTGCACTTGATTAATAAATGCTTTCCAAATCCAAGAACTGTTTAACATTAGATATAGAAGTACAAAAAATAAGGCCCCAATATATGTACATCATCAGAGAGCTTCATATTCTTTGTATGGATGTGAAGCACTTTCAACCTGCCTACTTCATCTGGAACCCCAATATCAATCTCCCTGTCGAACCTTCCAAACCTTCTGAGTGCTGGATCAATACTATTTGGCCGGTTAGTTGCTCCTATAATAATAACATTTCTCAAATTTTTGAAAACTTCACCAGCTATCCAACAATAACCACACATGTCCTTGGGATGTCAAATCTTCACCATACATGAAATGCACACAGCCAGGTGGTCACCTTAGGAGTTGGTTGAAGCTAGTCAGCTCCCAAATTGCAATGTGAAGAATGAAAAAGGGTGGCGATAGCCTCCTTTGTTGAAAACATAGCCTTGGTAAAAACATGACCTCCACAATGAAACACAATCCCTTAATAATAAATCACTTCTATTCGTTAATAATTTGCAGCCTTCAAATAACATAGTCCGCCATTAAAGGAGATAATTTAGCCTCCTTATGATGCTTGATTAATGAAGAATTTCAAAATTCTAGCCTTGATAATTTGCAGCTTGATGTAATTTCTTCAACTTCACATTCTTGATTTACTTCAGCATCAAGAATAATATCCACAGATTCAATAGCCTAGTGAGGAGATTTGTGTAACTCCCAAAATAATAATAACTCCCAAAATACTTATCCTTTTGAATATTTTGTGGTCTAGTGAGCATGATTTATGTGTGTATTTGTAAATCTTGTATAATCTTATAATATATATTTTTTAAATTATATACAAGATACTACTTATGTTTGTATGTTTACATTTTGTATATTTATAGCCTGTGAAGAAAGTCCACACCTGGCAATATGAACTAGAACAAAATAATGAGACAATTGCTAGATTGTGGTCTCAGTTCCAAAGAAAAGACGTTGATAAATGTAATTGTCCTTGCAAAAAGTGTAAGGGCTTAAAGAATCAAAGAATTCTATTCACAACAGCCCAGAGTCATTATAGGCAACATGGTCACATTGAAGGGGGGCACGATTTTCATCGATTGGTGAATGTGGATTTCCAATTGGAGGAACATGGAGGTGTGAATATCCAAGCTGACGATAATGCTCCCATGGAAGAAGATGATCCTATGGAAGAGAAAACAATTGAAGATGATGGTATTGGCGTAGCTGATGATGTGCCAGAGGACATGATTGAAGAAGATGGTATTGGCGTAGCTAATCAAGATGATCATGATGATGGTAGTAGCGCATCTGATAATGATGATGAAGATGGTCTTGATATAGCTATACTTGAGAAGGCATATGAGCCCCTATATCAAGGCTCCCAAACAACTCTTCTCTCTGCTATAGTGTTGTTGGTGAACTTGAAGGTTATGAATGGTTTATCCAATGTAGCAATGTCATGTATGCTAAGGTATGCCATTTTTGTCATCTTCAATGTTAGCATACCATTACGATTCATTATATTAACAATTCATATTTGTTGTTGTAAGTTGATAGGTGAGTTTTTGTTACCACCATCAAACATTCTGCCTTGTTCGTATCGAGAATTATCTACCATTATGAATCAAATTGGAATGAAGTATCAGACAATACATGCATGTCCCAATGATCACATTCTATATCATAAACAACATGAATTTGCAATAGAATGCCCTGATTATCATATTAGTAGATATCGGTCAGATCAAATAACAAAAAAGGTGCCTCACAAGGTTCTTCGGTACATTCCCATTATTCCACGTCTTCATGATTATTCAGATGCACTAGCTTGGCACAATTTATGGATTACCATGCACGCAATAGAATTCAAGATGACATTATGTGAATGCCTGCGGATGGTTCTGCATTTAAAGACATAGAAGCAACATGACCACACTTTAAAGAAGAACCTCGTAATCTCAAGCTTTTAGTGGCAGTGGACAGTGTCAATCCATTTAGAGATATGAGATCTATTTACTCAGTGTGGCCTATTTTTGTTATTAACAATAACATCCCTCATTGGATGTCCATAAAAAGAGAGCACATAATGTTGTCAATGATTGTACTAGGTATACTTTCATTCAATAGTTATGTAAATTAATTTATAAACACCGCATCAAGATGGTCATAATAATTATGTAATATTTTTGTTCATTCAACTAGGTAAGTATCAAGTTAACATTATGAACATGTATATTGAGCCCTTTATTGACGAGTTGTTGATTTTATGGAATGGGGTCACTATGTATGACATCTCTAGACCAATAGGACAAAGATAATTTCAATTCCATGCAATGCTTATATGGACAATACATGATGCCCCTAGGCTAACTCATTTTTGCAATATGTTATATATTCATGTTAAGGTCACGTATTTTTGGTATGTTATAGTGCTTACACATTATTGTTGTATGTTTAAGTTGTGCATGATAATTGTACATGATCCAATTGTATGATATCTTTTAGGTCTTCCGACAAAGGGTAAATTTGCATGTCCAGTTTGTGGTTCGAAGATGAAATCTCATCATTCAAGAAGTTTAGGAAAGCAGGTGTTCAATGAGTTTAGGCACTTTCTCCACAATAATCATAAGTATCGAATTATCAAAAAAAAAAATTAATAGGAAAGAAGAGACAAAATCAAGGCCATGAAGAATGACAGCTCGTCTATGGAAGTTGGAATATAATAAACTAAATCGTCGAGGTAATGTCATTTCATTTGATGATTTTTGTTTGAAATTTATATTTTGATATTGTCTTTTATTTACTAATGATGTTATTGATGCTCATAAAGGTCGTCAAGGCATCAATGACCAACTTCCTAGAGGAATAAAAAGTTATCCTAGTCAATTTAGTAGGTTGTCGTACTATAAGGATCTCCCAATCATGTATTTGTTTGATACTATGCATATTGGAAAGAATGTAATAGAGACACTATGGAAAATATTGGATGGAGGGCGTGATAAAGAAAAAATTGTCAAAATTTGTAATGACATTCATGAATCCAATCATGCACTGAAAAATTTCGTTGAATCAAATAGTAATGGAGACCACATAAATATGAGTGCCTTTCCTTGGTTATTAACTGAGCAGCAAAGTGATGCATTAAAAGAAGTCATAAAAAAAAAAAATTTCCAATAGAATTTGCTGCAAATATAAGCAGTCTTGTATCAAAGAAAGGTGATTTTGGGCCAAGGTTGAAAACACATGATTGGCATACCTTCGTCAAGGTAAGTCATGTTCTCTATTTATAATATATTTGTAAAATTGCATGTACCTTTTATTGTATTATTTTACAATATATATATATATATATATATATATATATATATATATATATATATATATATATATATATATATATATATATATATATATATATATATATATATATATATATGAAAAGATCATTTTTTAATCATTATAGTACGTCCTACCTCTATCCCTCCCACACCAGTTTGACAACAGTGTTAAACAAGTTATATACGATCTTGAAGAGTACATGAGGTTAGAAATGTTATTTCTTAGACTTGTACAAATATTATATTTATGACTTGCTTTACTTTTTATGTAATTTATTGTATATTTTTTTTCTAAAATATTGTTTATATGTTCTTGCGAATTGAATCTCTTTTAGGTGGTTATCATCTAAAGAAATTGATAAAAAAAGATATAAAATATTAGAAGAGAAAAATTCCCCACCTTATGTGTGAAATGAAAAAGTGTCTACCTCCAACTTTTTTCAATGTTCAAGAACACTACCTCATACATCAAGTTGAGGAGATTGAATTGTGTGGACCTATACAAACTAGGTCAATGTGGATGGTTGAGAGGCATTTGAAATTTATGAAGGGCTTGGTTTGACAAAGAGCACGTCCTGAGGGTTCTATGGTGGAGGGATATATGGTATACTAGACCATGGTGTACATTAATGAATATCTTCTTAAGTTTGCAACAAATATCCATGTAGATTGCGTTTGGGATCCCAGCTCTATTAACAAATTCGAAGGGGAGTACTTGATGGGGAAAGGTAGATTGAGAAAAGTGAGAGGTAATTATATGATGTTATTATAGTTTATTAATTCTTATAGATCTTCAATATAAGTTGTTTCTAAGCGGTTTTTATTTTCTTTATAGTTGGTTGTGAGTGGGATGCACTACATTTATATATTGCAAACAATCTTGATTGGATGATGGTAAGGACTCAACAATCTCAAGAAAATGGTCACTCATTAACATGGGATGGTGTTGCATCATTGGTTAAAGAAGCTCATCGTAATGAAGATCTTAATGTTATGCCAATGGTACTTGATCTAGCATATGATTTAAGAGGTAGAAAGGTAAGTATAAGTTTACTAACCATGACCCATAAGTTTAATATCAACTCACAGATCAATGCAAATAATTTTGACAAGTTTGAATAATTACAAATCAAACACCACAAAGCTATGTACTACCATGGCCATAAATTTTGCATAAAAAAGTTAGACAACATGAAGAAAACTTGTGATTATGGGATAAGTGCAGTCTTCGAGGTCACTAATATTTCATCTAGAAATGACATACATCCTCAATAATTTGAAAATCAATACTATGACATTTTGGATGATATACTTGAGTGTGACTTTAATTAATTCAAATTAGTTCTATTTTTCATCAAATGGTACAGGCTACGGCTGAATCAAAATGATCCTGATAGAACTGTTATTGAACATGATAGTAGATTTACAATGATTAATATAAAGTCATTTGAGCCAGTTGGAGATAAGCCCTATGTTCTTCTAAGCCAATGTGAGCTAGTGTTTTACTTTGTCGTTCCACATAAACCGGGTTGGTCATTTGTTGTTAGACATGATCCAAGAGGAAGGCTGGTAAAGTATAATGTGATGGAAGAAGAAGATACTGAAGAATCAGAAGACAAAGTAAATGATGATCATGGACAACTGTTACACAATGAAGAAGATGAAGAAGATGAAGAAAATGATGATGATTCCAGTGATGCCGACGATGATGGTGACGATGGTGACGATCATGATCATGGTGATGAAGATGGTGTTGATCAAGGCGATGATGGTGATGATGATGATAGTCATGATGATGGTGATGATGATGATGATGGTGATGGTGATGATGATGATGATGATGATGATATTCATGATGATGATGATGATGATAGTCATGATGATGACATGGATGAGGAGGATGATCAATAACATGATCAATGAAATGTATATCAAGGTATGATCAATGTCACGTATGAGTTATTGATTTATTCATAGAAATTTGAATTAAGTTATTATGTATTGAACTCTATAATCATGGAGTATATTTTGCATCATGTAAATTTTCTCTTCTATGTAATTTGTAGCTTACATATCATGTAATTTTTGGCTAACTTAAGATAAATGATTTACATATGCAGGAAATTTAACGCTTTTGACATAGATCGACATGTATAATTTATTATTTGGTTTCCTTCTCTTTAGTCAACAAAATATATAGATCCTACTATGTCTCTCATTTGATGGATTGCAGGTATCACCAAATAGGTATTTTTCTGATCTCTCTTCCTCAAGTGAGTAAAATGCGGGAATAGAAGACAAAAGTGAGACATCTAGTAGGTCTAAAATAGGGAGATCAACTAGAGGTCAAAAGATTAGAAGAAAATTTGATAAACGAATGCAATTTTTCCTTGCTGAGGGGGGGTCATGTTCTTATGATAATGAGACCAAAGGTGACAAGAAGGTTCCCTTAAGGTACACACATCTTCAAAAAGAATGGGTACCCAAGGAACTACCTCCAGTTAACACTGATTTTTCTGTTAACAAAAGGAGATATGGCATAGCTCCATCTTCATTACATGGTTTGGGCTTATTTTCCATGGATGGCATAAAGGTCAGTTATAATCAAGTTTTTGAATTGATGGAGTATGTAGGACCTCGTTACAATTATAATAATTGGATGCAGATTATGCAATATAAAAAATTATGCGTAGGTATGCATTGTTAGAAAATTATATACAATGCAAAGAAAATGATCAAACTAAAAGGCTCGCTATGTATATTGATGGAAGGCCAAAAGCAGCAAGGAATATTGTACATTTTATAAATAGTTTTCGACCTGTGTCAACTAATAAGTGGCTGAATTGTATATTCGAGGCACGCGAGGGAAATCGTGTATTTGTATGTGTGATAAAATCAATAAGTGCAGGGGAAGAGTTTTTGATAGATTACAATTTGAATTGTGTAGATACAAAAAAATTCCCTATCATGAGACTGGTAAGTATAACATTTAAACCAATTGCCTCCAATTAATATTGACTCCAATGTACAATCTACTATTTTATTAATAATTTGTTTTGGTAAGTTTATTACTTTCATTTCGCTTCTGATTGCTAAGAATTACTAATCCTTGTCATAGGGTGACATGGATCCACCTCAAGATATAGGCGGATATGTTCCTCATAGTACAACTTCTTCAGTAAAGGTAAACCTTAATTAGTGTAATTCTACAAATTATATAGAAACAAATGTCATATTATTATGTTCTTTTATTTATGGCTTTCGAGTTATTTTGATAGAATTTTACTGATATTGATGTCACAACTTTATACTTATTGATAGGGAAAAGAAAAAATGGTAGCAGATCAATTGCAATCTGAAGTTGAGGCGGCATTTATAGATGACATCGCATCTAACTCTAACCATGTATTCATGGCTACTCAAATAAAAACTAAATATAGTAAAGAAATTTTTAACCTTATAATGGAAGCAAATAAAACTAAGGAGACAGAGGAACTCAAAGAAGAATTGATACGTAGAGTCAATTGTATTAATGTAAGCAGTAATTAATCTTAAGCAATAATTAAAGTTCAATAGATGTTTATATTTTATAGTTTCTTATGGATCATGATATAAAATATGATGTGTTCTTCTTATAGGATTTTTTGACACCTGTGAATCATGGTCAATATGGTGAGGGTTGTAGCGCCACATAGCCTTCATGTAAATAATCCTTAAACCTTTAACCATTCATTTAACCTTTGTATGCATTATTGACTCAAATTATATTTGGGATGCTTCTAGTACCCCATTTAATATTTATCCATTGCAAATGTATTTGCTAACAATGTATTCTTCAGCTCATGATGAAGTGTAGATGCCTCCTTCGATCAACATTCTGCTATCGATCGACGACTGCATTGTCCGCAACAAGGTGCTTGCAAACATCTTCCTCTGTACCAGCTACAACTGGTAAAACCTTATTTTTCTATATTTTGTTATGTGCTAATCATGCATTGATTATTTTTCTTGTGTGAATTTTATACACTGCATGGACCTATTTTATGCACTAATAGATACACCTACACTTGGTACAAGAACACATCAGACCGGTACTAGTGAAGATCAACCATTTCCTAGATCAGCCCGTGTTACTAGTACTGGTTCGTTTGTGGGAACATTGTTGTTGAACAAGAGCAATATGTTTCCGTTAAAAGTACCAAAGCTTCCAGGTGCTTTAAAATTGTTATTATTTATAGTGTAATTGTAGTTTACTTATACATAACTTATTTTGGACTAATAATCCCATGATATTTTTGTAGGAAATGATGTTTTTTATGATCATATTTTTGAAATGACATTAAAGCTATTTTGGGCCCACCATACGTAAAAGGTATGTAGCTTCATAATATTGGTACAATATTTTTCTTATCTTCCATTTATTGTACTATATTAAAGTTATGATATCTAACAATTTTGTTTTTTCAAAAAAGCTGGAATGAACAGGAAGCTGACTTAAAAAATCAGCTCATTAAATCTTAAGAGGACCTCTTTGGAAATAAAACTTTTGATAGTGTCATGATTCTTAAAAAAGAATCCAAACATATAAAGACTGTGAGGGACCAATATAGAAGGTCTCTAAAGGATAACCCAAAGTACGAGTGTCCTCTCATGATTCCATCGATGGAGTGGAATGAAATAATGGAAGATGCAAAAGAGAAAAGGCTAAAGGGTAGTGGAATTCAACCAGAAGATGATAAAAGAAGGTATGTCGTGATAGTATTAAGTAGAATGTAATCATGCACTAATTAGTGATCTTTGTAAATATATAATCTAACATGTTTCAAAATTTTCGTAGACTACAAGACACATCAAAAGCCACACAAGCAAGATTAACAAAGGTTGGCCAACACAAACTTGGCTCTAGTGGCTATATGAAACTTCACTCTTGACTTGTAAGTAGCAGCATTGGAATTTCATATCAAATTTTTATATGTAAGGTTGCAAATAATTATGTTTAATCAAATCATACATGTAAAAGTGACAATATTAAACAAAAAATATAGGGCACATAATTCAATGTAGAGCCCACAGATGAAGACAAAAGAATTGCCTTGAAGGAAGGCTATAAAGTCATGGTTGCACACCTATGCCAAGAATCTGAAAGCCATAACAAAGAATCTGCTACACCAAATGAGACACAGGTAAATTGGTCAAATGAAAAGTAAATCAAATTGAATAGTTAATTTCAAACATAAATTGACTATTTCATGATAACAATGTGCATGACATTTCACTACAGCCTTCAAATCCTATCACAGAACCTGGGTGTGACAAAGGCCATGATGTGCATCATAGTGGTGGAGTTATTAATTTTCTATTGGAAATAAATTACGTAATTATTAATAGAATTTAATATCTTTAATTGCAATTGGCCGTGTAACCTTTTTTTGAACATTTTAGAGCATGTTGAGCATGTTGAGGTGGCGGAAGATCAAAACTTTATTGTACATGATGATGTGGCATTGTTAGGTAAAGAAAAATGCATGTTATGTTCTACTGGTTAATGAAATACATGTAATAGTAAAAAAAAGTATGTGAATTTAACCCATTTACTTGTTATTGCAATAGACCCCCCTTTAGTGCAACAGCCTTGTGCTCCTCGAGACATGAGGAAGCATCATAATTTGAGATCAAAACCACAAGAGGAGGAAGATAATATTGATGCTCCTCTCTGCCTTTACCTAATTAAGAAATCTAAGAAAAACCCAAAAAAGAAATGATTTCTTAAAAATGCTCTTTGATCAAACTTGTTTGATTAACTTTGTTGGATAATGAAAGAACGTTGTTTTAAGTAATTATCTATGAATGTTGTGTATTAATATTGAATTATATGTCATGTTAATGAATATTATTATGTGTTAATGAATTCTTGATTAGTGTTGTGTATCAATGAATGTTATATCATATTAATGAATGTTATGTGATTGTATTGATTGAATGTTATAGTTCATAAATGGATGAATGAAGTGTGTAATTATATGTTAATGGGGAATTTAGATTGATGTTAGGGGGAGGGGGGGTGAGGCCAGATGAGCTTCCACCTTCATGTGGTTGGCCTTGTTAAGTAGAGAATATTAAAGTATTCTCGAAACCAAGTGAAGCTCAAACTAACATACCTTCATTATTTAATCAATTTCATTCGTTCTAGGTCTTTGCTCATAAGTGCATTTTGAATGTGTCATTGTCAGGCAACTATCAAATAAAAAACTAGAAGGGCCAATAGTCAACTTCTCGTTGTCATTGTCTGGCATGGTTCAACTTCATTTTGTGTAAGTATTCTCGTATTGAATACGTCAACCTATCTTGGCCTAATGTGGATTATTTCATTGGTTTGTATTTTTGAGTAGTTAAATCAGTTCCTATCTTCTATTCTTAATTCGTTCAAACTGCAAGAGGGCCTAACACATATACTCAACATATAATTGATTGCTAGTCTGGGCAATTGAACACACCGAGTCTTTAGCTTGAGAGAAAGAGTTGGGTAATGTTTTTTCTGGAGACCTATGTAATTGTCCTCAATGGCTTCTTTTTTTTTAACAAGTTATTTTTATATATATGTAGTGTCCATGTTTTTTTTTAATACAGATTCTTTTTGTGTATATGCTAGTGCTATGGAACCTAAAAAACAATTATAAATGTAATAGATAATGTCTTTAATGAAGGAATTGATGTACCACATGTAAAGAAAAATCCATGCTTAATGCCATTTTGTGCAATTCCTGAGTGTCTGACTCAGGTTATAATGCAAAAAAATTGATGCATATAAAGTGTCTTTACTAAAATTTTAATCTAGTGCAATGAATTTCATTTCATTGTTAATAAATGATATATGTAGTCATGAGATTTTAGATATGTGATTGTTTCTTGTTCTTATTTTCAGCAAAATGAGTTTGTCTATTAGCATATCAGATTTTCTATTTTGGTTGGAATTTTTTATTTTAAGCTCCCAATGTTTATGACAATTCACTTTGGTCTAAAAACTAACAAATTTCTCATGAGAAATACCAAAATGAAACACATTGATTGTCTGTCTACTCCACATGCCCACTTGTCATTGCCCTCTGAAAAATTGACCTAGATTATCCATATGCTGCCTCACCTATTTGAGGTAAGCCAAATTTAGTTGAACTAGACTTTCTTTGTTGTAGAATTGATTTAGTATAGAATATTTTCGAGCATGATTTTTTTTTTTAAAAGAAAGGTTTTCGTAGCATTATCTACCACTTGAGAAAAAGTTTCCATAGCTAAATTTCCTTGCCACAAAGTTAATATTTCTCTAAAGAATTACAAGTTAGTAAGTCCTCGGCTAAAGGGATGATAAACTAAATAAAGTTTCAAACATATGAACAGATAAAACTCATACAAGCAAAAGCCAGAGCCAAATTGAATAGAATTGGCTATTTGTCAGTGGAAGGTCCCTGCTAGAATAGACACATTTGTCACTTCATTAAGATGACAATTGTGTACTAAGTTTCTTAACTGTATAAGTCATCGTCATCTTTATTATCTGTTGTAGCAAATACATCTAAAGCACCATCAAGTCTATTTGGAAATCAAAATTCAGAACCAAAGCCTCGAGATTTCTGTAGTGTTTGTGCAAAGGCTTGATACTTTCGAATATCAGCATCATTGACACTTCTTCGGGCATATTTCATTGACTCCTCAAAATGAGCAATGTTTATTTTAGCTACCTCGGCACTATCATCCTCATCCATTGCCTTGGGGTTCTCACTTCTTTTTCTTTCACGTTCAATATCCTGTAAAAGTGCAGAGGAAAGAGAACATGACAAATTGAAATAATAAGATATAAGTTGAGGAAAATTGAATTAAAAAATGTAAAATTCTAACACACCAGTTCAAAAAAAACCATTACAAAATTCATAACCAAATCTAGTTTGCAAAAGCCACCACAATTGAAACTCACCTTCTCAATATTTTCTCTAATAGCATACTTGCAAGCCTACTGACAAATCTATGTAATATCGGCTCCACTGAATCCTTGGGTATAACGGGCCAATGCCATTAGGTCCACATCCTTTGAGACGGGTGATTTTCTCAAGAAAGAAATGAAAATGTGATAATGTGAGGACTCATCAGGTAAGGGAATATAAATCAATTGGCCAAGTTAGCCAGACCTTAGCAATGTAGGATCGATGATATCAAGTTTGTTTGTAGCACCAATAATGAAAACTATTTTCTTGGTTTTCATACCATCCATCTCTGTCAACAACTGGTTAAGGACTCTGTCCACAACACTACCAACATCCCCAACACTGCTTCCATGCTGTAAACATGCAAACCAATTCTGCATCACCAGTCAGAGCCTATCTCTCAAATAGTTCAAACAAAATGAAAAAATCCACAGTTTCACTCAGAGTAGAGCAGATAGATTGCTAGAGCCCAAAGCAATCTGGGAAATAAGACGAGTAGGGACCCGCTAGGAACAATCAGCAGAACGAGTGTGGACACTCGAAGATAAATATCTAGACTAATCACTGATCAGGATGTCATTGGTGATTAGTCTGGATATTTATCTTCATTTATTTTTTTTAAACATTTCATATTTAGTCAAAATTTCAACCAACCGGAGTCAACATTTTGACTAACCGATGTCGAAACTTTGACCTAGTTTGGTCTAAAAATTGACCATTCTATGTCAAAATGTGGCGTCATGGGTTTGGCATCCTGGTCGGAGCAGCCAAATATTTCAACCAATATTGGTTGAAACCCACACAAGAATTGGTCTAATGTTCGACCAATTTGTGTCAAAATTTTCCATCATGGGTTGGCATCCTGGTTGGGCGGTCTACATATTTCGACCAATTTTTCATCGAAAGGTCTGAATATTTTGACCTATTTTGGTCGACAGTTTGACCTAATGAATTTCCAATAGCAATGTGAATTTTGACCAAATGGTTGGTCGAATAGTTAACCAATGTTGGTAGAAAATTTGACCAATTGGCCATCGAAAATAGGTGCAAATTGTACTAGTGTTTGTTTGGATCAATTCCTAATTGACATAACCATTTGTTTGATTGTGGCATTCCTTGGTATTCATTTATTTATGATTTTCAATTTCATTATATGCATCATCAACCTTTGCAATTATTTCAGTTAAGTAGTGGTTAACTAAATTTAATTCTATTGTACTATATGATTGCATTCTATCTTCCACCAATGCTTTTACTTGGTCTTCTAGCTCTATAATCTCTAGAAGGCATCTATGTGTAATGAGAATTCCTTTCTTGAAGGACTTGTGATTATAGGAATAAGGGCACTAAAATATTTATCCTCTAAAATTCTCATTTTTATCAATACCTCCATGTACTTTTGTTCCAAATTGTTATGATCCTCCAATTTATTTTATAGTTTCTTGATTAAACATGGTTGTATATATTTCCACAACTACCACATCAGGAGCTAGAGTGTGTGATAATTTCCTTAGAAAAAAAAATTCCCCTCAATTGATCAATACTTTCCACCACATCTATATTATTTGTACAAGGTGCTAGGCAAAAAAATGCTATTGACTCAAATGTCAAGGAAAATCTAGAGCCAAGCACTAACTCAACTTGTTCTTCACTAGAGAAAACTTCTTTATTTTTTATTTTGATTGTTTCAAATGCTAAGGCACTTGCTAAGTACCAATTACGAAAGAGTACCATGCCACTTTATCGCAATTTTCTTCCCCTCATCAAGAGTTATATTGTCATCTTTGAAATCAAATTCAAATGCAACTCCCTTTGCTACCTCCTTCCATTGTAAAGGGTCCACCTGTCTCTCATCTTGAAAATTATTATGGTTGGTAGCTTACTTTATCCTTACCCCAAAATCCTTGTACTTCTTAGTTTTTACAAACTCGTCATTAGACAAAACATTTTGACAATCTAAGGCCCTTATGTTCCCCATATAGTTATTGGAAACCTTCAAAAAATAGATTCTCTTATTATAGGACACTAAAGGGACTATTATCCCATTTGATTCAAACTCAACTTGGGTTTCTTTTGACTTCTCTTGCACATATTCAACATCAATAATTTCTATTGGATTCTTGTATTTTTCCTTTGATTTATTTTTCCTCTTAATATGTTAACTCTCTTCTACAACATCCTAAGATCATCCTTCAACTTCTTCACTTCTAGGCCTAACATAAGGCCTCATAGGTACACCAAGATCTCTTTGAATTGCATGCCTTTTTTCTCATGAGCCATTCTTTGGTTTGCATTCTTTAACATTCTCCTAATCCATGAACAACTCTATCCTTCTCTTTTGCAAGGAATCTTTGTAATTTTGGATCTTTCCTCATCTTCTCTTTATCAATTGACACATTTCTAAGCAACTTATTTCTCTTATCCTCTACTTCTTCAAATGATAAGGAATTCCTTACATGTCCTCGTCAAAATTTATTTCATGAATAAAGAGGGATATTCACATTGAGGTTGATTGAATTAATAAATCCCAAATTGACCTTATCTTTAGCATAAGAAATTTTTTATTTGTTCAAAAAAGAGTAAATTTGATCAAGCTCTTCTTTGTTGGCCTCTTGAATATCATGCCACTTCATAGAAGACAAGAAAAGGGAAGCTTTATTTTGGACCCTCGAGTGGATCTTGCCTACTTCATTCAATTTTCAAATGATCTCCAAGTAGGCAATCCTCCTAGACACATTGATTGGTAGGAAATGAGGTCTCATAGGGAACCCATATATTTGTAAGTAGGGAGAGTATTTTTTCAAATACCAATCTCCCCAGTTATGCCTAGCTCTCAACTCTTGAGTCCTTTCATGTGGCCTAATGAAGTTAGTTAATCCCTTTGGAATTCTATCCACATGTTTGCATAGGGGTGCATATTCCTTCCATCTATATCCCGCATCAACAGGTTGACTGAGTAGAGTGGTGAAAGGGGAAGGGGACTAACCAAGAAACCTACCTTTGATTGTTTACACCACTGTTCTTTGAGACCCAAAAAAATTCTTAGGATGTTCTCTTGGGGTGAGGGGATCAACCCAATCACAAAGTAGGGTATGCCATCAAATCTTTGATAAAAATTTCTTCAAAAGTAATGAAATATATGTTCTCACAATCCATATCTCATAGATAGGTCCAACACTATACTTGGAGTGGCTTCTTTTTATCATCAAATCTTCTCACCCTTAAGTTCTAATCCTAAATCTTTTTTCTAGAAAACTAAATCATGGAGAACATTAAAAAGTAGCACTTGAACTCAAATTTTGTAGTGTTAGTGTTATTAATCAGATTTGCACCCTAGTTGAACTCTAGGTTCAGCAATCTATTGAAACATGGGAAGACTTCTAGGTTGTGGGTTACTTGAAAAATAAGTGAACCTCTAGAAAAAGCTAGCTCCCTTGATACCTCACCTAAATTGTCCTAAACTAAGCTTTTGCAAAGAAAAGGGTAAGAAGGGAAAAACATGTAAAATGAAACTCTATTTTCTAAGATGATGCACCAAATTTACACCATTGATTAGCACACAAAATAAATGGTAACTCTAAGGTTTCTTTGCACAAATCAGAAGTTCATAATCTTTGCGTCAACAATTCATAAGAAGGCTAGATAATCACAAACTTGGTAAAAAAGAATATTATTTCTCACAACTTGAGGCTAATTTTAAAACTAGAGAAACTTGCAAATATTTATGTATTCCTATATAATGTTGCCAATATGAATGAAACTTACAAGGATAAGGGACATCACATGAAATTGCATCAATCAATTAGCATACAGAAAAAAAAAGAAAAAAAAAGAGAAGGCACAAACTGAGTATTATTGCCAAAAGGTGTGCCACGAGTGTATTACTCTCTGAAAATGAGTTACAAAACTCTCCACTTCTACCAAATAACTTAGAAAATTACAATATGCATGATGTGTGTATCTAGAACTCACTTAAAAAATGAAGCTTTTACGATACTTGTTCTTTTCAAAAGTAGTTGCATAAGAATAGGAACATTAATTTCCATGGTCGGATTCGACCAAAAGGCCTATTTTTTAGGTCCCTAAAAGACTTAGAAAAGGATCAAAGATGGAGAAATAGTCAATCCATGAATCTACCATTAAGGCTCCTAAAAGAACTCCAACTCCCCCTAGATTGACTCAAAAAAACCCTATATACCCTCCTCATGTCTAGAAACCCCTCCAAACCAAGTCATAAATCTTTTCAATCCAATCCCTTTGACTAAAAAATCTTTTCAATCCAACCCCTTTGACTCAAAAATAAAGATAAGTATTTATTTTGTGTCATAAATTATATTAGAGTGATTTAAAAAATATCACTTTAATATCATTTAAACATTAACCATGGATGCAAAAAAAAAAATCAATTACAAAGGACAATTATTTTTCTAAAATTTTGCATTATAAACATTATTATTAAAATGATTTATAATTGCCTCATTTTAATAATATTGTTTACAATTGAAATTTGAGCAAAAATATAGAAACACAAAAATTTATTAAAGGATAAAAAATTATCACTTAACAAATGCCTATGAGTACATATACCCACGAGGGTATTAGCAAGATACAAAAAATGAAATAAAAATAAAGGAAAAAGCTTTTTTTCATCAAATACACTTGGGGTATACAAAACCGTAAAGTGAAGTTTATTTTTTATTTCACTTTCTTCTTTCACTACTCTTTGCGGTTGCTAGGAGAAACTAGGGTTTGAGGGGAATGTTGGTGCTCAAAAAAAGATTGGATTTCCTATGGACTTTCCACTCCAATGATGGGAAACCCAAAGTGATCTAGCCAACTAACATGTCCAACCAAAATGGAGGTTTGAACTTTTGCAATTTTGTCTCTGTAGGACCAAGGTTGGTAGGCCTATACCTCAACCCAAATGTGTTAGCTGTAGGCTTTTTATAGAAGATAATTGTGTGGAACTGATATAATCTGTGTAAAATGACGAGTAAAAATTCTTTAGTGAATTATTTGGTGTATTTTAAAGTTGTAATGCTTAAATGAAAGAAAGTAGTTTTAATTATTTGTGCCAATATAAATGTTAATTTCTCTATTCAATGCTAAGAATTGATTATTTGCAAAATATACCAGTGCCTAAACCTCTCAAATTTAATCTCTATTCACTTGATTCAAAATAAATCCTATGTATAACTTTGGAGATAGTTTGTAATTTAAGAAATTATCACTTTAAAGGTGTTCAAATGAGCACATAATTTAATATTATTCCACAGTTAGTCCTATTGAATTTAACTTTACTCGGAAAGACTAACATGACAAAATTGAAACTTGACGACCAATATTTCAATCTGACTAGATCAAATTGTAATTTATGAAAAATTATATTTCATCAAACTACACATTAAAGTAAATAAGAAAATTTATCATAGAGAAGTAATTCAAATAAACAAAAGAATAGATATCACCGAGATTTAAAAATAATAGGTCTTTGTATTATAGAAAACAACCAATCAATAGATACATGCTTATAGTGCTCCAGTTTTCATAGCATATCCAGGAAACAAAAAACATGAAATGACACCAGTAGTATTATCATTGTTCTTTTTCCTACACTTGTGTCATGTATATATAGACAACAAGGTAGTTACAATTTTGAAAGGATGCAACCTTTCTTGAAAGTCTTAACATAAAATGACTAAAGTTTTTGAACTACATAATTAAAATAAACAACTTGACTTAATCTCCTAGTAACCTCCCGCATTGCTTGATGTGCTCCAAATAATCTTCTGAGGTGTGGGTGTCAGCATCGTGGATGATATCCCTCTCAGTAATCTCCAAAGAAATGAATCTTTCCGTCTACACAATTGTTTCCCTTAGTTCAATACCATTTGATCGAGCAACATCCAAGGCAACACTGAGTAGACTCTGGCATGCACTAATCCATACATTCTTATTTTTCACATCACCTCTGTCATCTATAAATGTCAGTAACCCTACTCAGATGACGTCCTGGAAACTATCAAATTCATTTGTCAATTCTTAATCATGGTAAGCATGAATGTTGAATATGTCCTATGGGGGAGTATTCTAGTAGTTCTCTAGCGCATTGATTATATTGGAGATTAGTAGAGAAGTAGACAGTGTTTAAATTAGCGCACATGGAGAATTTCATATTAAGTTATGCAGAGTGGAGGACATGTTCCTTATGATGTCATGATATTATGGTTAAGAGAACGTATGAAAATTCAATTATTTATGTCAGTTATGAGTAATCTAGTGGAAACTGTATTTCTGTTAGTATTCCTGAGAAGCAGCTTGTAATAATCAGATTATATCTCCTAATAGGGATAGAATATAGTCATGCGAAGTTATATAGAGTTTGAAGACATTGCGAAGGTGACCTGGATGAGACAATATAGTCAGAGGTCGCACGTGTGAAGATTAATTAAGTTTGTGAGTCGACGGTTTTATGTAATTATGGAAATATTATGTAACGTGTAATGTTTTGTATTTTGTAATTGGTTATGCTGAATTGGTTGACTCAATTATCAAATATTGTGTACATTTATAAAGGAATGATTGTTTTCATTAATTGAGAAGAGAGAATATATGTATTAAGAAGTATATGAAGCAAAGGTGAAACAATGATTGATGCAAAGTGAGCAGATCTGGTAGTGAGATCTCATGAAGCATTCGGTGCGGTTTTGTCATAGACATAGGAGAGAAGCTAAGTTGCTGAGATCAATAATTGTTGGTATTATTATGTTTGGATAATACAAAGATTAGTTGGATAGTGTGTTCAGTGATCTTTCCCCAGAAGTTGTTTGGACAGTGGGTCCTTCTGCCTTCCTTAAACTCCTAATAGGGTTAGAATCTTTTCACAGGGATTCAAAGTCTCCTAACAGGGACTGATATGTACTAAATGTAATTCTTAAGACTCCTTACAAATTCCATCCTCTCATAAGGAATTTTCATATTAGTACATCTTTTGTGGGTACCATCCCCACTAGGGTTTACTCTCTAATCAAGAGGTTCCCTAATTAACAAATCTAGTGTCATTATGTATTGTTATCTTTCTATGGTTTTTGTTTATATTGATTGCATGTTTCAAATTCAATAAGGTTAATAAATTTTTTTATTATCAAATAATAGATTCACCCCCCCTCCCCCCTCTCAGTTATCTTGGTGGAATTTACTTTCTAACAATTAGTATTAGAGCAATAGGTTCTTGAAAGAAAAGTTTAACAACTTAAGTAGATCTATGGTGAGTCATTTTAGAAAAGAAAGTCCTAGGTTTGATGGATTTAACTATGACAAATGGAAAGAAAAGATGAAGACACATCTGCTATGTTTAGGACCAGAATATTGGTTGATTACAAAGAGTGACAAGACTATCATCGAAGAAGACAAAATTGAAGACTGCACTAAGAAAGAAAGAGATATATTCATGTGTAACATACTTGCAAGAGAAGCACTTTTGTCAGCCCTTCTTGAGAATGAATACATTCAAGTACCAACTCTAAAAACATCTCATTAAGTTTGGTTAGCTTTGGAATCTACTTTTGAAGGTGATAAACATGCTAAGAGAATCATATTACAAAATTGGATATGTTTATTTCAAGAAGCAAAGATGATGGAAGATGAATTTGTTAGAAGTTATATTGGTAGAATATCAGAGATTGTTGCAGGTATCAAGGCTTGTAAAGGAAACAAGACTAAAGATGATATCATATGTAAGATATTGAAAACTCTAACCCCGGTGTTTAAGAAAACAACGCAGATGACTGAACAAGTCATACCTTGTACTGAGAAATTCACCAGAGAGACTCTTCTTGGAAGATTAGAAGCAACAGAGATAGGTTTGAGACAATTTGGAGATTTTTCTAGAATTGAAACTACATTCAGCACACTTAGTGTTCACCCTACTTTGTCAAGAAGTGCAAGTTTCAATGGAGATTATTCCAGTAATATCAGATCTAAGACTAAAGAAGACATAAAGATTGAACAAGGAATTGCCTTTCTTGTAAAAAGAGAACCAGATGGGAAAAAAAAATTAAATGTTGGACATGCCAAGAATATGGTCATTTTGCATCTAAATATCCTAAGAAAGTGAAGAAATATAAGAACTTTAAGCCTAGAAGACCTAAAGAATGTTATTATGCTAATGATGAAGAATTTGAAACTAGCATTGAGAAATTCTTAAGTGAAAGTACTAACGCAAGTGATGACATAGGATTTATTGCAATAAAATAAGAAAACTCTGAAATTGAAGTTAGAGAAGAAAAAGCTTTAGTATCTCAAGTTGAAAAGAAAACCGATTGGATCATAGACAGTGGTTGTTCACATCATATGATTGGCAATATGAAATTTTTTATAAAGTTTAACAATTATGATGGATGAATTGTTAGAATTGGAAACAATACACCTTGCCAAATAAAAGGAATAGGATCTATTATGCTTAATGGAAAGACTAACACTGATGATGTTTACTTTGTGGATAGATTGAAGCTTAATCTTTTAAGTTTTGGATAGTTAGTTGACAAGGGATATCAAGTTTCATTTACTGACAAGACTTGTGTGATCAAGGATAAAAATGGTAAAATGATTGGAACATGAGCAAGAACCAGAGGTAATGTATCTCAGTTGAAACCTACTAAGATGACATGTTTGATTGCTAAAATTGATGACAATTGGTTATGACACAAAAGGTTTTGTGACATGAACTTTGATAACATTGTGAAAGCAAGTACCACATTTGCAGTAAGAGATTTTTCTAAAATTGTGAAACCTACTAACACGGTATGTAAAGAATGTGTTATGGCAAAGAAGAAAAGAAGTTCTTTTTCCAGTAAGAAGTTCACCACAATAGAAAAATTAGAAATTGTTCATACAGATCTGAGTGGTCCCACAAGGACTAGAGGATTCTATGGTGAAAGGTATTTTATGATACTTGTTGATGATTTTACTAGAATGATGTGGGTAGCCATTCTTAAAGAAAAATCAGAAGCTTTTGATAAGTTTAGATTGCTTAAGAACAAAGTTGAGAATGAATCAGGAATGCAGATTAAATGTTTAAGATCTGATAGAGGTGGAGAATTTACTTCAAAAGAATTTAATACTTTTTATGAAGTGAATGGCATTAAGAGACATCTTTCAGCCCCTAGAACACCTAAGAAAAATGGTATTGCTGAAAGAAGAAACAAACTAGTAACTAAGGCAACAAGAGCTATGTTGTTTGAGAATTATGTAGCAAAGACATTTTGGAGAGAAGCAGTGAATACAATAGTGTATACAATAAATCGAGTACAAATCAAAGAAGATATAGAAAAAACTCCTTATGAATTATAGTTTGGACATGCACCATCAGTAAAATATTTCAGAATTTTTGGAAGTAAGTGTTATATTAAGAGAGATGATGACATTGGTATGTTTGACCCGAGAAGTGATGAAGGTATGTTTCTTATTTATTCATTGAAAAGAAAAGCTTATAGATGTTTTAATAAGAGAAATAAGACTATTGTTGAGAGCACAAATTTTAAAGTGGATGAAAAGTTCATAATTTAGGAAAGAATACTTGATTATGATTCAGATGAAGAAGTCTATCCTAAAATTGATCAAGAAAATGTTGAGTTATTTTATGAAACTAATAATGAGTTGCAGAATGAGATTCATGTTGAGGAACCAAGAGAATAACTGAGACTAGAATCTAGAAGTGAAGCAAGAATTGAGACAGTAACACCTAATAAGAATTTGATAAGGAACCATCTTGTTGATTAGAATATTGGGAGCAAAGAAAAATGAGTCATGACAAGAAATAAGGTACAAGAAGAACTATGTTTGATTTCTCAAATTGAACCTAAGACTACTAATGAAGCTTGTAAAGATAACAATTGGATTCAACCAATGAAGGAAGAATTAGATTAGGATTGAAAAGAACAATACTTGGGAATTGGTCCCTAGACCTAAGGAAAAGAATGTTATAGGAAATAAATGGGTTTTTAGAAACAAGATGAATGAACAAGGAGAAGTTGTAAGAAATAAAGAAAGATTGGTATGTAAAGGATACTCACAACAAGAAGGTATTGATTATGAAAAAAATTTGCACCTTTTGTAAGAATTGAAGTAGTAAGAATGTTTTTGGCCTATGAAACTTATAAGAAATTCAAACTATATTAAATGGATGTGAAGTCAACATTTCTAAATGGAGAATTGGAAGAAGAAGTCTACATTGAGAAGCCAAATGGTTTTCCTTTGAATCAAGAAGGAGACATGGTATGTAAACTAAACAAAGTTTTATATGGACTAAAACAAGCACCTAGAACCTAGTATGCAAGATTGGAGAAATATTTGGTAAAATTGAGATTTTCTAAAGGCACCGCAAACAGTAATTTGTATATGAAAGAAATAGAGAATGGTTTATTGATTGTAGTTATTTTTGTTGATGATATAATCTTTGGAGGTGAAGATGAAGTGAGTTATAAATTTGCTGATGAAATGAAGATAGAGTTTGAGATGAGCATGATTGGAGAAATAGAATTTTTTCTAGGATTACAAATTGTGAAAAATAGTGATGGTGTTTTCTTATCTCTGACTAAGTATCTGAAAGACTTATTACAGAGATTTGGTTTGGAAAATTGTAATCCTTTCGGTACACCTATGATAACTGGCCATAAGTTATCTAGCATAGATGAGACTACTATAGTTGAACAAAGGAAGTACATATCTATTCTTGGAGGTTTGCAATATTTAACTCATACAAGACCAGATATATCACATGCATTTGGCATTGTTACAAGATTTTAGGTAGATCCTAAAGAATCACATTATGTAGCAATAAAAAGAATACTCAGATATTTGAAAGGTACAAGTGATTATGGGTTGTGGTATGATAAAAAAATAATTTTACCCTATGTACATATACAGATGTGGATTGGGGAGGTAGTGTGGATGACAAAAAGAGTACAAGTGGTGGAGCATTTTTTCTTGGAGGAAGATTAGTTTCTTGGCTAAGAAAGAAATGGAATTGTATCTCACATAGCACAATAGAAGCAGAATATGTAGTAGCAACAAATAATTGTAATCAGATAATATGGATGAAACAAATGTTGAAGGATATTGGAATCAAGTTCAATGAGCCTGTTATCATACACTGTGATAACACCAATACAGTATGTCTAAAAATCTTGTGTTACATTCTAAAACAAAACATATAGAGATCAAGTATCATGTTGTAAGAGAGAAATTAATAGAGAAAGAAGTTAGACTTGAGTATATTAGCACAAAGGATAAGATTGTAGATATATTTACAAATCTCTTACCTAAAGGTACATTTGAGTAATTGAGAGGTATGCTTGGGGTTATGCCCCAACCTAATTTTGAGTAATGATGCAGAAAGTTGCATCAGTCTAGTGGTATAGAGCACTATCTTTCTAGACTGTATGTTGATGCTTCCTCTATGGGGGAGTATCTATGTTTTTGAGTTGATTCATGAAGGACTCTTTGGTAAAAGGTATCTTCAAACAATGTCTTTGGATTTTTGAGCTTGTATTGAATTGACATAGTGATGTTTACCTTGTCATTGATGTCAATGGGGGAGAAGGATACATGAAAAAAATTTGATGATTGATGAAGAGGATTTGAAAAGATAATGCAGAACAACAGAGTTGCACTTTGGTATTCATGGAACTTGGATGTTTTTCATCTATGTTGCCATCGATGCCAATGGGGGAGATTGTTAAGAATGAAGGTTGAATATGTATTATGAGGGAGTATTCTAGTATTTTTGTAGTAGTTTCATGTTGCATTTATGACTATGTTTGTCATTGATGTCAACACACTGATTATACTGGAGATTAGCAGAGAAGCAGGCAGTGTTTGAATTAGCGCACATGGAAAATTTTAGATTAAGTTATGCAAAGTGGAGGACATGTTTCTTATGGTTTCCTAATATTATGGTTAAGAGTGCGTATGTAAATTCAATTGTTTATGTCATTTATGAGTAACCTAGTGGAAACTATATTTCTGTTAGTGTTCATGAGAAGCGGCTTGTAATAATTGGATTATATCTCCTAACAGGGATAGAATCTAGTCATGCAAAGTTATACAGAGGTTGAAGATATTAAGAAGGTGACTAGAATGAGACAACATAGTCAGAGGTCACACGTGTGAAGATTTATTAAGTTTGTGAGTTGACAGTTTTATGTAATTATGGAAATATTATGTAACGTGTAATGTTTTGTATTTTGTAATTGGTTAATCTTAATTGGATGACTCAATTATGAAATATTGTGCATGGTATAAAGGAAGGATTGTTTTCCTTAATTGAGAAGACAGAAAATATGAATTAAGAAGTATATGATGCGAAGGTGAAACAGTGATTGATGCGAAGTGAGAAAATCTGGTAGTGAGATCTGGTGAAGCATTTGGTGTGGTTTTGGCATAGACAAAGGAGAGAAGATAAGTTGTTGAAATCAATAATTGTTGCTACTATTCTGTTTAGATAATATAAAGATTAGTTGGACTATAGTACCCCCATAGTTCGCTTTCAATTTTTCAGTGCCATACTCTTTTAGGCCACAATGTATGTGTGCAAATCTTATTATTTCAGTGATTTTTGATGATCTGAATTATGATTATGATTATGTTATGATGTCATATGATCTCATATTTAGATGTTAATGTTATTATGATGTGATGCTTATGTTTTAGTTGGATTATGATGTACTTACCCCATACTAGCATGTGTATGTTGTTCGTATGTATGTATCTATTTTATGTGTCTGTATGGTAGAGGGTGGAGGCGTAGTTACTTGCTTTGTCGAGATCCACACGACTGATCGTACCCTACCATTGTTTGCCATTTATTGTATGTACATGCTTTGATTTTTGATGACAGGTTTGCAGGTACAGGGCATCATCTTCCCTAAATTGGCAGGAGTGAGCATGCCCAAAAATATACTCATCTCAATGGTAAAGAGGGGAGGTAATAGATGGACCCAAAAACCCTAAATCTAAGCCCAATTATCCTAATTATTGGATAAGTATCCGTTGACCACCTTACCCAAATTTGTCAGGTGACAAAGTTCGTAGATTCCATCTTTGAGTTTGTATGTTTATTTGATGGTCCTGATTTTATTGCTGGTTTGATTATGTGATTTTCTATTATTATGGAATTTAATATTATAATTGTAAAATAATATTAAATTTATTTCCTATGTTATTATATGATTTTTAATTAATTAAAAATTAAATATTAGGATATTTGATATTAATTAATTAATTGTGTGAAAATATATTTGAGTTGTCCATTGGTTATTAAATTAATATTTATTGCATGACTTAATGGTATGAAATATTAAATTTATTTAATAATGGATTTTAATTTTTAACATGTGCTTTATTGTATTTGAAATTGTCTTGGTTGAATATGTGACAACTTGTCTTTAGGAGACTAAGTTGAGTTGTGCACAATTATGTTTATTTTAATTATTTATTTGTAGTTTCTCTCAACAAAAGAGGGAGAGTTGGATTAGGAGTTCTAATTGTGAGTCATCTAGGGTTTTGCTTGTTTAGTGGAGTTGAATCCCTAATAGGGGGATTTTTGCATTCATTTGGAGTTAATGAGATTTTTGGAGAACTTTGGAGAGAGCTATTGGAGTTATTTTTTTGAAAGTTGCTTTGTGTTCTTGAGCATTTTTGTGTGTGTGTTTGGATTTTTGGGTAAAGACTGTTTGTATCTGGATTCGAGGATTGTATGCACTGTGATTTAGTTCTGCAGGTGGAGCTTTTCTATTTTCAGATCTGAGGGTTTCAACATTCTATAGGCCTTCTTATTCAGTATTTGGCATTGGAATTGAGGTAGGGATTTGTGGAGTTTTCCTATGATTTCATCAGTAGTTCCTTCTGTAATTTCTCTAGTTTGTTTCAATTTATAGATATAGATCTATTTTCTGTATATGCTTTCATTTTGGGGTTTAGAAAGCTCGTAGGATTGTTATTTTATATTTTTATGCAAACTTGGCACAGTAGGCTTATGCTGCCCGATTTTAGATTAAAAATTCATCCTAGAACTCGTAGAAAATGAAAAAATCAATCTCTATATAGTTAGTTCTATAGTTGGAATAAATTAAATAAATGGGTTATTGTCAAAAACCCAATTTGAGTGAAAATTCCTCATTCTGGAAAAAAAATGAATATTCTCTATTAAAATACATAGTAAAAAAAAAATAGTACCAGTAAAGATAAAATTAGATTTAGAAACCCAATTTGTAATGTATTGTAATTCCTTGTTTTGGGTTAGAAAAGACAGGATAGAGAAAGGACAAATTTGGGCTTGCATTTGCAATAACCCAATATTTTTCCATTTCTAGAAAAAAATGGCTCTGTACCATCTTTTCCATTTTCAAAATTTATTTATACTTGTAAAAATAAAATTAAGTGTTAGTTTGCATGTTACAATATAACTATATGTTTAGTCAAATACAAAATAAAAATGTATTAAATTGTTTAAAAAATATATATATAAGTCTCTTTTGAAAAGTTTGGCATTTGGTTTATATAAAATAATTTATAAAACAAAATTTAAATTTTTTTTTTATTAAGGGCAAGGTGGGAGGTGGGGCCCACACCCCTTACCTCCCCCTCCCCTCACGCCTCCTTAATTGTGCGTAGTAGTCTGCCTCGCACGACAGACTAGGCTACCGTCGGCAAGCTAGCTTGCCGTGTAGGCAGGGTGGTGGGTGGCCACGGGCCCCCCACATTTTGATTTGGTTTATTTCGGTTCTATGTTAGATTCTTTTTAATTTGTTGAAATTTATTTTTATTTTATTTTATTTTTTATATGTTATTTTGTTATAATATTATAATATGTTATGTTTAATTTATTAATAATTTATATAATGATTTATTTGAATTGTTAATTAATTTATATATAGTATATTTATAATTTGTAATGAAGTAATTAATGACATTTTTAATTTGAGATTAGTTGGATTTGTATGATGTTAAATTAGTAAATGTATTAATTTTTGTTAGTATATTTTAATATTTAGCATTAATTAAATTTGTTATTAGGATCCATATCTAATAATGCTTTTCATTCAATTGTTATTAAATTAATAATAATTGGGAAATTAGAATTTAGTTGTCACTATTTTTGTTTAGTGAATTTCTTTTATTGATGAATAAATTAGGTCTAGTTGGCGATTAGATTTGAGTTTTGTCAGCCAAATGGGTTATGAGATTACCATAAATCTAAACTAGGAATGTTATATATTTATATTGTTTAATTTTGTCATTGATAAGTATGCAGTTATATGTTCGAACTAAATTTTTATTTAAGCATTAGACTGTTAAAGCTCTTTGATATTGATATATGCATCATTTTACTATTGAAATTGGTTGTTTTCTACAATATGGTTTTATCTTTCCTAAGTGTTGGGTTTGTCAGTTTTATGGGAACTAGATGACCTAGGAAAGAAAGAGGCTTAGGAATTATCTATTATTCATGTTGTTTATCATGTTTGGCATGAGTGTGATCTGTTTATGTTCCAAATGACCTTATAGGCTCTTGTTGTATTATGTGAATTCAATGATTATGTTTATGTAGTCAATCCTAGTTTCTATGATGATTCTGGATGTGAGACTATCTATTTTATTTATGATTTGATCTAGGAGAGATCTTTGAGCCTAGGGTAGTTTACCTAGATATGTGTTAGGAGGTGGCTTGCAATAAGTGTTAGGGGAAACAAGTGGCTGCCAGGATCACTTATTGTAAGTATTTGTAATCAAGTGATAACTTAATAAATTAAGGGGAAATAAATGAACCTAATAAGATAGGTTCCTTGCCCATGCTTGAGTGCTAGTACAGACTAAGATGGGAATGGAGATGATGTTGGCCACCTTGAGAGGTGTGTCTAGCATAGTTAATGGCTTCATCTGTATGAGAAGTCATTGATTCGTGTATGGTCACTTGAGTGTCAGGATCTAGAGAGATTACCAGGATGAGACTCAAGGGTTAGACGTACATGATGACACCTACCTATGCATAGTTTAGTTATCCTACATGGTCAGTTGCCTCTAGATTAGTGAGTCATACCTTTCACTATACTTGTTGACCCTGAGTTAGTAAGCTTTTAGGATTCCTTTCCTAGTAGTGTTTCCTGATTTGATTTGATTATCCGATTGGGGTCTGATGTTATCTCCTCAGCACGGTGGGGTAGACCTTTGTGGTTCTACACGGACGGGTGGTAGTGATTCTTTACCATTTGAGATTTGATGTCCTGGTGCCGGTGCTTGATGGTGTCTTGCAGTTGGATTCCTGATGTTGTTTCTTCATTGATGTTCTTTGTATTTATATTCTTTTATGTATATCTTGTATTAGAGTATCGCATGTGATACCTAATCTGGTAATTGTAATTTAGTTATTAGAGTGATTACTGCATACCTTGCGACATGTGTAGTGGATGTATGTTTATTAGAATTTATGAATATTCATGAGATGTAATCAATATGATGTAATTGTTGTATTTAATTTATAGAATCATTTGTTGATGTTATTTAATGAGTTATGTTAGAAAGTAATACTACGTCATGGGACCCATTAGTTTTGTAACCTATGTATGTGATGTGTGTTATGTGAGATAATGGTTAATGCATTCATGTGATTGTATATCTTAATTGTAAACTTTAGAAAAAAAAAATTATTCACCTAAACTTAGTATCATGTTCTAGGTTAGTTTCTTTTGGGTTCCCTGGTGGGGCGATACATGGACAGTGTGTTTAGTGATCTTGCCCTTGAAGCTATATAGACAGTGGGTCCTTCTGCCTTCCTTAAACTCCTAACAAGGTTTCAATATTTTCACAGGGATTCAAAGTCTCCTAACAGGGACTGATATGTATTGAATGTAATTTATAAGACTCCTTACAGAGTCCATCCTCTCACAAGGAATTTTCATATTAGTACATCTTTTGTGGGTACCATCCCCACTGAGGTTTACTCTTTGATCAAGAGGCTCCCTAGTTAAAAAATCTAGTGTCATTGTGTATGGTTATATTTCTATGGTTTTTGTTTATATTGATTGCATGTTTCATATTCAATAATGTTAATAAAATTTATTTTTATCAGATAACTGATTCACACCCCCTCTTAGTTATCTTGGTGGACTTTACTTTCTAACATATCAAACTCCTCATGATTAGCAATAACTTTGTTCAGTTCCTCAACTTCTACATCATATTCCCCTTCTAGCATCTTCTCATGTAATTTCACCCCCAGCTTGTTGTGAATCCTATTATGATTCCCACAAGTTCTCAAGCACTCTCTTCATTTTGTTGAATCTCTTTGTCAATAGGAAAACCGTTGTGTCTACGCTTACATTTTTCATTTGTCTCACCATTTTTTGGTTCGCTATATGTATATCATCACACTTCTTTTTCCACTTTATATTCTTTGTAGACTTCCTCTTTCCAGCAAAGCTCGACACCTCCATTCTTATCATTTTTGCTTGAATAATTACTTAGCTCTGTGAAATATGAATCTTTGTGTGTTCTACACAATCAAACTGTATGGATTTTATCCTGATCACATATGTCTATAATTAATATGTTCCTTCATGTGATGCATAACATCCCATTAATGTAGCCCCTTTTGTACTCCTCGAGTTTTAAAATATCAGAATGTTCATCGTTGTATACTATAGCGACATATGACCAATGGTGGCACCTTAGAATGGCTCCTTTTTTTTTTTCTCCTAGTCATCGGCATAGGCTACCCCACATACTCCATCAATCATCAGTCTAGCCGATTTCCCCCTTCACCTCTAGTGAAACTTACACTAATGAGTTTTTCACTATAGCTTTCCTCGATATTGTTCCATCTTTTATCGACATATCTCACAACGATGTGCTTATCGGCTATCAATTTGATTTGTTTTTCTCTCCGCTGCTGGTGAAATCTTTTTCAATGACTATATCAAAGTGACCTTTCTCGATGACTCCATACCCTTCCTCAGTGTGACATACAATGATATGTCCATCAGCCATCAGTCTAGCTCAAATCTTGCATAGATCCTAACATATGTTTGTAATACCCCAAAAATGGGCTATATGTTCATTAACCTCCAATATCAACAATTCGAATGAAATCAACATCAAAGTCCTAACCTAAGGCACATCTAAACATCATTGAATCCTAATTGATTATCTTAAATTCTGCATCGGAGAATATTCCTAGTAATATTCCTAATTATCTTAATTATCTTTAATTTAATGATTATTTGGCAATAAATCACATTTATCCTAAAGTTTGATTAATTGAATATTTTCATATTTAATTAATTAGATTTAATATTTGCCACTTAATTATGTAATTAAATTTAATTCTATCTATTATTAATTGTATTATTTAATTTTGACAATAAATCTAATATCATATGAATAATTGATTAAATTCTTATTTAATTAATTAAAGCAAGTTGTCATTATTTAATAATATAATTTTTAATAAAAGTTTGATTAAATAGTTAATTAACCCATAAATTAATTATTTATTTTCAAAAATCAGTTAAGTTGGAAATAAATCACTTTATTATTAAATTAATTCATAAATAAAACATGCACAATCATAAAAGCAGACAACTATCAATTATCAATTAAAGCTAAACTCTATTTTGAGTTAAAACTTAGCTTTTGCATGTTTTTGTGAGTTAATTATCCTTTATTTAAAAATAACTCAAAAATCAACCTGAGTTATTTGAGTGATTTATGGCTTTTATCCATGCACCTCCAAAGCCCTAGATTTCTATAAAAACAAGGCTCAACTCTTCATAATTCATCTCATATTTTTGCACAATCACACTGGAGAATTAGAATTGAAGAATCAAAGCTCTTGCGAATCGACATCTTTGTGAGATCAATCTTATTTTTGCATTCATATTGTATATCATTGTTAGATTAGCATTGCATATCAATTTTCAATAGCATTCATAGCATATCAATTTCATATTAGCATAGATTCATATCAGTTTTTATCATTCTTATTGCATAGAAAATATAAAAAATATAGATTAATTGCATTCAATCTCATATCTAGATCAATTGCATTCAAATCTTTCATTTAGGTGTCGTCTAGGTCACTGATCTCGATTACAATCTGAGAACATCAATCTCGCACCTACTAGAAGGTAGTAAATCGCTTGGTTAGAGTAGATTTCAATTTTGCATGATTTTGATTATAGCTAACCTCTAATGTTTTACTGAGTGTTGTGTCTATAGATCAGGTACAAAATCCACACACACATTTCTAGCGCCCACCGTGGGGCCTTGAGCCTCATTCTCTTCATTTTTATCTAATTTTATATATTTTTGGCATCACTTTTTCATCATTTTTGTGCAAACAGGAAAAATGCCGCTTACGAGCAATCTAACGCCGCTTACGAGAAATTTGTTCACGCCTACAAGCATTCTGCTTACGCCTACAAGCATTCTGCTCATGCCTACAAGCATTTTGCTCACGCATGTGACAGTTTTAGTCACGCATCTGACAGTTTCAGTCACGCATCTACCAGTTTCAATCACGCATCTGACAGTTTCAGTTACGCATTTGCCAATTTTAGTCACATATCTACCAGTTTCAGTCATGCCTATCAGTATTTAAATCACACCTATGAGTATTTAAATCACGCCTGGGCACATTTTAGTCACGCCTGTGCTCATTTCAATCACGCCTATGCCTATTTTGATCACGCCAGCTTTCTATTTTCTGATTTGTTTTTTTTTTTAAATTTTGGCATTTTCAGAATCCGTGCCACTCTAGAAAATTGGCACCCATTTTTTTGTGAAATTTTCACATATGGTATTGAAAGTTTAAGTGTGATATATCATTGGAAAGCTCTTTCCAAGCCAAATCCAAGCATGTTGGTTTCATTTTCAAATTTTGCCATTTGATCATAGAATTTGCATATTTGTACTTTTAGATTATTGATTTCTAACGCTTACAGTTTGCTGTTGATTTGTCTTAGTTTTGTACTTTCAGACATGTGCTAAATTCTGGATTGCAGAGTGTTGGATCTAAGGTATTCTTCTCAAGCTAATAATATTTCAATTTGGATCCTAAAACAAATCTCTTATGTGTCTGGCTTGTGTGCATCGTTTCATGCTTTGATCTATTTCTACACACTTGCATAATTGATACTAGGTTGTGACCCCTTAAGGATTCATTAAGTAGTCTTAGATACTTGTGATTGATCTTGATTGCTATCTTGGGTTATTGGACTCGCTAATCCGCCGGCCCCTCATTTCCACCCCGTGGTTGCAATCTCAGTGCCATAAAGGGGAGGGGTCAACAGGACAAAAGCGTTAAGTGTTCCACTTGGCAACCCTTTTGTGCTTTTAGGAACTCACTTGTTTTCTAAGTTGGAGAATCATTTTCAGCTTGTGTGAGGTGTTAAGTGTTCCACCTTGTGGACTCATCTTATATTCGCTTTAAGCGTTAAGTGTTCCTCTTTCTTCTTTTTGGGTACTTTTGGTAGATTTTCTTTTGGGAATATATCTGTGCTCACATAGTAATTAGGCCCTATGAACACTATTCATGATTCTTGAGAGATTGGATTCCTAGAGAAATCTTTCTTGACGACAGAATCCTTGTAGGTAGGGAGGATACTTAGTGCATTTCACATTCAACTTGGTTAGTGCATCTTCTCTTATTGATCGACACATTCTCTTTCCGGAGAGGTTGATAGATCACATGGGGTTGATATCATGAGCTTTGATGAATCAAAATTGGTTAGTGCATCTTCTCTTGTTGATTGATACATTCTCTCCCCGGAGAGGTTGATAGATCACGTGGAGTTGATATCACAGACCTTGGTGGAACAAAACTTTGTCTTAGCATGTCGGATTCATCTGCTTGCTTTGTTTGGGTTAAAAGTGAAGAGGTGTCAAAACCTTGAATCTGGAGCCAAGTCCCCTTGTGGTATAAATCTGTGAGTCACCTTTAGAGAGGGTTAACCATAGCGGACAATCCCTTCATAGGGAAAACTACGTTGACGGAACCTCAAGCGGTAATAGCCATTTTCACCATGGTAGTGACAGCCGCTATATAAATGTCCTTGTGGAAGAAATCTCCACGGGTATGGTTCATTGTTGGTTTGTCAGATCTCCCTAGCAGCTCTTGAAGATTAAGTTCTCAGACTGTGTCAAAACCCTGGTGCGTCGGGATTGGAGTTCACCCCTTTGAATCATAAAAGTTGCAGAGTCAAGCCATTACTAAAAACACTAGAGAGGCCAATTTTTCATTTTCAGGTATATGTGTGTTATTGCAAAACTTTTCAGAACATACACAATTAGTACTCTCAGGGATTAGCACAATTTGGTCACTTGATTGTTCATGTGCAAGGTTGCTTTTGCCCTTGTTCATTATTTTTAGACGTGCTTGGAATCACTTGCTTGCTGTTCTGCGTGCTTTTTTATCTACTTGGCTATTAAAAATGATCAAATCTGGATAGTACAATTTGCAAACAATCCAAAACTGAAGACCTTAAATTTTGCAAAAATTGACGTAAAATCTTTTCTGGAGTCAAAAGTCATTTCAGGAAGTCAAAAGTCATACGAGTTTTGTCAAATGTCATTTCAGTATTGCCCATCTGTCGTATGATTGAGAACCCAGTGTCGTACGAGTTTTCATGCCAGCAAATTCAAGAAAGTCAAAACCCTGTTAGCAACTATCGTACGAGTTTTGTCAACTGTCATTTCATTTCTACCCAACTGTCGTACGATTTTAGCAACTATCGTTTCATAGACTATCTAGTGTCGTACGAGTCTGCAGAGTGTCATTTGGAAAATTTTGAAGAGTTGTCAGAAAATTGTCAGAATTGTCAGATATTTAGCTTTTTCAGCCTATTTCTAGAATCTATCGAACAAATCACTGTGTCAGGAACAGAGCAGTAGCCATTGAGAATCAGTACACATGTCTCAAAGAATCAGTAAACAAGAGGAAGAAGCTCTGATCGCCGCTATAATGAAATAGATACATGCTATGCAAGTCTAGCTTGACAAACTTGAGAAAGAAAAGGAACCTAAAGAGTTCTCCATGGAAACTCTATGCTCTTTTCCATTTGATAAAGAATTGTACATGTCACCATGCCCTCAGACAAAATGTGAGCAACGTGACAACCCTTATGATACTTCTTCCACAGAGAGTGACACATCAAGCTTTGGAGACTATGCTGACTATGATGATAGACAATGTAATGATACCTATGACACCTCTGTTCCTAAGAGTCCTCCTTGTCGTGTGTTCCTACTTACTACAAATGGGCCGTCACATTGGATAGATCGTGATGGTGATCCATATGATTCTAATTTTGAAAGAGACTTTGATGGCTTTTGTGGACAATACCTTGATTATGATCCATCTACTACTGCTAAGGACTATAAAATACATCGTGCTAGCTTGAAACGTCAATACTATAAGGATCTCTCCTCTAAGAACTCTCCAGCTGAAAATAAAGATTATCTTCTCAAGAAAGATCATGTTAATGTTGGACCTTTGTCTTGTGATGGTTCCCTTCCATCCCCTACTTCCTCCAATACTCGTACATTTCCTAAAGCTTCTGAGTCTTTCAAATCTTTCACAGAATGTTCATCTGACACAAGCCCTGATACTTTTCATGCGGTTCCCTATAGTTATCCTCTAGGGCTACCTCTTAAAGAAACTCAAGCTAACCTTCACTTGGCTGCAAATACTTTCAATAATGATAAACCTAAAGAGCCTAAGCCTTCATATGCTATAATCCCTACTTCAGCTAGTCCTTCACCATATCTTCCAAAGTCTTCCATACCATTCCAACATAATTCTTTGTCCTTAGAAGTGGCTCTATGTCAAGAGGACTCTGAAAATGATGAAGAAAAGAACATAAAGAAAGATCAAGATCAAGAACCCTCCATGTCATCCAATCCCTTTCGTGATGTCTCTTATCCACTTCATGGTTCTTTTGATCCTGCACACCCTTTCCAATGCATTCCATCATGTCTTAAGTCTTCTCCTAAGCAAGATCATGCTACTACTTACACTATTGAACTTATTGACAATCAAAATGACCTTACTACACTTGTGCTTTCCAAAGATGATACTTCCATTAAGGTTGATAAAAATGGTGTTGTTATTTCCAATGTTGAGCCTATTGAAAATCAAGAGAAAAATTATATGCTTGTGTTATCCAAAGATCCTTGTCAAGATCAAAGTCTTCCATCTTCTTATTCTACCACTCCATGTTCACTTCCACTTTCTACTCTTCCTAAGTCTTTGCAAGCTTTGAAAAATCCTATTAAAGAAGGTGCTCATATTCATGATGTCCATGATTCTATTGAAAATTCTAATGCTCACTCTGAAGATGCTGATATCCTTGGTTGTCATATAGATGCTGATGAACTTATTGATTATCCTTTTGCGTCTTCCACTTCCATCCTTAGAACTCTTCCACCACTACTAAGGGCTCCACATCTTCCTTCCATCTTGGGTCCTTATGTCCCTTCACCCTCCCCTCCTAACTTTCCTAATTTTCCATCCATCTTGGGTCCTTATGTCCCTTCACTTTCCCCTCCTAACTCTCTTAATTTTCCATCCATCTTAGGTCCTTACATACCTCCATCTCCTATCTTTCCTCAAGATCAACATAGATGCATACCCTTGAATCCTTTTCATCCACCCACCCATCTAAACCAGTCATATCCTCCTTCTTCCACAAGTCCCAAGTCTTTTGGGAGTAACTTGAATGTTCAATACAAGAAAAAGAAGCAATACAAGAATCCATCAAAAAAAGAAGATCACCATGTCTCCTCTAATAGACATGGAAACATAAAGTCAAAAGAGATATCTAAGAAAAAAACTACAAGACAAGTATGGGTTCCGAAATCCATCATTGAAGATATTCTCTCTAGATCATCAAAAGGAAATAAAAATCCTATGGCTATATGGATTCCAAAGTCTCTCTTGAAAGAGTCTGGTGTTGAGCAAAAAGTGAAATTGACATTCAAGCTTCCAAAGGCTTCCACTTCATTTCCCTCCAAAAATATTCTTTCATTCCATGTGCCTAAACCTCAACCTCTGCTATCCATTCGCCATATTCCTTCATGTATTCTTTCATTCACATTTCCTCCACCCTCTTGCCACCCTTCAAGGTGTGTGTTTACGTTGATCTTGCCTTCCTTTCCAACTACCCTTTCTGTAGACACCGAAAAATCCTTCAGAAAATAAATTATTTTGTTTTCTGAAAATCTTTGATGACATCATCATTTATTAATTAATTAATTATTTAATTAATTAATTTATTTTTATGGCATTAAATCCCTCTCTCTTAATTAAAAATCTTTAATTAAGGAATCTAGCCTAAAAATGTCATTTGGACATTATCCCTAATTTATTAATTATTTAATTAATAAATTGACTAAAAACTTTAAAAATAAATTAATTTATTTTTTATCCCAAACTTGGCCAATTTCCTTAAGACCACTAACCTCTTCCAAAATCTTCTAATCCCTTCTTAATTTCGATTAAAAAACTAATCCCATCTTTTCTAACCCTAATCCCAAGGTTAAATATTTAATTTTCATATTTATTGAAAATATTTTAATAAATATTCCTAAAACTTAAGCTTTTGGAATGAATAACTTTTATTCCATGAAACTAAGGAGAAATCTAGACTCTTCTAGAATCTTCTCAAATCCACCCTCTTCACCCATCCTAATCCTTTTTTTGTCCTAATCTAATCCTAATCCTACCCTTAAACCTTTGTGCAATCCTAACCAACCTTAAGACTTTCCTAAACCAAAGCAAAGTCTTTCCTTCCAAATATCTCAACCACAAAGCATTTATTGCTTCCCCAAAGTCTTCAAAGCCTCTTAAAGCCCATTCATTGCTCTTACAAGCATTTATTTGGAGAGTTATGAGCTTGGAGCCCCCTTTGTTGACTCCTCTTTGCCCTTCCCTTCATCCACTCACCTTGTGACATGTGTCACCTCCTGATTGGCTGAGAACTAGCACAATCCATGTGCTTCCCTTTGAGTGAATCTTGGCCTCTCTTAAGGATTTCAATCCTGGCCATTCATTCTTCCTACCCCAAGCCTTTAGAAATCCTATAAATACCCTCACTTCCTAAGGCAAATCATCTTTTCACTCTCAAACTCAATAGCAAAGTTATAATGCCATTTTCATTCTAGCATAAGCATAAACTCATCATTTTAGATCATTTTCAAGCTTAAATCACATCTAAATTAGCTTAAATGGATTAACATAGATTCATTTCTTGTTTAATCAATCTTAGTTCATCTTTTAGCTTTGCATATTTGTGTGTTCTTGAGGCCTTTGAGGCAAAATAGGTTCCTCATACCTATTTTGTGTCATTTTGGGTCTTCTTGATCCTCAAATCATCATTTATTTTGCATGCTCCAAGTGCTTGAGTTTGCACACCCACATCCATTTATATCCAAGCATATCAAACGGTGCATGGGCGCATCCGTTTTAGGCTTAAACTGAGGTGGCTTTGATTTTAGTTTGTTTACCATTAAATTTGATTTGATAATATGCTATGACGTTTGTTTGTCTTTGGCCTTCAAAACAGGTTTAGGTGCACGCTCAAATCCTAGTCTACATTCTGGCACGCCCGGTGGGACTCAAACCACAATCATTTTGATGAAATTATACTTTATATGCTTGTATTTTGCAGGAAATAAAAGAAATGTCACCTTCATGAAAAGAAATGATGCCTCCAGCAATTAAATGTTGCCTTCAAATAAAGAAATGTCGCCTTCATCAAAAGAAATGTCACCTACAAAGAATCCAATCACGCCTTCATGCAATTAAATCACGCCTTTGAGGAAAGAAATGACGCCTATGAACTCTATTTTCACGCCTGCATAACTGAGATTTTCCTGTTGTCGATAACTTCTGTTACGTCCCAGAATTCTCTTCTGTCACCTTCTTGTAATAAAATCACGCCTGTGACGAAAGAAATCATGCCTGTGACGAAAGAAATCATGCCTCTGCATTTTTATCTGTCGCCTTTTGAGGTACAGAATGTCGCTTGTAAAAATGAAGTGTCACCTCTGCACTTTCCAGCGTCGCTTATAAGCTGGACAGTGTCGCTTTTTGTTTTTGCTTGGGACTATTTTTTTCATTTCTTTTATTACTGCAAAGGTCAAAAACAAAATCTTGAATGACATTAAGGAAATGAACTTAGGTCCTAGAATGTCATTGTCATTTTGAAAAGCTAACTCAATCTCGAATGCACTAAAGGAATGAATAACTCTGTTCCCTATCTCATTTCGAATTCCAAAGCAAGCAAACCAATTCAATCTTGAGTGATCTAAGGGATAAAACAAAGCTTTTTCAAAGTTCTTAAATCAACTCGCTAATCAAATCTTGAATGCACAAAAGGAAAGAAACTTGCAAACATTCAAAGCATTTACATTTTGAGGAAAATAAAAAATCAAAATCTAATCACGAGTGTCTTCATTTCAAAGTTCAAACATCACTTAATCAAATTTGGGAAAATGAACAAAATCTGCTTGATGTGCATGTAGGAGTTTTTCAATTCTTGCATAAACCTTGTTAGAGTAAGCAACGTGGAACATTTGAACTTGGACAAGTTCACCTGTTCTGCTTTTAGCAAGGCCTGTCCAAGGAGAAGTGCTTCCTCCTCGGAGAATGACCTCAAACCGGTATCCTCTCCGGCCGGTATACAAATAAGCGAAAACCAAAAGAATCGCTTACATCTCCTAATCGCCGGGCGTTCGTGCCAAACACGTGACTGGGGATGGTAAACATTCCTCTCCCCCAGCATAATTGGCAAGGCTCTTAAGTGAGTCATGGATGATCAGCATAACCGGGTATGGAGACACCACAGAATTATTAAAAACCTGATAAAATAGAGGCTACCCTATCTACATCCGAAAGTATCAAAATCCTTGTGCAAGGACCGATTCCAAGGGGTTTACCGGGTCACCTCAAGATTACTCACCATTTGTATTCCCTTCTAGGGGATACCAAGCTGTGGGCAAGCGATTTTGATACTCACCTTCCTTAGGTAGATCTGTTTGAAGTACTTGACAGTCAAAGACTTCGTGAAAACACTTGTTGAAACATACACTTTCAAAGCTTTGTCAGAGTCAGTTACCTTTGTTTGTATCCCGCAGGGTTGCTTTGTCCCTTGCGGAGATTGCTTTGACTTGAACTTTTTCCATTGGAAACCTTTGCCTCAAAATCAGAAGCCTCTTTTCCAAGTGATGCCCAGCAAGAACAAACATCCTAAAGCAAAGTTGCCCAAATCCCAAGCCTATCAAGAGCGAAAAGTTATCAAGAAGAACACCAAGACCTATCAATCCATTATCCAAGCAACCCAAGCAGAGGAGAAGTCCCAAGCCAGACTTGAGAACATTGCTCATAACGCCCGCATCAAACAGTTCACCTTCCGTTTCCGAGTTAACCATCACTTTGTCAACCTTGAGCCAGAAAATTAGCCAAAATCTTTGTTCATGTCTTGTTCCATCTTCAGATCTTGAAATCTTGTCTCAAACAGCCTTGCATCTTGGTTTCATCCTAGTTTCACCCTTTGCATCAGCATCAAAACCTTAGTTGCATTTCAAAACATCATAAAGTTGCATATGCATTCATCTTCCTACCAGCATTCTAGAATCAATCCTTGTCATTTGCATTATCCCTTTAGATAGAGCATTGTCCCTTCACCCTTCAATACCTTTTCCACCAGCATCCCCCCATCAGCTTTCCATATCTTTCCAGCAGATCCATCATCTTTTGTTCCAAATCCAGAGATCCACCAAACACTTAGTGTTCTACCTTTTTGAGTTGTTACTATCCCTTATCCAAAATCAGAGACCATCATCCTCTTTTTGACACAACGTGTTGTCATAAAGAAATCAAACTTTGTCTTTGCATAGCCATCATCTCGAGCAAGAGATTGGAGTGTATTGATAAGAAACTTGTTGACCGAAGGTCATCAGTCTATCTTAGGTTGACCCCATCATATCTCTGATCCTCCATTTGGGAAAAATAGCAGCTCATTTGTTGACCACTCAGTAATCTTTCACCAGCTTTCCACCAGCAACCTATCCTTCCTCAACTGTCTTGATCCATATCCATTCCATCCAGCTTCCATCATCGCCATCTTGATCCCTGTCGTTGCATTTGCATCTTAGAAGTTATCATCTTTAGAAGTTCATCAACTTTGCATCCATCGACATCTTTTAGCCAAACAGCTTGCATCCATTTAGCACTTACATCTCCATGCCTGTTGAGACCAGATCTCAGAAAAGAAGAAGCATGAATCCTTATCCACCAAAAACCTCATCCGATCCCAAACTTTTCACCAACACCATGATGACCTACAATCCCCAGATCCAAGCCAGTAACCCATGTGAAGATCCAAACATCCCTTCATCCCCCTTGGCAAACCAAGCATTTGTAAATCCTCCAGAAAGCCCACCAGCAACCAATGCCCTTGTACCACAACATCAGCAAAGAACGTTTGTTCACTACCTGCCAGAATGTACCTCCATCCCACCATCTCTCTATCCACGCATCCCCATCAAAACTATCCAAGTTCTAGCACAAGCGTATTCTCCGTTTGTCCAATCATTTCCCAATCCTATCATGCAAACACCCCAAGAGCTTTCCACCATCCCCCTTTTCTTGCAAGGAAGCCTCGACAGTCCCGCAACACAAGCTGCAGCGCCATCCGCTCCATCTCTTACCCCTTTTGCTTCATCATCTGCTATGGCTGCCCAAGCCCAAATCCAACACTTAAACCATAGTCAGCTTCCACCTCTCACGCAAGCTTTTACACCAAAAGCTTCGCCACCATCCGCAAGTCAAGCAACACCTTTCACCATCAAAGGAGCACCGTCACCCTTCACCTCCCAAGCACCTGTACCTTTTTCTTTGGGGTTAGTGCAATCACTTCCCATTCCAACCTCATCTTTCTCTTGGGTGTTTCCTTCATTTTCCTCCTCACAAGCATCCACTCAACCACAACCTCAACAAGCTCCTTTCTCTCAACCATCATTCGTGTCCCAAGCTCCCGTTACTCCTACCATTCCATCATCCGCTGCAGTGCACCCTAACACAAGCTCTCAGTGGGGCCTTACACAAGAAGAAATGAAAGCATGGGGGATCCCATCTCAATCCCCTACATCTATGGTTGCAAGTCAACAAACCGCCTTCACCCAAGCAGCACAGCAGCAACTACCCCAACCACTGCCGGCTTCAAGCTATTCATCCCAAATCCAAAATACCTTCCAACAAGTTCCACCACCTCAACAGCCAACTTTACCCAGCTATCTTACCCCATCACCCTTTGCTTCTAGCTTCCCCACATCTGTTCCACCTCTAAGTAACGCAGGCATGCACCCAGCTTATATCAACCAAACCCAAAGCCAACCTTAGCAACTACCACCATCATACCCACAAGCAGCATTGTTCCAACAGCCTCCCCCATAGCAACCACATGTCCCTTTTCAGTAAACACCCATCATTCCTCAACAACAGCAAGTCCCTTGCTATCAGCCTCAGCAACAAAACCCTATCATCCCCCAGCAACAACAAGTTCCCACCCATCAGTTACAACAGCAAGTTCCAAATATCCAATATCAACAAGTAGTCCCACAACAACCGCCAGTTCAACAACAGCAAGCAGCCCAACAACATCAAGAGGTTCCATATCATTTACCACAATATCCCCCTATGCCACACCAGCAATATCCCCAGCAACCATTGCCCCAAAATCAGTTCCAACCCATTTATCCATAGCAAGTGCCATATCCAATTTCACAGCTTCCATCACAAGCAGAAGTCCCAGTTCCCTCGCCACTCAATGCTGAGTGGGAAGCAATGAAAAACACTCTAAAGGAGCTACAAAGTGGAACAAAGAATAAAACATACAAGTTTGAAGAGGTGTGCTCATATCCCTTCGATCGGTCCATAGCAACTATCCCTTTCCCCAAGCATTTTGAGATGCCCAAGTTCGACAAGTATCAAGGGAAAGGAGATCCAGTAAACCATATCAAAGAGTTTTACATGGCGTGCCAAGAAGTGGCTTACAGTGATAACTATCTCCTGCGCCTGTTTTCCAAAAGCTTGGGAGGAACTGCTGTTGAGTGGTTTTACAAAATACCGCATGGGACAATAAAAACCTTTGCTGAACTCTCTGAGAAGTTCATCACACACTATGCCCATAATGTGGAGAATGAGTTGTCCTTGCTAGACCTATGCAACTCAAAATAGAAAGATGGAGAAAGCCTTGCAGAATACTTGCAAAGATGGCAGAATCTTACAACCAGGTTATCATATCAGCCGCCAGAAAAGCATCTAACAAAGATCTTCATTGATAACCTGCATCCAAAGCTATCCCATCACATGCGAATGAACTGTCTCCAGACATACCAAGACATCAAGAGCAAGGGAATAGGCATCAAGAAAGCTCTCCTAGACGAAGGCACTATTCATCACTTCAAGGATGATTCCAAAAACAAACCCAACAATGATAAATCCTGTTACTGGAATCGTAACAAGAATGTTGTTACAGATGGAGCTACTAACACTAAGAATGTACAATTCATTGTGGCTAGTCCTACACCAGCTCAAACATACCAACCGCCACAAGCGCCCATCTATCAGCAACCACCAGCTCCCGCATATCAAGCACCTATTTATCAGCAGCCTCTTCAAGCTCATCAACCACCTGTGCAACAGTATCAGTAGCAATACCAACAGTAACAGCCAGCACGTCAAGGCAATCCTGTTAACACAGTTAACGTTGCCCCAAGGCAGAACAAACCCAACAATCAGAACAATCCAAAGAGGACTTTCACACCTTTGGGTGAGCCTTTGGATCAGATCTTTTATCGGCTAGCCAAGGCAAATATGATCACATATCCGCCCATCCCACAGAAGGATGACAACGCACCAAAGTCTGATTGGTATAAAGAACATGAATACTGTGATTACCATCGTGTGAAGGGGCACACAACATTGAAGTGCATGCGGCTTAAGAACTACATCTAGGATCTCATTGATCGCAAGGAGATCCAGGTCGATGCACCAGCTCAAGCTTCACCCAACACCGGTTTACAAATATATCAAAATGTGTTCCCTCAACACGATACCGAAAAGAATCAAGCCAACGTCAATCAGCCCCAAAATCATGGCAAAGGAAAGCAAGAAGATCACACAGCGGCCTACATCAACTATGACAAGTATGTCGGGTGCATAACTCAAGTTGAGCCCATCCAAGATGAGCCCACCATCAATACCATCCATGTCAGAGGGCCGGATCGACAATGTGCTGCAACTACCCGCAGTGGTAGGATAACTGTTGCCGGTGCTCCTCCGAGATCAGCTGCTCCTCCAAGGCCAACATCTACTGCATCCACAGCACAGTCTAACACCAGGCCAGCATCAAATGCACACGCAACACAGCATAATGCACCAAGAGCACAATACAATATCATAGAGCATCTTGGGAACATGTCAGCCCAAATATCTATCTTAGATTTGCTCCACACATCACCCATCCATCAAGAGATCCTGGACAAAGCTCTAAAAGAAGGTCATGTCCCCACAAACATTAACACAACTCAGTTTGAAACTCTTGTGGGACACCTATCAGTAGCATGTGCCTTGTCTTTCAAAGAATCTGATATACCAGATGTCGCTCCTGACCATACTCTCCCTCTCCGCATTGCTGTCATGGTCAGAGATTTCGCCATCAAATGAGTTCTAGTGGATAATGGCTCAGCCCTCAACTTGTGCACATTAAAATTCATCAAGAAGATCGAGTTCATGGAGGCCAACATACAACATGAGAAAATTACTATCAAAGCATATGATAACTTGGAGCGTACCTCTGAAGGTACTATAACTTTGCCTATCCAGCTAGGCCCAGCAATGCAAGATACTCTCTGCCACATTGTTGATCTTGACCTACTATTCAATATCCTCCTCGGTTGTCCTTGGATCCATTCCATTAAGGTCGTACCATCTAATTACCATCAGTGCATCAAGTTTCCACATCAAGGCACTGAGGTTACCATCCACGCTGACCCTAACCCCTTCGCATACTGCCTTGCGATGGAAGCATCTTTCCCTTATTCTACTCATTGTCCTGGAACCGATATTGGTACTTCTATTGCTAGCTCATCCCGATCCCATCGTGATCCAGAGACCATCCTCTCTTCCACCTTATCATCCATCAAGATCAACAACCAGGGTTGTGACGAATACAGCCTCAGTGATGCATTTTCTGTAGGAGCTCTTCCACGTGATCCACATACTCAAGGGCGCCCAAGTTGTCAAAACAAGCCTGTTGAAGAACATTATAAGCTCAAGCAAATCGGAAACATGACTTTTGAGTCTCATGGTACCATCAACAGCAAAGAAATAGATCCAGATATTAACAAATGGTTATACAAAGATCCCCTATCACGTGACACCCAACTTCTTGAATACTTCAAAGAGAAATACCCAATACCCTACAAAAATGTCACAGAACACTATAATTATCAAGGTGGTGGTCTAGGACCACAAGAGGACAGAAATTTGTTTCCTATCATACCATCCCAAAATCCAGAACAGCAAGGACTTGGCTTTAATACCCCTCGCCTGCTTGAACAAGAGCCCAATACCACAACTGCGGGCACTAACATGACCAATGTAAACTTTTCGAATAGCCAGGATGACCTCGTGGAAATTGAAGACATCCCCGAAGAGAAAGACATCCGATCCTACGATGATATCTTTGCCGACGACACCCTCCTGGGGACTTCTGTTCTCCAACAACTCTCCATTAACCTCATAGATCTTCCCCTCACAAACCCCGACCTCATAGATTGGGACCAACCAAGCATCGCACACATCGATGAGTTCCAAAGCGCACAAGCACTCCTAGAATTCATGGGGGCATCAGGTCCAGCAAGCAATCAGGATCCAACATCAACCTCTGTCTATCAGCTTCACCCAGAAGGATATTTTGGGGAAGAGGCAAGCTTTAGTCACAAAAATGATAAAACAAAAGAACATCATGAGTCTTTATGTGAAAACCCCCTTGGGGCACATTCTGATTCCAAAATAGTAAAAATAAAGGGCGTATCTTCTAGTGAAAACTTGGCAATTCAGGCGCTAGAAGATGAAGCCTTGCCTCCTCCCCCTATCCAAGATTATAGACCAGAGCAGTCGCCGATCATCATAGAGGAAACCAAGCCAATCAACTTGGGAACAGAAGAATGTCCAAGGATCACCTACATTGCAGTCAACCTAACAGAAGGAGAAGAAATCGCTCTTAGTGCCTTGCTCAAGGAATCCATCATCAACTTTGCATGGTCATATGCCAACATGCCTGGGCTTGATCCAAACCTTGTTGTTCATCATCTATCAGTAGATCCAAACGTCAAGCCAGTGAAGCAGAAGCTAAGGAAAATGCATCCAAAAGTAGCATTGCTCGTCAAAGCAGAGCTTGAGAAGCTCCTTCAAGCAAAAATCATCAGAGCAATCGACTACTCAGAATGGATCTCTAACATGGTGCCAGTCACAAAGCCTTCTGGCGACATCAGAATCTATACTGATTTCAGGGGCTTGAACAAGGCATGCCCTAAGGATGATTTCCCATTGCCAAACATAGACATGCTTGTAGACCTCACAGCGGGTCACGAAATGCTATCACTCATGGATGGCTTTTCCGGCTACAACCAGATTCATATAGCAGAAGTAGATCAACATAAAACAACATTCACAACCCCATGGGGTACCTTTTGCTACAATATGATGCCCTTTGGGCTAAAGAATGCAGGAGCAACATATCAGAGAGCAATGACAGCCATTTTCCATGACATGATCCACAAGATCCTTGAGGACTATGTGGACGATATCCTTGCAAAATCCAAAACAAGAGATGAGCACCTCAACATCCTAGAGTGTGTATTTGATCGTCTGAATCATTATGGCTTAAAGCTTAATCCTAAGAAATGTGTCTTTGGTGTTACATCTGGAAATCTTCTAGGCTTCATCGTCTCTAGACGAGACTTAGAGATTGATCCTAAAAAGGTAAAAGCAATAACGGAGATGCCTCCACCAAGAAATCTCAAACAGCCCAGAAGCCTACAAGGCAAACTTCAATCAGTACGATGATTCATCTCTCAGCTAGCAGACAAGTGCCAACCCTTCTCACATCTCTTATGCAAAGACACCAACTTTAAGTGGGACCCCATATGTCAAAGAAGCTTTGATAAGCTCAAGGAGTATCTAGCTAACGTTCTGATCTTTGTACCACCAGTTCCAGGATCCCCACTCATCCTTTACATCTCAACAACAGCTACAGCACTAGGGGCACTCCTAGCATAGCATGATGATGAAAACAGAGAATGAGCTGTCTACTACATCAGTCGCACTCTTGTGGGCTATGAGCTTAACTATTCACCCATGGAGAAAGCATGCCTAGCAGTGGTCTTTGCCACTCAAAAACTTAGACATTACATGCTTAGCCACACAATCAAGCTCATATCAAAGGTGGACCCTCTTAAGTATCTGTTATCAAAGACAACCCTCACAGGCCGTATGGCAAAATGGGTCATGTTACTCAGCGAATTTGACATTCAGTATGTAGATCGCAAAGCAATCAAAGGGCAAGTCATTGCCGATCAACTAGCAGAAGCACCACTGGTGGATGCATATCCACTAATCATAGAATTCCCTGATGAACACTTATGCATGATTGAAGAGCAGCCCATGTGGAAACTATACTTTGATGGTTCCAACACATCCCATAGCTCTGGAGCAGGAATCCTATTCGTCACACCTCAAGGTGACTATATTCCAAAATCATTCAAGTTGGGGTTCCCCTGTACCAACAACATTGCAGAATATGAGGCACTCATCTTAGGTCTCAAAACAGCTATCCAATGGAACATCACAGAACTAAAAGTCTTTGGAGATTCACAGCTCATTATCAAGCAATTCCTTGATGAGTATCAGACAAAGGATGACAAATTTCTACCCTACAAGCAACTGGTGGATAAACTGAAAGAGCATTTCCTACATCTACAATTCAATCAGATCCCAAGGCTTCAAAACAAAGCAGCAGATGCAATGGCAACCATCGGATCCTTATTGGAAATCCCACGCGATGCATCACAGTATGAATTCCTAGTCGAGCAGCTACACTTGCCAGCTTATGAGAACACCGATGCAAATATGGTGTGTGTCTTGGTTGGTCCCCAATCCCCATGGTACCATGACATCCATGCATATCTAAAAAATGGTATCATATCTCCCCATCTCACCAATAACCAACGCCAAAACCTTATTCGTAGAGCTTCCCGCTACACTCTTGTAGCCAACACCCTATATCGTCGTGGGTATCATAATGTCCTATCTAGATGTTTAGACTCAAATGAGGCCGTCCTGGCCTTACAAGAAGTTCACGCTGGAATTTGCGGTGCCCACACGAGTGGCATGGTTCTAGCAAAGCAGCTGCTCAGAGTTGGATATTATTGGCCAACAATGGAACATGATGCGTGTGAATTTGTCAAGAAATATCTCCCATGTCAACAGCATGCCAATTTGATACATGCACCAGCACAGGATCTACAGCCTATTGCACCACCGTGGCCTTTTTCATGTTGGGGCCTCGACCTCGTTGGCTTGATCACCCCCCTCTCTTCGGATGGACACAAGTATATCATAACAGCCACAGAGTACTTTACCAAATGGGTTGAAGCGATTCTACTCACCCTTACTACTGGCATCCAAATATCCAAGTTCATCCTCTATTACATCATCTGCCGCTTCGGCATACCATCTACCATTTTCACAGACCATGGCACACCTTTTGAAAACCAGCATGTGGATGATCTATGTGCCAGACTCCACATCCATCACCATTTCTCCAGTCCATATTTCCCTCAAGGAAATAGCCAAGCTGAGGCAACCAACAAAACTATCTTGAAAATCCTCAAGAAGGTTGTCAATGATTCTGGTCGTGACTGGCACCTTCAAATTAATCCCGCCCTCTGGGCTTATCGCACTTCTTATCGCACTCCCACAGGCACCACCCCATACTCCCTTGTATATGGTGTTGAAGCCATTCTGCCGATCGAGGTCGAGCTTCCATCCTTGCATGTCTCCATGAAGAACTATACAACTGATGAAGACTATCATGTGGCCCGGCTCACACAGCTAGATCTGCTAGATGAAAAGAGACAGCAAGCTTATGATCATTTGGTGGCATACCAGAATCGACTCAAAAGGAGTTATAACAAAAAGGTCCATCCTAGACAATTCCAAGTCGGTGACATGGTTCTTAAAGAAAATCAGAAGGTCCTAGCAAATAGAGAAAAGAAAGGCAAGTTTGAGCCTACTTGGTTGGGCCCCTATGTTGTCACCGCATCCTTTGGCTCCGGAGCCTATCAGCTATCAACACTAGAAGGTGAGCCCTTGAATGATCCTATCAACATCATCCATCTGAAGAGGTTCTATGCCTGAACCTGATCCTACATATATCAGAAAATCCAAAAAACATTCAAAAAAGCAAAAACATTCAAAAAAAAAAAAGAAAAAAGAAAAAAGAAAAAAAGAGAAAAGAGAAAGAGAAAATAATCGTCCAACGGTGAAAACTTGGCAATTCAAGCGCCTTGAACAAGTATGTTGGTGAAAACCTGGAAAACAGGCTCCAACATAGTAAACTGAGCTATTTATCTATTCAGTTGTCCTTTTAGCTACCATCCTCTTCCTCCATCCATAATAGATCTCCCAGCAATTCCATCTCCCCTATCTTCCAAGCATTCAGCTTCCATCTTCCTCCAACCCATCTGCAATCCATATCCTATTCCAAAGCTTTGTACCATATCTTGTACCATATCCTTATCCCTTTCCTGTATAGCGCAGTCCTCTCTGTATTTATCCTTCTTGTCTCCGTCCTAGTGAGAGTCCCGCTGAGTGTGATCTTCCTATCCCCAATCCTGAGCTTCTATACATATCCCTTGTGCATATCGTTGTTGTACATAACCTTTGTCCATCCTACAGTAGCATTTGATCAAATATCTTGTCCCATCCCCAGCCTCAGAAAATTTGTAATCCCACTCGGGCCTTGTGCTTCAACAACATCAATTGTCGACTTATCCTTGCTCATCCTGATTATTCCTTGAACTTCAACTTTTGCCAGCGAACAACTACACTTATTCTCTCACCAACCCATGGGTCCTTGAGAATATATCGTTCCTCCTGTCTGACCTAATCTTCCATCCTGGTCCTTGAGGATATATCGTTCCTCCTGTCCGACCAATCTTCCCACCATCAATCAAACCTAATCTCTCTCCTTGGCAAAGGATGTCTTTTTGGAGTTATCATTTTGATCTTGGGTTTTGTCCTTTTGATCTTGTTAATCTTTTTGGCTTCTCATTATCCCACCAGGGTCACCACGATTCATTATATCACGGTGTGCTACGTGTGCGGATAATCTGGGGCAAGGTATTTTGATTTTTCACTTCTGCCTGTGAGTCAGTTGTGTGTTTGTGGTTCCTTCAGCATCGGTTCCGCCATGTCGCCTCTGCGCTTCATGTGTGATGTTGGGGCAACCCTATGTGTTTGTTTAGGGTCAGTCCTCGTCAGTCCTCTGCGACGTTGTTGACAAGCCTCGTGATCCTAGTATCTTTGGCAGGTCTCTAACATAGCTATATTAAATCTAGGTTGTGCACTCCCATTTGCACTTGGAGCTATCTGGTCCTTTGCATTTATCATATAGATTAATCTTGCATCTTTGCATACAGCTGCATCTTGCATCTTGCATATCATCCATATTTGTTCTTAGAAGTGAGGTTATTTATCTCCCCTTTCTTCCTAGGCCTTTCCTTCCTCGTCCCGCCGGGCACACTCTGTCCCAGGGCATAATCCCTCTTTCTCCTTGTCCCACTGGGCGCATCTTCCATGATTTTGTCCCACCGGGGCATGTATCTCTCTTTCTCCTAGTCCACCCAGGCGTCATAACCTCTTCTTCTGATTCTAGCCTCGGCATCTTGTTTTCTTGTCTTTGACGCCATGCCACTTGCGACATCGCATCAAAGAGGGGCAAAATGTAGACACCGAAAAATCCTTCAGAAAATAAATTATTTTTGTTTTCTGAAAATCCTTGATGACATCATCATTTATTAATTAATTAATTATTTAATTAATTAATTTATTTTTATGGCATTAAATCCCTCTCTCTTAATTAAAAATCTTTAATTAAGGAATCTAGCCTAAAAATGTCATTTGGACATTATCCCTAATTTATTAATTATTTAATTAATAAATTGACCAAAAACTTCAAAAATAAATTAATTTATTTTTAATTTATTTTTTATCCCAAACTTGGCCAATTTCCTTAAGACCACTAACCTCTTCCAAAATCTTCTAATCCCTTCTTAATTTCGATTAAAAGGCTAATCCCATCTTTTCTAACCCTAATCCCAAGGTTAAATATTTAATTTTCATATTTATTGAAAATATTTTAATAAATATTCCTAAAACTTAAGCTTTTGGAATGAATAACTTTTATTCCATGAAACTAAGGAGAAATCTAGACTCTTCTAGAATCTTCTCAAATCCACCCTCTTCACCCATCCTAATCCTTTTTTTGTCCTCATCTAATCCTAATCCTACCCTTAAACCTTTGTGCAATCCTAACCAACCTTAAGACTTTCCTAAACCAAAGCAAAGTCTTTCCTTCCAAATATCTCAACCACAAAGCATTTATTGCTTCCCCAAAGTCTTCAAAGCCTCTTAAAGCCCATTCATTGCTCTTACAAGCATTTATTTGGAGAGTTATGAGCTTGGAGCCCCCTTTGTTGACTCCTCTTTGCCCTTCCCTTCATCCACTCACCTTGTGACATGTGTCACCTCCTGATTGGCTGAGAACTAGCACAATCCATGTGCTTCCCTTTGAGTGAATCTTGGCCTCTCTTAAGGATTTCAATCCTGGCCATTCATTCTTCCTACCCCAAGCCTTTAGAAATCCTATAAATACCCTCACTTCCTAAGGCAAATCATCTTTTCACTCTCAAACTCAATAGCAAAGTTATAATGCCATTTTCATTCTAGCATAAGCATAAACTCATCATTTTAGATCATTTTCAAGCTTAAATCACATCTAAATTAGCTTAAATGGATTAACATAGATTCATTTCTTGTTTAATCAATCTTAGTTTATCTTTTAGCTTTGCATATTTGTGTGTTCTTGAGGCCTTTGAGGCAAAATAGGTTCCTCATACCTATTTTGTGTCATTTTGGGTCTTCTTGATCTTCAAATCATCATTTATTTTGCATGCTCCAAGTGCTTGAGTTTGCACACCCACATCCATTTATATCCAAGTATATCAAACGGTGCATGGGCGCATCCGTTTTAGGCTTAAACTGAGGTGGCTTTGATTTTAGTTTGTTTACCATTAAATTTGATTTGATAATATGCTATGACGTTTGTTTGTCTTTGGCCTTCAAAACAGGTTTAGGTGCACGCTCAAATCCTAGTCTACACTTTCATAATCCTTCCATGCATTATCCTTCTACCTTCTATCATTTTTCCTCATTTGCCTATTCCTCCTATCTTCCAACCTCACTCGCTTTACATAAAACCTTATCCTCCATTTTTCTCTTCCATCTCCCTTTCCCTATCAGCATTTTTGAGCATATCATTTTGAATCCTTAGAATATCATGGTTTATCCTTTCAAGGAGCATTATCTAGCAAGCTTGCTTTCTTCTAAAAAAAAAAAAGAGAAATGAAAAAAAATAAAATTGAAAATGTACCTTGGTGAAAACCTGGAAACAGGTACCTTGGTAGCAAAAGTAAAGAGAAATAAATTTGTCCTATGGTGAAAACCACTTCCTTGTGGCACCTTGGATAAGTACCATGATGAAAACCTAGCAATCAGGCATCATGCGTAGTTCTTCTACATATTTCATCCATTCCATCTTCTCTCTTTGATCTTGACAATGTTGATCTATACGCGAACATTTGGCTATTTTATGAGCTATCTTATGATGATCTTGCTTTCATTCCTTCCATGTTTAGCCTTCATATCCATCTTCCTCCATTCATTTTTGCCTATCGCTATCCTTTTCCCCTTTGGTCTTGATCTAATAAAAAAAGAAAGAAAGAGTAAAACACAGTGCTATGAAGCCTCTTGACATGCCTCCTCCTTTGGACTGCATCCTGTCCTTCTTTGGCATTACACTATTGTGACTTATCCTATGATGGTCTTTCATTGCTTGTCCAAATGCGCTTTACATGACAATTTTTCCCTAGCTTGAGTATTCTTGAGGAGTTTTCCCTTGAGGATTTCTTCCCTTCATTCTCCTTCATTCTCTTGTCTTCCATCTCTTCCACCAGCTTGCCAATCCCTCTTGTTCTTCACCTTGCTAGACATTGGGACTGCATGATATGATCTTGCTTGAGAGTTTGCAATGGAAAAAGATGCTATCAAGTATACCAAGTATCAGACCTAGTATCAGAACAAGTATCAGAACCAATATCAGAACCAGTATCAGAATCAAGTATCAAAACTCATATCAAAACTAGTATCAGAATAATTATTAGAATCAGTATCAGAATCAGTATCAGAACAATTATCAGAATCAATATCAGTACCAGTATCAGAACAAGTATCAGAACCAATATCAGCACAAGTATCAGAATCAGTATCAGAACAAGTATCAGAATTAGTGTCAGAACAAGTATCAGAACACTTACTGGGGCTACACCTTTCACTTTAGTTTATGGGTCTGAAGTGGTACTGCTTATTGAGGTTGAAATCCCATCACTCAGAATCAGAATGCATGGTCTAGTAACTGATGATGACTACAGAGTGTCTAGGTTACAAGAACTGGAACTACTAGATGAGCACAGACAAGCAGCGTATGATCATCTCAGAGTATATCAGAAGAGAATGTCTAGAGGCTACAACAAGAAAGTTAGACATAGAGAATTTCAAGTTGGTGATCTAGTCTTGAGAGAAAATCCTAAAAATCAATCACATCAAGAACGCAAGGGGAAGTTTGAACCCAATTGGTTGGGTCCCTTTGTCATCATTGCTACTTTTGGCTCTGGTGCCTATCAACTCTCAATGACTGAAGGAGAACAGCTCCGAGAACTAATCAATCTTCTCCATCTAAAGAAATTATATGCCTAAGGCATTGGGTCTATGGTAAAATGTCCTAAAAAAATCTTAAAAATTAGAAAAAATCTTGAAAAAATGAACATCTTGGTGAAAACCTAGCAATAGGCGCCTTGATGATTCACAAAAAAATCCAAAAATATCAAAAATTCAAAAAAATAAAAAAATATCAAAAATTCAAAAAAATAAAAAAATATCAAAAATACAAAAAAATTGAAAAAATGAAAAATACAAAAAAAAAAGTGCCTTGGTGAAAACCTCGAAATAGGCGCCTTGGTAGCAAAAATAGAATCTCTACCAAGATGGTGAAAACCCAGAAAATGGGTGCCACTTGTTCAACATGCTCCATCTATTAGCACAATCTTGGTCTTTCTCAGCTTTCGGTCTTGCTTTAGTTTGTACATATCTCCTGGTTTGTTTCAACATTTCTAGTTTTCAATAAGTCGGTCTGTACACCAATCAGCTTGCGTGTCTGTATCCTATCAATGTTTAACACTTGGGGGCAATCAATGTCATATCTTATAGTCTCCAATGTATCTTAGACGTGTCATATCCACTCAGAGTCCTTTGAAGCTTCATGTGAGTCAGCCAGTTAGTCTTGTCTCCAGAAAAGATTTTTCATCTACAACAACGCAATCAAATATCAAAACTCAACTGAAAACAATCTATGTTTTTTACATGCTTTTATCTCCTTGTATGCTTACTGATTTGCATTGAGATTTTTGCATATTGTGTCCCTTCGAGCTCTTCGATGATGTCCTTTATAGGATTTAGAGAGTAATGACTGGGGGCATAATCTTTTCTTTGTCTTCTGCTTGTATGTGAAAATCTAACAACTTTGAAAATTCCGGATTGAAATGGTGTCCGACTATAAGAGCCTCTATCTCGAATTGGATGGCCATGCGTACCTCGACCATTGATACCCAGAAAATTCAAGGAAGTTTGATCTAACTATTGTCTTTTTGAGTAAGTTCTTTCTCCTACTGTGGAACGCAATCTTGCCTAAGGATGTGAACGATAAAGGGTCACTACGGGTAATTCACATTGGATTTATAATGATCTCTTGACTGTTTGATGTGTTTGCAATGCAAGGCGTACTCAGGTCATCATGACATTTATGTTTTGATGCTTGTACAAATTGCTATATCAAAATGGACATGATATTCAGGTCATCTTGGTGTTTATGCCTTGGTACTTATATCTAATCCGACATTCCAAAAATAAAATCAATATTCATATGTCCATGGTTGTTTGACCAGTGGGGGTTGTATTGATTCTTGCGCATACAAATCAATATTCATGTCTATGGTTTTTTTTAGCTAGTGGACATTGTATTGATTTATCCGGTTACCTAAAAGTTCAATGATGATAACAAATCAACATATGATCAGTGACTAGGTCCTAGGTCTTAGGTTGCATTTCATTTTGCATGTCTCATTGCATTTTGCATGTTTGCATGATCTCACAATGATTAAACGAACTTCAATGATTAAATGATTTTTCAAATCACATCTTCAAGTCTAACAAGAACTGAATCTCACACAAAGGTTCCTCCAATGAAATAGCAAGTAGAATCCTTTTTCGGGATCAAAAATCAAAATCTGAGATCATTTATCTTATTCACTGCTTGCATAATCAACCTTCCATCATCACAGAAATCTAAAATTCAACTTAACTGATTATCTTACATCAAACTATCAAAAATTCAACTTGGTCAACCATGGTCAACTCATGGTCAAACCTAGTCAAACTTGGTCTCTAGGACCTCTAAACGATGCAGAATACACTCTTGAATGTGTATAACCACTTTTCCAATCAATTAACATGCTTCTAAACTATCAACGTTGACTTTTCTTGTCAGATTTCAATTTTAATCCCGAAGGGGGCATGGTATTGCACATCAATTCAAAGTCTGTAAATCAAAATTCTATCGATCAAGTCTATCAATATCTTTCATCAGTGATCAAGACAAACAATCACGTCTAGTTACTGATTCATCAAAAGTCCTCATCGCTCGAGGCAAATCTATCATCACTTGGGGCATATCAGATTTGTCGATCCATATCAATTTCGTATTCTCCTAATTTTGTAAATTGTATCAATTTTTGCAACCATCGGATCATAGTGTTCTTTCCTTGGTTCTTCGGCAACTGAAGGGTTCAGATGTGATACCTGCTAGTTCTACTAAGACAATCGAGTCTAGAACGGGTCACTCACTTCTTATCAATCCTAAGGTTCAGAATCAGGCATTTTGACACTTTTTCGCAATCATAGGTTCATCGCTGCTACAGTGAGCATTATCTTTGGTCATTCAGGACCTCCTATCTCAATATCTCTCAATCGGTTTCTATCTTGAGATCGGTTTATCTTTTGAATCAGTTTCATATCTTTATCAAACACAGACTATCTTTGAACCACTGCGCTTCACACAGTAATTCAAAGAGGGGCAAAATGTAATACCCCAAAAATGGGCTATATGTTCATTAACCTCCAATATCAACAATTCGAACAAAATTGACATCAAAGTCCTAACCTAAGGCACATCTAAACATCATCGAATCCTAATTGATTATCTTAAATTCTGCATCAGGGAATATTCCTAGTAATATTCCTAATTATCTTAATTATCTTTAATTTAATGATTATTTGGCAATAAATCACATTTATCCTAAAGTTTGATTAATTGAATATTTTCATATTTAATTAATTAGATTTAATATTTGCCACTTAATTGTGTAATTAAATTTAATTCTATCTATTATTAATTGTATTATTTAATTTTGACAATAAATCTAATATCATATGAATAATTGATTAAATTCTTATTTAATTAATTAAAGCAAGTTGTCATTATTTAATAATATAATTTTTAATAAAAGTTTGATTAAATAGTTAATTAACCCATAAATTAATTATTTATTTTCAAAAATCAGTTAAGTTGGAAATAAATCACTTGATTATTAAATTAATTCATAAATAAAACATGCACAATCATAAAAGCAGACAACTATCAATTATCAATTAAAGCTAAACTCTATTTTGAGTTAAAACTTAGCTTTTGCATGTTTTTGTGAGTTAATTATCCTTTATTTAAAAATAACTCAAAAATCAACCTGAGTTATTTGAGTGATTTATGGCTTTTATCTACGCACCTCCAAAGCCCTAGATTTCTATAAAAACAAGGCTCAACTCTTCATAATTCATCTCATATTTTTGCACAATCACGTTGGAGAATTGGAATTGAAGAATCAAAGCTCTTGCGAATCGACATCTTTGTGAGATCAATCTTATTTTTGCATTCATATTGTATATCATTGTTAGATTAGCATTGCATATCAATTTTCAATAGCATTCATAGCATATCAATTTCATATTAGCATAGATTCATATCAGTTTTTATCATTCTTATTGCATAGAAAATATCAAAAATATAGATTAATTGCATTCAATCTCATATCTAGATCAATTGCATTCAAATCCTTCATTTAGGTGTCGTCTAGGTCACTGATCTTGATTACAATCTGAGAACATCAATCTCGCACCTACTAAAAGGCAGTAAATCGCTTGGTTAGAGTAGATTTCAATTTTGCATGATTTTGATTATAGCTAACCTCTAATGTTTTACTGAGTGTTGTGTCTATAGATTAGGTACAAAATTCACACACACAATGTTATGTCGATGGTCTCGTCGGGGTAGACTATGTCAATCTTCATGACTTTTGCCGATGCATCTGACCTCTTTTCTTTTGCTGATATCCTTACCTCAGTGAAACTGAACCCAATTTACAAACTGAAACTATCATCGGCCAAGTTCTTGTCGATATTGCATTTTTTACTTAATTTAAACCATTTGCTTGTCCTTGATGGTGAATGCCATTGTCAAAACCTAATGTTACCTCGAAGCTGCCCAATGGAGAATTAAATATTATGATTATGGAGTGTAGACATTTGTGACAACCCTGTTACAATGACATATAGCCATCAGTAACTATTCTTATGATAAAATTAAAAAATATCCCCAAAAATCTATTGTGTCAATAGTAGCTCTTTTTGGGGACGTATGCACTTAATGAGTATAGCGAGATTCTAGTTTTCTCTGGGAGAGAAGACCATGACATAAAATAAAAGAAAAGGAAAAAAAGAAACATAATACATAATGTACATTGGGTAAGATATTTCCTGAACATCCTTAGGAGAAAAAAAAATTAGATATTAACCATGCACTGGGAGTTCCTAAATGTGGCCTTCTGTATCCTCCAAAAAATAAGATTTCTCACCTTCTTTTCTAATGATAATGAAAGGACCTAACCATAAGGCACCAAATTTTCCATGCTTTCCCTTGTCTTGATCCTTTGCATTCCATTTTAATGCCCAATCTCCTTCCTAAAAGTTTCTCTCTCTTGCCTTTTTATCATATAGAGGTTTGACCTGTTGTTGTTGCTTGAAGTTCCTCTTTTGGGTATGTCTTCTCATTTCATCCAATTCTGCAAGCTGATTCATCCTATCTTCCATGAAACTGATATCCTCTAACTATTCTTCCTTGACAAATTTGTGCACCGATAGAAGATTATTCAGTGGTAATCTGGCTTGCTTCCCATAAACTAATTCATAAGGTGCATATCCTGTTGATTTATTGATTGTAATCCTGTCTGTCCTGAGTGTAAGAGTCAATTTTGAATCCCATGCTCTTTTGTTATTACTTAACATCCTTTTTATGATCCTTATTATATTTTTGTTACTTGACTCTTCTAGCCATTTCCTTGTGGATGGCAAGGGGAAGAATAAGATGGGTCAATACCATAATTGCTACAAAAATTAGAGAATTATTCTGACCTAAAACACATGGCATTGTCACAAACAATCTTGCATGGAACACCAAACCTTGTCAATATATTCTCAGTCAGGAATTTTATCAGTACTTTTCTTGTTGCCTGTCTTGTGGGTGTAACTTCAACCCATTTGGTAAAGTAATCAATAGCAACCAAGATACATTTATGTCCTCTACTTGAACCATCAACAATATCACCAATGAAATATATACCCCACATCTGAAATGGCTGCTCAATGGACAAAGGTTTAAGAGGTAATGCACCATCATATTTGAGTTTCTCTAAAAAATTATTGCAAGCTTCACACTTTTGGACATATGCATAACAATTTTTCAAAAAACATGGCCAATAATATCCAACATTTAATATTATATGAACAGTGGTCCTTGCTAAAAAATGACCACCACACAACCCATCATGAAGCTCCTTTAATATTGTTTTTGAATAATACATATCTGCACAAATCAAAAGTATACCATCCCTATTTTTCCAATATAAATCCCCTTGTATCAAGACATACTTGGATGCTTGCAGCTTTATTATTCATTTCTAACTATCAGTGAGGTCATCTTGAAATTTCACGTGTTTTAAAAAATATAGTATATCAATATACCAAGGTAACATTTTAATACTTACCTCAATTTCACTTAAATCAACCTCATTTACTTGTATTACATCCAGGTTTGATTCTTTCATGAGTTTGGCTATCCCCTGACCTCTGAACAATTTAGCGATTTGAATTTCTATATTAAGCTCTTGGACCTGATTCACCCATCTACATCTTTTTCCTGTGACTTCAGATTCCCTGAATATGTCTTTGGTTGCTACATTAAGAACATAAGCTATTATTTTTGCCCCTACCATATATGGCTAAATAAATTTACTTCTTTCACCAGGGCATAGGCATGTTTCTTATTTATATCATAATTCAATTCTATTGCTTGAAAAGTTTTACTAAAAAATGCTAATGGTTGTTCATAGCCTTCATCATTTTTCTATAACAAAATAGTAGCAATAGTATGATATGAAGTAAATAAAAATAACTGAAATGGTTTTGAGAGATCAGGTGATTTAAGGACAGGAGCTTCTTTGATTTCCCTTTTGATATTTACAAATGCTTCCAATGCTTCATTTGTCCACACAAGATCTGCACCTTTCTTGAGAATCTTAACAATAGGCTTGACTATTTCTAAGAAATTGGATACAAATCTTCTTACAAAGTTTATCTATCCAAAAAATGATTGAATGGCCTTGACTATCTTAGGGACTTGAATTTTGTTAATAGCTAATATTCTATCAGGATCTATTCTTACTCCTTTATACTTAATATGTCCCAAAAGCTTTCCTTTAGTTACTCCAAAATGGCACTTTTTGGGATTTAGAGATATCCCATACTCAAGGGATCTTTTACAAATTTTCTCCAAATGCTTAGAATGGTCTTCTTCCTTTTTAGAATAGGTAGTAAGATCATCTAGGTAAACTACCATGATGACATCAATAAAACCCTCAAAAGCTACATTTGTGGCTCTTTAGAAAGTAGGCCCTGCATTAGTGAGTCCAAAAGGCATCTTAGCATAAACATAGGTTCCCCACGGTGTGGTGAATGTTGTCTTGTATTGTTCCTCCTCTTTGACTTTCACTTGGTTGTACCCAGAGAAAACATCCATCATGGATAGCAACTTATTTCATGTCACTTTCTACAATAACGCTTCCATGTTTGGCAATACAAAGTTATCTTTAAGTGAAGACACATTCAAATTCCTAAAGTCTACACAAATCCTAATGTCTCCATTCTTCTTCCTAATAGGTACCAAATTTTAAACCCATGTGGAATATCTAATTGGTTTTATTATGCCAGTATCCCTTATTTTGACCAATTATTCTTTCATCTTAGGATCCAAGGTTTGATTTATTGGCCTTTGTTTTTGCCTAAAGGGTTTTGCATCCAATTTAAGAGGTATCTCATGTTGGAACAAATATTCTCTATATGCTTTGAGGCATCATATGACCAGGGAAATGCATGTCTATATTTCCTTAATAATCTTATAATATCAGCCCTGACCTTTGGGGTTAAATTTTTTCCAATAAAAACCTCTCTAGGAGTATGTTCATTCCCCAAATTTACCTTCTCTACTTCTACTGTTGTGTTAGTAGCTTTGGTTTCCTTCTTTAAATATTTGTTGTCAAAACACTCTTTCTAAAGCCACCAACCCTTTTGGAATTTTATTGGTTTTAAGTTGTATCACCTCTTTTCCAAATAAAGTCTCATTCCCATCAACTGTCTCAACATGAGCATTCAAGTCTATAAATTGATCTTCATATTGTTCCTCACATGCCAAGAATTTAATAATATCTTTGTCATCCTCAAAAACTTTCTAGTTGTAAATGTTATTAGGTACTCCAGGTTTGGTCTTAATCTCTACTTGTATGATGTTTTCACAGGGAATATCATTATGCTTCACTACCAAGTTAGCCATAAAATTTGCAAGAATATTTTCTCATCTATCTACCCAATTTATAGCAAAAGCATCAAAGCGTTCTATGAAGTCCCAAACCACATTTCTATATCTTTTCAATTTATAATTTTCAGTGACAAATTTATTTCTAACTTGAGATACAATAAGTTAAGAATCACCATAAACACAAAGAGACTTAATACCATGCTTATTTTCTATTCTAAGGCCAAGAAACACTGCCTCGTAGTTTGCAATATTATTAGTACAATCAAAAGATAACAAAAAAGAGTATTTAAAAAATTTCCCATTTGGAGAAATAAAGAAAATGTCTGCTCCATTACCGTCTTTACAACATGACCCATCAAAATACATTTTCCAAATCATATTCTCATTTTCTCTAGCATGTATTTCAATAAGCTCAGTATTCTTCATGACATCTTTAGAAATAATTACCTTAAATTTCTCTATATTAGTGTGGCAGAAGCATGTCAGTTGATTGTGATCCACTTCCTCAATAATGTAAAGGTCTCTTGGTTCCCTGTCAATTCTTACATTCCTTCCATTCACTGGGATAGAGGCATAAGATAAATCCAATTGAACATTTCCACCTACCAAGTTAGACCATTGTCTAGATAATAACATTCCATAATTGGCTTGGACCTATACCACAGTAATATCAAATTTATAAGACTTTTCAGGACAAAGAGGAAATTTAAATTCAACATATTTTATTATTCCAACAACAGGAACATATCTATTATCCATTGCATAACATTTTCCATAAGTTTAACTTTTGCATCTTTTGCCTCTCAAACCCTACCTATCATCCTTTTGCCTCTTAATCCTAGCCACTCATTTCTTTTGCCTTTTCATCTTAGCCACTTCCCGTTTGCCTCTCAATCTTGGCCATCCATTCTTTTGCCTCTTCATCTCCTCCATCCAATCTTATTCAATTTCTATAAAAGAAGGCCTCTCTTTCATTTGCAGGCTAATCTTGTAAGGATAATCATCAAGGATTCTAGTGCACTTGAGCACTGATTTGAACACATAGCATTTTAACATTCTAGCATTTTTAACATTTCAATTTCTTAGCATAATTGTTGTACTTTCATTCTTAGCTTAGATTTCAATTCTTGCATGGTAGAATAGTTTTGATTTCATAGCTTAGTTGGAATCTTGCATTTTCATTCTTAGTTAGCTTGCATCACATTGTTTATTAAAAAAAACTCAAAAATATCTTGCATCATCTTGCTTGTGCACTACCTTCTTCATAGATCTTGCACTTGCACATCATTATGAGATTTGGGGCAAGTTCCTCATACTTGTTTCCAAAACCCTCATTTTACATTTTATAGTCTTTGTATTAGATTGCATTCTATTGTGTTGGGAGATCATACTGACAATAATCTTGAAGAGAAAATTAAACAAGGTTATTGGGTGCCCTTGTTTTAGCTCATTGAGGTTGTAGTGAAAGTTACTTATTTTGTTGCATTTGAAATGACTAACATCTAATGTGATTTTGTTTGGTGTTTTGGTATTTTTCATTTGCAGAGAATAGGTCCATATTTTTATTGCATACATTTTGGCATGCCCTGTAGGACCCACATCCCTATTAGATCTACATATTTAAAGATTTTTCTATTCTAATCCTTGTGTAGGTTGAATTGAAGAAAAAACCCTAGGGTTTTTGAAATATTTGATCATATCTTTCAAATGGCTAGGAATGTTTCTCTAAAATATTTTTTGTAGGTGGGGGGTGATCCAAATATGTCTTAGTCCAAAAATTAGATTTTTCTAATCTTTTTTACATGAGTTATAATTTTTTTTTTAATGAAAATTAATTTTGGGTCGCAAATCAAGTCTGATAATTCTACATAGGGTATTTTCTTTATGTTTTTCATTTTGATAAACTAATATGACTAAAAAATTCAATCTTTGAAAACTGGTCTATTTTGATAAATCAAGTCTCTAGGAACAAATTAAGGAATATTCCTAAAAAAATTATATTTTTGGAAAGCTCTCAAATTTTTAGTAGGGATCTCTTCTTTTCATTTCTATTTTTTGTGGCCAAAATCATATCAAACAAATCATATCTTGTTGACTAGGTCAAAAGAAAAAAAAAATTGTGATGAGTTTGCACTTTATTTGCACATAGATCAATGCATGATTGGACTTTCCTGCAAGTCTTTGATATTTTCTATCTTATAACAGTAGTTTTGTAGAATGGTTGACCAAGATTAAGACATTTTGAGACTGTGAATCAATTTATTTAGGATGTTGTTTGAAGATCTTGAAAAGATTTGAGACTACTAATTCATTGGTTTTGTAAGTTTCCTTGGAGGTTGAAGAAAACATTGTGTCTACTTTAAGTTAATTTTTATAGGCACCTAGTTTAATTAGGAAGGTTTATTTCTTGTGATTTAATTGGGTAGTAGGAGATTATGTTCTTTCTTCTTTAAGGGGAAATAAAAAATTTAGACCTACTTAATTTGGTCATTAGAAAGGGACCTTATTTAATTAATGTGTGTTTGGTGTACTTGGGAGAAGCCATTGAAGTAAGAAAGTATGCTCTTTTCCTTCAATGAAAATCACAAATCTATACCTTCCTTGGTTATTCATCTTTGTTATTTTTCATTTTACCTTTAGAGGGCTTGCCAAGAGAGAGATCTTTTGTGAATAACCCAAGTGGGAAACAAGAAAACTTGGCTAATTCCATCCAACTATAATCAAAATCTTCTTTCAATATAAAGAGAGGAAAGACTTGGCTATTTTCTACTTCTAATATTTCTTCATGTGTAGGGCCTAGTTGCCTCAATCTTGCTAAGCAAGACTACACTTGTCTAGGCACTTGTAGGGCCTTCATGGTCTCAATCTTCTTTACAAGACTATAAGAGAAGTACATCTAACTTTTATAGGGCTGAAAGGTCTTAATATTTATTGCGAGACTATACATTTTGGGTTCTTGTAGGGCTATAGGCCTCAATTCCTCTTGCATAACTACAAGGGATAGTCATGAACAAGGGATCTTATTAGACACCTTTGGATTTAGAGACCAACCATTTTAGCTATGTGACTTCCTCTATGCAAGGATTGATCCAAGTGGACTACCTGAATTACCCCAAGATTACTCACCATATGTGTTCCCTTGGATGATAAAGCTTGAATATGGCAATGTGGAAAGATGTGTTGTGAGCATTGATCTCTTCCAATTGATCCATAACTTTCATAGTCTTCAAAAAGGAAATTCTACCACTTAATTATGGGGCTAAGAGCATCAAGTTGTGGGAAAATGTTAGAACACTACATTTTTGACCTTAGGTAGTGTGTGCCTAATGTGTCTTCAATTGTGTTGAGACCCATGAAATTTTTTTGGACATGCACATTACGCTATTGATTTCTATGTTCTAATTCAATCCATATATCCCTATCATCCAAATCAATCACATCATCCATTCACCTTGTCTTCAAACATCCCTAATATATCCTTCCACTTAATCTATTATTAATCCAAGTCTTATCAACACCATATTCTAATCTTCCACTTTTGGCTTAGGAGCACCATCATAATCTTTGGACTTTAATCATCATCCAAATCAAATCAAATCAAACAAAAACTTGAGGCCATACCCTCACAAATCCAAAATCAAAACCAAATCAAATCAGTCAAAATTTTTGAGGCCTTGCCCTCTAAATCAATCGAATCCATCATCCAATCATATCAAAATCTTTGAGGCCCTGCCATTTTAAATCAAAGTCCAAACTTTCTCCTAGTCCTAAGTTCATATTTCATCTATCATCAAATATTTCATTCTTAAATAAAATCTTTCTCTACATATTTTAATCCAATCCAAAATCTCTAATTCAAATATCATGAATATGGATTGGTTTCACAAAATGGTTACAGATTTTAAAGTAAAAAATCCTAATCTCCAAATTGTACCTCCAATCCAACCTGCTTACCAAATCAATCCTCAACACATCATATCAATCCCAATCCCATCTTATATCTCTAGTCCATCTTCTACCTTGGACAAGGAAAATACACCTCATTATCCTCCATCCACACATAATTCCCTCTATCACCCGCATGATGCCTCTCACATGCTTAACCTTTCCCAAGAAATCAAAGAGCTTAAAAATATTGTCCTTAACTTAAAAAATGGGGGTCAAAAGAAAAAAATTTCATTTGAAGACATGTGTCCTCCCCACTTTATCCAAATCCATAATCCTCATCCACCATCAAACCCAAATCCTCCACATAATTATCAACCTCCATTCAATCCTAATCCTTCAAAACCCACATCATTCCTATCCAAAGCTTCACAATCACCCAAATCTAGACAATACACTCCCCTTGTGGACCCTCTTGATGTCATATTCCACCTACTTGTTGACCAAAACATGATGGTGTTTCTAAACACTATTCCCTATGATGACAATCAACCCAAACCTATTTGGTATAAGGAAAATGAATACTGTGATTATCATCACACCAAGGGTCATGATATCAAGAAGTGCTTAAAGTTTAAATTTTTTTTCCAAGACCTTATTGACAAAGGAGAGATTGAAGTTGAAGATCCTAACCCCTCCATCACATCACCCTCACAAGTCCATATATGTAAAGACCTTGTCCCAAAGCATGCTAGCATGGATTCTTATTCCTCTTTAGATCAAAGTGTTCCTCTATCTCAAGATCCATTTATACCTCTTGATTCACCTCATAGTTCCATTCTTAATCAAGATCAAGACATCTCATCCACCTCATCCAATGATACCCTTCCATCCCAAAGCTTAACATCCACTTCCAATAATCTCCCTTCATGTCAAGATCAAATTACCCTATCTCATGATCTCATTCCCTCTGCCCAATTCCATGATATCCTTCCATCTCAAGATCTTACCATCCCTTCCACTCCACCACATACTCCTCCCCAAAGTAAAGATCAAAGTACCCCTTCATCTCCACTTCATGATTCCAATCTATCTCAAGATCCTATTATCCCCCCTAATTCCCCTCATTATCCTATTCCTCCACAAGATCCCATCATGCCTATCCAATTTTATCCATGAATCCTATATACATGAGCCTGGTTGCTCCACCTCTATCCAAAATGGCTTCCTTCAAGAGTCTATCATTCCTCCTACATCTCCTTCCCATTCACATGGACTCACATCTTGTTGTCAAAATAACTCATATCCGATTGAAAAAACAATGTCTCATTATGTTGGTACACCTTCCACACATTCCATATCTAAAATCCCTACATCTAAACTCAAAAGTTCCCATAACCGTATATTCCAAATATGTTTTGGGTCCTTATCCAAACCCTTCATCTTTCACATCCATTTTGGGTCCTTATATCCAAAACTACATCCCTTCCTCACCTACCTCCATTTTGGGCCCCCATATCCCACTACTAAACCTTTCATCCCTTCCATCTATTTTGAGTCCTTACATACATACATCCATCATATCCAATTCCACCACTCCATCACCTCAAATCCCTAAGAAATATCAACAAAGGCACACATCCTTGAATCCTTTCCAACATTCATCGTCCATCATTCCATCCATTAACCCTCCATACCATCCATACTCATACCATTAGACCCTATACCATGTCTAATGGAAGAAAATTTGATGCCAAAGATAAAATGAATAAAGCTAAAAATCCACAAAAATCCAAGGATCAACATGTCCCACCTAAAAGACATGTTCAATCAAATAAAAGTATGATCCAAAAGCAAGAAAAATTCAAAAGGCCTCAAAGGCCCAAAATAAAAAAATGAAAAATCATGTGGATTCCTAAGTTACTAATTGAAGCAATGCATCCAAAAGAAAAATCAAATTGGCATACAACCTTGCTAATTCAAAAGATTCATTTTCTTATCAATTCTTCAATACCCCATCTTCCAACTCCATTTTGGATCCTTATGTCCCAACATCCACTAGCCTAAGTCCACTATTTCCTTCATCTATTTTGGGTCCTTACATCCCAAAATCCTTTCTTTCTCCTCCATCTCCTTCAAAATACCCTCCTCCACTACTCCACCAACCTTCAACATGTGTTCCAATGATTTTATTTCCATCTCCCTCAACCATTTATTTAAAAGTCTTCCAGCCTCCCATTCCTTATCCTCCAATCCTTACGCACCAGTTATCCACCCCTTTAATCCAATCTTTTGCATAAATCATTATCCTTCATTACCCTAATATATTTCATCTTCCTTTCCACCATCATACCAAAATATATGAGAACATATCAAGGGATACCATCCATGGAACTAGATTATTGAGTCCTCCTTCCATTTCCCAATTATTATTCCCTCCAAAAAAGCTTCAAAAAAAAGAAAAGAAAAGAAATCTTCCAATGGTGAAAACTTGGTAATTAGGTGCCTTGGACAAGTACCATGATGAAAACTTGGCAAACATGTGTCATGTGTAGTTCCTCCCTCCATTTTTTATTCATACTTGGGGGAAAGCTCCATCTATACTATGCTACCATAAATATCTTTCACATTCTCTATCCACTATCCATTGTCCTATCTAAGTTCCTTATCATTTCCTTTCCCATCTTTGATCTTGACTATCCTATGCATCCCCTCTATCCATATGTACCTTCCATAACCCTTACTCTTTATGCATCCATGTTTCTGTATAATTCCATCTATTTTCACATATTTGATCTTGACATCCCTATTCTCCATCTCGTAGTCATTGTCATATTCATTCTTTTAATCCATCATTCATAATAATATTTGAGTCCATACACCTTCCCTTGTCCTTGATCTTGATTATCTTATACATTTCCTCCTTCCATTTGTTGGTTGTGGATTATTCCCTTTGATCTTCAACTTGTAGATTTACACTTCGATGGATAATTTAACTAAAACTCTGACTCTATCACCACTCCAAAGTCTACAAGGAAGAGGGCCAACTGACAAGGATCAAAGGATCCTTCTACTCTTTGAGCTTCAATGCTTAGGCGGGTGTACCTTTGACTCACTTCTCTAAAGGAGTCTCAAAATGATGTATACAATGCTCAACACAAGTCTACAAAAAGTTTATCAAATGAATGTTTATGTTTGTAGTTGTTGACCATGACTTCAAGAGAAAGGACCAGTGCCTTAGCCCAGGGCTAAGAGTCACCCAACCGTATACTTCAACTGAACACCTTAAATCAAACACAATGGAAACCAGAGTAAGTGCTTTGCCTATTACCCCTTTCCCTCAAGCACAAGGACATCAAATTCTAAACCTGGCTGCAAACTCACTGAATTCACCTAAAAAGCTTTAATCCTAACTTTGTTAGAAACTCAGAGATGAATTCAAAATACTCTTTATTTACCATACATTAACACACTTTGTGACATTAACATATATGAGCTCAGAGACAAGCAAGAAGACATACACAAGATACAAGATTGGGATTCAATGGTGTTTTCATTAACAAATCTAAAATCAACATACAATTAGAATGATACCAAGATGAGAAAAATCACAAAATCAGACCTCTATCAGCATATATAGTAAAAAACTAGGGACCAAAAGCAACAATGTTTTGGAACCCTTACAAAATCCAAAATTCTCTAACTTATACCCCCTAGTCATCTTGAAAATCTACAACAAGCTACAAATGACTAGGGTTAGGGCTTCAACCACTCAACCTACTGGAAACAGCCACAAAAATTATTGCAAAGACACCTCGAGCCAAGAAAGTCCTTCACCAGGTATAAAACCTCCTTTGCAATTAACCGCAAAGACCCTGGACGACACCGCAAACAACAAACTAGTCATTTCTTCACCAAACAGGGTCTTTTCTGCATTCAATTCCAAAAATTTGGTACACTCTGGCGCTAGAAGCTCTCAGAGAAATTTGAATTTGAATACCAATGGCTAAATCCATGGCACCTATAGAGAAACAACGACCCTCATTTAAACCTTCATCAACTTTATATCCCTGCCGTCCGATCCTCTCACTTTCGCGGGCCTCAAGTTTTAAACATGATCGATGACTATTGCCACATCACCAGACTATCTTCCTCGCACCTTACCCTGGTGGTAACATGACAACCACAAGATCTGCTAGCCCTTTAACCACTTTAGAAACCCAGCGGCCCCACTTAATAACTCCGTAACTGCGATGCCACTTGCAAAAGCCTTAAAAATTTGGGCCCACCATCACGCGACCGCACGACTAAGGAAAACTTAACTGCCAGATGAGTCGCCAAATGTTAGCCACTTAACCACCAGGATCAAGCAACAAGGAGATAACCGTTGGTCGCCAGGTCACAGAATGAAAACTTAACCGCCAAACAACTGAACACCGCAGAAGACTGGGACCACGCGGACAGGCGGCAAGCGGTCACATGATCACATGTCAAAAAAGTTTGACATGTGGCCATGCGACAACCAATCAAAGCACACATCTCTACCTCCCTTCTAACACCAGGCCCACTTAATACAATAGGCAACCGAACAAGATAGAATGAAATCCAATGGATGGTGCATGATCTCAAAGGCTTGGAATATTCCTTGAGATCATACACTGACCATTAGATTAAAAGCTTTCACTGTGGGCCCCCTTGACATAAGCCAAGTCATCACCATGTGGATGAAAGAAAACCCACCAACTCAGATCACCGCAACCGCCACCACAACCGTCACCATACTACCATGGATACGTGGCAAGTGGTCGCATGATAGCAAAGCCAAAAGCTGGACTATGCGACCATGCGACAACCAATCACAAGCTGCCACATCATTGCCTCTGGGACCACTGCCAAAGAAGCCTCATCCTTTTTAAAGGATCGGATGGCTGTTGCGAAAGTGCAAGAAATAAACCTCATGCATCTTCACCATGCGAACTTGTGGAAAACCATCGATCCTGTCCGAACCTTAACCGTGCTAAAGCATGAAGAACAAAGACCAACCACCAAGCATTTAGCAACTTCGCAACAAACTGCTCACATGATCATGAGATGCTAGCAGATAACTGTCAGATATTTGGAGATCATGTGACTAAAGAGAAAAAGACCGCTTGCCAGGTCACCAGATGTTAGCCGGTAACCGCCAGTCATGAAGAGATCTCGCAACTACACAGTCGCTAGGTCGCCAGAAGAAGACTAACCACCAAGTAGCCAAACACAATGAAAAGCTAGGACCACGAGGACAAGTGGCAGGCGGTCGCATGATCGCATGTCAAAAATTTTTGACATGCGGCCATGTGATAGCCAATCAGGAAGAGCATTTGAAGGCCCGGGCCCACCTATCATCACACTTGCACACTTAAGGAAAGCTGGCAGACAGGGAACTAGTGTGAGGTCGAAAACACACAAAGTTGTCTCAACAGCAAAGGATCAAAAACACACAAGGTTTTCTACATTGACACAGAGGCAAACAAGGCTGCGAAAACATTGAGGATTTTATGCAAGCCAAAAAAGTTGAAAACATCATGGATTTTCGAAAACACTGTGGGTTTTTGACACTTAGGTAGATTTTTAAGATTTGTTTCCCGCGGACCTTAGAACTTGGATCTCTTTTTGGATTTTGTGAATTAGGAGATGTGATTTGGACCAGGGCAGGGTGACAACACGAGGAACACAGGGCAGGACACTTTGAAGAACATTTGCAGGGGAGAGGCCAATTTCATGAGAATTTGCAATGACAAAAAATTGGCCTAACACCATTAACTATTATCTAGTCCCATCTATATACCCCATATCATTATCTCCTATCCTCTTCATACCCTTCATCTCATATCCCTTATCCATCCACCTTCCACTTTCATACATTTTCCCTTCATAAAAAACTAGAGGCACTAAAATACAAAGAAAATATCTATGCATTCTTTGGACAACACAAGATTTCACTTCCTCTATAAATATCCTTTACACATTATTCGTCTGCTTCATGCATTCATTCTTATCTATCTTTCCACTCTTCATTTTCCTACCTATGGTCTAGAGCATTTAACTCCTTTGCAACATGGTCCTTGGAGTCTTGTCCACCTCATCATCCCCATCTCCTATCACCATCCTTCGATCCTATACATTGTTATCCTCCATCTTTCCATTCTTCATTCGAATCCTCCTTCTAGTATGGGGCATTTGATTTCTTTTCCACATAGTTCTTGGATCTCCATCTCTATATCCCCCATTTTATAGTCTTCCATATCCTACCCTTACTTATCCATTCATTCTATCTATATCCTATCCAATCCCTCCCTTCCATCCATTCATTTTCTAACCAAAAATTTATCCGTCCTTCCATCCTCTATCATTCTTTGGTTATCCCTTGTCATTGGTCCCAATCCACTTACCATACTTTCATCTTATTCAAACCATCTTGTCTATCAAATCTATTTATCTTCTAATCCAATAAATTTATTCCCCTTCCATACTAATCAATCTCATCTTACCCAATCATTTTTTCTTCCAATCCTATTCTATCCAATCCAATCATCCAAAATAAATTTAAAGAAATTAAAAAATCCCTATAATCCAAAAAATATCAAGTCAGTCCAATCAAGTGCAATCAATACTAATTTATGCAATTTAATCTTTTAATCTAGCATGTTAATCTTTAATCAAGCCATCATCTTAAACCAAATCAGTTGATAATCAATTGATCAATTTAAAATCCAATCATCATCATGGGATGTATCTTTACCAATCCTTGAGGCCTTGCCCTCATAATCACTTAATTAGTCAATCAATCAATCAATTGGATTTCAGCTTGAATAGGGGCAACATGTTGGTTTGCTTCAAGTTTGATGTGCATGCTTTCTTGTTGCTTGTATGTATTAGTATTTTTTTCATCTATCATGTTCTTTTAATCCTATTGTCACAATGGCATCATGGTATTCAATATCATGGCATCATAAGGCATATGGTTGTATTTGACCTTTTTTATCACGCACTTGGCACATGGTCATCTTGGTTCCTCATACCTTGGTACATAATGTTAAGAAAAATACCAAAATAGGATATGCTCTCCCATGTTGACACAATGATAGTCTATATTTAGGCTCATTTTTCATTGGAGGCCTTCTTTTATTCATTTAACCTCTTCCATCCCCCACCCTAGTCAGATTCGTTACTCTGACACACTCCTTGACCCTCCAAAGCATACAATTTGTCTTTTTTATTCATTTCCCCTATCATCGCCCTTCCTTTTCGAGAAAATTGTCAAAATTAATTTTTTTGCTCAATTTTCTTGAGGGGTAACCTCCTCATCCATTTCCCTTCATCGCTTAGGCATGACTCCTGGGGCATCTTATTTTCTTCTTCTTTGATGCGATGCCAATTTTGACACTGCATCAAAGAGGGGAAAATGTAGACACCTAAAATTGTCCATTCACACTAATGTTAATTTTTATTAATATTTTTCCTTAACATTATGGTTAATTTTATTAATTGACTATAATCATTATATTCTTCTATTTATTTAATTAAATTTACTTTAATTAAATAAATTCATTTTCCCTTTGTATTTAAATTTTATTTAAATACTGTAATATATTGAATTCAATTTAATATATTATCCCTCTATTTCCCTTTATAAATAAATTGTATTTATTGTATTCCCCCACTATCCTAAAGTTCTTCTAAACCATGATTAAATTAAATTTATTTTAATCTCATCCCTTTTCCCTTTTTCCTAATCTTACATTTTTTTAACATTTCTCTTATCTTAATTAAAAGTTGGATTACCTCTTAATATGTACACAATCACCTTTTCCAAGGTAGCCACCTCTCCATCTCTTTTTTCCACCAATCAATTTTAAATTTCTCTTTCCCTCTAAATGTGAAGTTTGACTTTTACATATTTTGCCTCTCAAAGCCTACCTGACATTTTTTTGTCTCTTAATCCTAGCCACTCATTTCTTTTACCTCTTCATCTTAGCCACTTTCCTTTTTCCTTTTAATCTTGGTCATCCATTCTTTTGCCTCTTCATCTCCTCCATCCAATCTTATTCAATTTATATAAAAGAAGGCCTCTCTTTCATTTGTAGGCTAATCTTGTAAGGATAATCATAAAAATTTTTAGAGCACTTGAGCACTCATTTGAGCACATAGCATTTTTAACATTTCAATTTCTTAGCATAATTGTTGTACTTTCATTCTTAGCTTAGATTTCAATTCTTACATGGCAGAAGAGTTTTGATTTCATAGCTTAGTTGGAATCTTGCATTTTCATTCTTAGTTAGCTTGCATTGCATTGCTTATTCAAAAAACTCAAAAATATCTTGCATCATCTTGCTTGTGCACTATCTTCTTCATAGATCTTGCACTTGCACATCATTGTGAGATTTGGGGCAAGTTCCTCATACTTGTTTCCAAAACCCTCATTTTTCATCTTATAGTCTTTGCATTAGATTGTATTCTACTGTGTTGAGAGATCACACTAACAACAATCTTGAAGAGAAAATCAAACAAGGTTATTGGGTGCTCTTATTTTAGCTCATTGAGGTTGTAATGAAAGTTACTTATTTTGTTGCATTTGAAATGACTAACATCTAATGTGATTTTTTTTGGTGTTTTGGTGTTTTTAATTTGTAGCAAATAGGTCTATATTTTTATTACATACACTATCTTACTTGGAGATTTGTACCTTTTCTTTCTTTATTTGTACTTTGTACTCAATTGTATTTACAGACCCTGTGACTTGTGCAATGGATGTGGGTTATTATGTATACTTTATGGTTCATATGTATTTTTTTATTCTTTGAAATGATTTACTATGTAGAATATTTATATGATTATTGTACTTAGTAGATTAAATTGTATTTACGTAATTCTACATCAAGGAACCCTTGAGATTTATAATATGTAGTTGAGATTGTGTATATGAGTATACATGGAATTTATGTTTTACTTCTGCTTTGTTATTCAATATTGTTGTAAACTCTTAAGGAAAAATAAATATATTATGTAAACTTAGTAACATGTTTTAGGTTAATTTCTCCTAGGTTCCCTAGCAGGGCATTACAAATTTTCCTTCTAAAGGTATCAAGATCATCAAAAACTTCTTCTAAATTAGGCAAAGTTCTTTCTAACTTAGAGGAGGTAGTTGGGGTGTGACCCCAAAATAGTGGGTTACACTTTTTTAGACATGCTGATATTTGTTGAAATAACACATTTTTAATAAAAGATTATTTAAGCCTTGAGAGGTTCCATTTGAAAGAATTAATAAAAAATGGTTAGCTCAAAGCCTCTTAGAATAAAAAAAATATTGATATAACATCTATACTCCTCATTCATACCTGCAATGGAGTCTCTTTCACACCTATTAAAATGTTGACAAAAAATCACTTTGACTTTATCTTTTGGGAGCTCAAATGAATCCATTTGATAAACCTATATGTGTAGTAAGGTACTACTGAGAAAAATATTTCCAATGATTATAATTTTAATATATATTAAGTTAATTATGACTTTGTATTTTTAGTTTTACTAAACATAGATATTTCACCGTATGTCTACCTCTATTTTTGATACTTATGGAAAAATAGTAAATGAGAGAAATTTTTTTTAAAAAAATATCTATGCCCTAAGTATTTAAGTTCTCATTCTATCTAAAAAAATAAAAAATGAAACTGGACAAATACACGACAAGTTATAAGCTATGTAGTCAAGGTATGTCAAAATTGTGGTTTAGTCAACTTCAAACATTAATAAAATATCAAATAATTATGAAAATTTCATCAAACCAATTGCATGCCCTCTATATGGATGTTACAAAAATAATTTTGAAAGAATCACATTGATATCTATTTTAGAAAAAAAGTTATGCTCTATGAAAGTAATGTAACTCTTTGAAAATGATGTTTTCAACAACATACCAGTTTTCATGGGAGAAAGAAAAAACCATTCAAATCAATTTAAAAATAAAAATAAAAAAATATATTTAGAATCTAGACAGAAGAGTTTAGTGTCCGTTCAGGCAAAAAAGTGTAACCCACTATTGTGGGTTCACCTTGGGCTCATTGTTTCTTCTTCATCCATACCCAAAAAATGCCTAAAGGGAGAAAAGCTACACATAGGAGATGCATCAGTTGATCTTCTATTCAAGACATCTCTTCTTTTTCTTCTTGATCTCCTATTGTTAATTTGATAAGTAGTATGAGTTACTTCTTTTGTATGTTTAAGTTCTCCCTGTTGATCAGTAGGAAGAGACAAGAAATTCTCATACACATCACTTGCATTTATTCCATCATCAAACTCCATGTTCAAGCTACACTTAATTCTTCCCAAGAATAAATAGAATCTATTGGTAATAAATAAAACCAATCTCTGGTATATCCCTTAAAATTTTGAACAAACAAATTTATGAAAACATCCCCATGAAAGATCTCATAATCATCCATCAGACCAGAAAATTTCTGCAAATGCCTACTTGCTGAATCTGATTGTTCCTCATTATACTTTGGTAAATTCTACCTAATATCACTAAAAAATTCATTAGGAAAACCATGAATGCCATCAAATATTAATAGCTCACATCTTTTCATAGAGAAGCTACTACAAAAATCATACATGGGTTGTACTCTTTGTAAACTCATGTTTGACAATCCTTAAACATACACATGCGAATCATTTATCCACTTATAACATTCTTAGATCTAAAACTTGCAACATAAAAAAAACATCTCTATCACAAAACAAATCTCAACATACTTCCTCAACTAAATATATAAACTGGAAAAATCAGAAGTATGCAAAAATCCCTTTTTACAATTGCATTCCTTCTTTTGGGTCTCCTTGTGGGGGAGAACTGCTTGTTCCTTGATCTCTCATTGGGCATGCATTCCTTTTAATATTATGAATCTCACCCTCTAACCTTTTGGTCTGGATGTTTCTTCACCCATGATCTTGTGGACTTTATGCTCATCTTGTATATTTTGAAAAATATAGAAAAAATTTACTCAACACTGGTGCAGAGACTCGAGACACCACTTGATATATATGGGAAATGATTTTTTTATGAAAAATTACAAGAAAACTCTTACAATATTTAAAATTACAAGACAAACATAACTCCTCACAAGATATCAACTTTGGATGACAAAAATTTATATCTCAGACACAAGACAATATCCTTCTACCCCAAATCATGAAAAATATAATATTAACTGTGTGCAATCTCAATGGATATTCTAACTCGTTTAACATAAAAAAGGCAATGAGAAAGCTCAACTATCAACTTTATCAATTTATACAATAACTACATTATTCCCTAGCAGAGTCACCATTATGTTGGTTCCCAAAATGGTTTTATGCTTCGACATCTACCAGTACACTTACAAATTCTAAAGAGTTTCCAACTCTAATTATCAAACTCACATAAATGATTGGACCAAATAATTGGGATAAAACTCCCCCTACACTTTTGGCTCTGTAAAACCAAGGTGGGTACACCTGAATCTAGTAAAATACTACACTTATTACACACATCCCTGAATTTGATAAAAAAATTATCTCATAAGAGGCTCAACAATAACAAGAAACTACTAAGCAATGTCTAACTACTCATTGATTCTCAATTTTTATGGAGCATGAGATCCACATACCATATATAAAATTGGAAGATGAAAATAATTTAATCAAGATGGTTTAACCAGACAATATAGACCAAAAATATAATATTTACAATATATTTAGATCAGTGCCTTATCATTGGGTAATACTCTTAGTTTACAACTCAATATATGAATGACATAAAAATGGTAATGATCCAAGACTGATATTATTATGTCATTACAACAATGTCTATTCATGTAATCCTATTTTGGACTTCTTATAATGATCCTTGTACTAACCTTATGAACTCATGAGTTAATCTTCAACATTTTAATTGATCATTGATCAAAGCTTAGAGTTAAAACATACACATAAGAAATATATTCAGTGAATTAAATAAGAACTTTGAATTATCAAATTCACAACTCATAAAACCAACACAAAGGAGAGAACCAAATCTGTACTGTATTTCATTAACTTCAGAATCACTGTCTTCATAAATTAACTTTCTCATTCAAAATAAAACTCAACAAACTTAAGATTCTAATACTAAGCTTCTTATTTTCTTTGTAAATATTACACAAGGCTCATGACATCTACTAAACCTAACTAAGACTCAAAAGGTTTGACCATCAAAACTCTCAGCCCTTGCTAACTGATCATGAAAATCCTTTTGTATAAAAAATATTGCAACAAGCTACCGATCATAAAACAACTTTCATCTAGAAAGTGGACCTCCAGACACATGAAAACCAAAAATAAAAAACTCTAACATCCCTATCCATGTATGCCAACCTGCTCTAAACAAAAAGAGTATAACAACATAACAACTACACCTCACATCACTAATATCATTGGCCCATACTACCATAACCTCCCTAAAGAAATAAACCTCGTATGTACAAAAGATTTAAAAAATCCACCTTAGTTCTGAAAGATTGTCTTTGATCTTCTAGAAGGTCAACATCTTGCACTTCTATCTTTAATTACTTCATCTTTCTTTTTATAATATGTAACGCCATATTTTGAAATAATTTCATTTGATTCTCCTTTAAAACTAGCTCCAACGCCTACAAATATGTCACAAAAAACCTTTGTTTATCCATTCCATTCAAATTACTTTCTAGTGTGCATTACTTTATTCTCTTTAGTTTAAAAACTGGTCATATATGTAATACCCCAAAAATGGGCTATAGGTTCATTAACCTCCTACATCTTCAATTCAAACGAAATCGATACAAAAGTCCTAACCAAAGGCACATCTGCACATTATCGAATCCTAATTGATTTTATCTTAATTTTGCATCAGAGAATATTCCTAGCAATATTCCTATTTATCCTAATTATTTTTAATTTAATAATTATTTGGCGATAAATCTTATTTATCCTAAAGTTTGATTAATTGAATATTCTGAATATTTAATTAATCAGATTTAATACTGCCACTTAGTTATTTAATTAAATTTATTCCTCAATTGTATTATTTAATTTTGACAATAAATCTAAAATCTCATGACTAATTGATTAAATTCTTATTTAATTAATTAATGTCACTTGTCAATTTTTAATAATATAGTTTTAGAATGAAAATTTGATTTAATAATTGATTAACCCATAAATCAATTGTTTTAATTCAAAAATCAGTTAAGTTGAGAATAAATCACTTTATTTTTAAATTAATTCATAAATAAATCAGGCACAATCAGAAAAGCAAGCAACTAGAAATTAACAATCAATTTTAAAATTAAAATTCAACATCTGATGATGAGTTGAAATTTGATCTAAACTCTATTTTGAGTTAAACACTGCTTTTGCATGATTTTTGTCAGTTAATTATCTCTGATTTCTTGATAACTCAAAAGTCAACTTGAATTTATTAAGAGTGATTTATGGCTTTTCTCCTGCATCCTCAAGCCCTAGATTTCTGTAAAATCAAGGCTTAGCTCTTCATAATTATTAACACTCGAATTTGCACAATTACTCTAGCAAATTGGTGATTGAAGGATTAAGCACTTGTGACAGGCGATTTGTGAGATCTTTCATAGTTGATCATAGTTTTTACATAGTTTCATATCATAGATTTTCATATCATTCATAGAATTCTTAGATTAAATCTGAATTCAATTTCATTCATATAGCTTAGATTCATACAATTTTTCATATTATTGCACATAAAATACAAAAATATAGAATAATCTGTATTCATCTAGTCTTTCATTCTTTTGCATTCAAATCCTTCATTTAGGTGTTGCATTGTCACTGATCTTGATTTCAATTTGAGAACATCATACTCACACCTACTAGAAGGCAACAAATCGCCTAGTTAGCATAGTTTCAATTACTTGCAGATTTCAATTTTTTCTAACCTTTAATGTTTTACTAAAGTGTTGTGTCTACAGCTAGGTACAAAATTCAGACACACATTTCTGACGCCCACCGTGGGGCCCTGAAATGGGTTTCCATCTCTTCTATTTCACTTCTATTTATTTTTCTGTCATTTTTTGGTTGATTCTACAATTTCATTCTTTGTCTGTACATTTTTCGTACAACTTTTGTCAGAAATTTGTACCAGAAGCTACTGGTTCTCATACAACAGTTGAAGATTTTGAGGCTCATTTTAGCAACTGTGGATTGTCATTTGAGAGCTAGATTGTTGTTTGGTGAGATACCCACTATCATACAAGTTTTCAGACTGTCATCTGGGAGCTAACCCACTGTTGTATGAGTTTTGGTACCAGGATTCAATTGTCATTTCATCATTTTTGGTAGTTTTTTAGATTTGATTTTCAGATTTGGACTAATAGCTAACCCTAACAATTGAGATCTTCTATTTTTGACTGATATTTGTTGAGTCTGATTGGGAAAAGTGCAACTAAATTGCTAAAATAGGTAAAATCTACTAAGCGTGTTGCAAGGAATTCAGGTATTCTACTATGATTTAATAACACTTCGATTTGGACATAAAATGAACTCTCACGTGTCAAGCTTGTATGACTTTTCTTGATTTCATATCATAGACTTCATTTGGGCTATAAAATGAATATAGATTTTCTTTATGCATATATGTTACACATAGTAAATAGGCCCTATGAACACTATTTGTGGATGATCTTAAGAGAATGGGCTTCTTCCACTTGTTCATGCATGCGAAGCTCTTCTTGATGAAAGATCCCCTTGTAGGTAGGGAGGTTACTTAGATTGTCTTGTGTTCTACTAGATTTGTGCGTCTTCAACTTTTGATTGATACATTCTCTCTCCAGAGAGGTTCATAGAACACAAGTGATTGACATCATAGATCTTTGTGAGATAATTTTAGTCTTAGCGTGTCGGATTAATCTGTCTTCTTTGTTTTGGTTAAAAGTGAAAAGGCTAGAGGATTATGCTCTAATCCCTTTTTGGGTATTATCAGAAACTCAAATCCTTGAATCTGGAACCAGTCTCCATGTGGTATCTTTTGTGAGTCACCTTTAGAGAGGGTTAACTATAGTGGACATTCCCTTAATTGGGTCAACCACATGGATGGAACCTCAAGCAGTAATAGCCATTTTATTCGTGGTAGTAGCAACCGCTATATAAATGTCCTTGTGGAGGAAATCTTCACAGGTGTGGTTTCTTGTTGGGCTATCAGATCTCCCTAGCAACTCCTAATTGATTAAATTCTTGGACTATGTAAAAACCCCGGTGCGCTTGGATTGGAGTTTTCCCTCTTGAGATCATAAAAGTTATAGAGTCAGACCATTACTACAAACCCTAGTGAGGCCAAATTTTTCATTTTCTAGGAATATGTGCATTATTGAAAAACTTTTTGGAACATACACAAATAACACTCCTAGGGGTTAGCATATTAAGTCACTATTGCTTGTTCATGCACAAGGTTGCTTTTTCCCTTGTTCATTGTTTTTAGACGATTGCTTGCTTCCCTTGCTTGTTGTTTTGTGTGCTTGATATCTACTTGGTTATTTGAGATAGAATATTACACACAGATCTTCAAAATTGGACAGAAAACTTTTACAACAATCTGAAATGGAAAGCCTAAAAATTGCAAAATCTGAAGCAAAATTCCTCTCTGGAGTCAAAAGTCATCCCACAGTCTCAGATTGTCATACGAGTCTTAAGAAAAAGTCATTTCATAACCCTCATATAGTCGTATGAGAGCTAGTATTGTGTCGTATGAGTGTTGTCACCATAAATCAAAAGAACATTATCCCTGGCAGCAATTGTCGTATGAGTCTTGTCAATTGTCATTTGAGAGCATACCCAGTGTCGTACGAGCCTTCAGAAACTCATTTGAGAATTTTCAAAAAGTTGTCAGAGATTGGTCAAATTTGTTAGGAATCCATTTTTTATAGCCTATTTCCAAATTCTATCAAAACATTCACTGTGTCAGGAACAGAGCAAAAAATAGAATGAATTCGATCATTTTCCTAAAGTGGTCTCTTGAGTCAGATTTAGCATTCTTATTTATCGATTTGAGTCTTTTTCATCTTGTGTCAAAACCTTGTCAAAATTATCTTCAAATTCAGTCTTCTTACAAAATAGCTAAGTGTTGTGAGCTCATGCCTACCATCTATTGGGCATCTACCCATACTACTGTGGCACAGTATCCTTCATTTATGTTTGATCTATTCCTCAATCAATTCAATCTTGACAAGGTTGCATCATTTGATCTTCTTGAATCAATTCATTCTTTACTTGTCTTCATCTTACTCTTTAGCTTCACCCAAGGTTAACGGTGGAAACTAGAGCTTCATCACACAAGAAATCTAGATAAGCATCTCATACTTTGCCTTTGTCTACTCACATAGGTCCAACTCTTGAGCAACTCTACAATTCAGGTCTTTATGAAGATGACGGTCTTGGAAATTTTTTATTAAAAATTGGTTACATACCCCCTCCATCAACTCACGGAGGTAATCAAAAATCTCTATATCAATCTATCCCAAGGAGTCCTAAAACTCCTAACATGTCTCATAGAGGGACACATCACGGGTCTCAAGGACCTCACTCTCAACATGGTATGGATCAAGAACCTACACCTTTTGAAATTGCTCGATATCAAAATGATGATTTCTTCAAGAAAATGATGAGGGATTTCTTGAAAGAAGATAGAGAGGCATACTTTCTAGAGTTAGCTCATGAAGGAACTAAACTTCCTCCAAACTTTAATGTTGAAAATATCATCACACATGAGGAAGAAACCCCTATCACTGCTATGATGAAACAAATGCATGCTATGCAAGTCAAACTTAACAAAATTGAAAAAGAAAAGGAACCTAAAGAGTTTTCCATGGAAGCTCTATGCCTTTTTCCATTTGATAAAGACTTGTACATGCCACCATTCCCTAAAAGAGTGGAAATGCCTAAATACGATAAGTATGATGGAAACTCTGATCCTCAAGATCATGTCAAAGAATTATGTACTCAATCTATGGAGTTTATGCACAAATCAACCTACTTAATGTGTCTCATCCCTCAATCTCTGGGAGGAGCAACCATTCATTGGTTCTCTAGAATGCCTTCAACTATCAAAAATTTTGAGGAGTTAATCAAATTGTTCTATCAATAATACTCCTACAGTATCCAGCATCCAGTCACCATGATTGACATCTACAATCTAAAACAATATCCAAGAGAACCATTCCTGACATTTTTCAAGAGATGGAGGAAGAAATTTTCTCTATATGCTAGACCCATTCCAAGAACTAAGAAACAGGAAATCTTCATCAATAATCTTGTTCCAAAAATCAACTACCCTTTACAAATGCAAAATCATACATCCTTTGATAAGATGGTAGATAATGCGATCAAAATTGAGAAAGTACTTGTGAAAAAAAGAGATCACACTTCAAAATGACAAGTATGAATCTAGATCTAGTTCTAAGGAAAAGAACAAAAAATGGAATAAGAATAAAGGCATTGTCACTGACGGCATTGTTGGTACTATCCATGCCCCATCTAAGTCACCCGCCTTCAATCTCATTGTTGGCACCCAAGCCATCAAATCTTTCAAAGGTAAAACAATAGAGCCCAACAAGAAGTCATCTAATTATAAACCTTGGGCTATAGATCCTAACCACAAATTCAATCCTCTTGGAGAATCCTTGGAATCTATCATGAAATCTCTATTGGCTAACAAAATCATCTACTTGCCTGAGATAAAAGTCTTTGATCCTAAACCTAAACCGAAATGGTAGAGAGAATAATTTCTATGACTTCCATCACAATAAGGGTCATAAGACTAATAACTGCATTCACTTGAAACACATCTGTAGACTAGGATTTGAGCGTGCACCTAAACTTGTTTTGAAGGCCAAAGACAAACAAACGTCATAGCATATTATCAAATCAAATTTAATGGTAAACAAAATAAAATCAAAGCCACCTCAGTTTAAGCCTAAAACGGATGCGCCCATGCACCGTTTGATATGCTTGGATATAAATGGATGTGGGTGTGCAAACTCAAGCACTTGGAGCATGCAAATAGGATGATTTGAGGATCAAGAAGATCCAAAATGACACAAAATAGGTATGAAGAACCTATTTTGCCTCAAAGGCCTCAAGAACACACAAATATGCAAAGCTAAAAGATGAACTAAGATTGATTAAACAAGAAATGAATCTATGTTAATCCAATTGAGCTAATTTAAATGTGATTTAAGCTTGAAAATGATCTAAAATGATGAGTTTATGCTTATGCTAGAATGAAAATGGCATTATAACTTTGCTATTGAGTTTGAGAGTTGAAAGATGATTTGCCTTAGGAAGTGAGGGTATTTATAGGAAAAGGGAAGGGCTTAGTTAAAAAGGATGAGTCAGAGTTAGGGCTAAGGTTAGGGTTGAGTCAAGGACAAGTGTCCTAACAAGTGTCAAGGGAGGATTGAGTTGAAAGTTTGAGGGCATGTGCACAATTTGGTAAATGTGCCCAAGGCTAAGAGGTGGCAAGGAAGGGATAAGAAGGTCTTAAATGCATAATGAATGCATGTAAGAAAGATAAGGAAGGCTTAAATGCATCCTTAAATGCATTTGCAAGAGGTGGCCAAGAGGTGGCCATCTTTGTTGACTAAGGAGGATGACTAAGAGGAGGTTAGCATAAGTTTTGGTAAACTTTTTGCTAATGGAATGTGACAAGATTAGAAAGGGGATTAGGATTAGGATTAGGGGATTTTAGGATTAGGATGGGTGAAGAGGTTGGGTTGAGAAGTTTCTAGAAGAGTCTAGAATTCTCCTAGGTTTTATGGAATAAAAGTTTATTCATTCCAAAAGCTTAAGTTTGGGAAAATTTATTGAAATATTTTCAATAAATATGAAAATTAAATATTTAATCTTAATTAAATATTTTGAGTTGAGATTAGGGTTAGAAAAGATGGGATTAGCCTTTTAATTGAAATTAAGAAGGGATTAGAAGATTTTGGAAGAGGTTAGTGGTCTTAAGAAAATTGGCCAAGTTTTGGTCAAAAAATAAATTAATTATTTTTTTGGAAGATTTTTGGTCAATTTATTAATTAAAATAATTAATAAATAGGGGATTAATGTTTAAATAAGATTTAAACATTTTTGGGAGGGATTTCTTAATTAAATATTTTTTAATTAAGAAAAAGGGATTTAATGACATAAAAATAAATTAATTAATTAAATAATTAATTAATTAATAAATGATGATGTCATCAAGAATTTTTCAGAAAATAAAAATACTTTATTTTCTAAAGGATTTTTAGGTGTCTACATTTTGCCCCTCTTTGATGCGATGCCGCAAGTGGCATGGCGTCAAAGACAAGAAAACAAGATGCCAGGGCTAGAATCAGAAGAAGAGGGTACGACGCCCGGGTGGACTGGAAGAAAGAGGATACATGCCCCGGTGGGACAAAATCATGGAAGATGTGCCCAGTGGGACAAGGAGAAAGAGGGATTACGCCCTGGGACAGAGTGTGCCCGGCGGGACGAGGAAGGAAGGGCCTAGGAAGAAAGGGGAGATAAATAACCTCACTTCTAAGAACAAATATGGATGATATGCAAGATGAGATGGAAATGCAAGATGCAAGATGCAGCTATATGTAAAGATGCAAGATTAATCTATATGATAAATGCAAGGGACCAGATAGCTCCAAGTGCAAACGGGAGTGCACAACCTAGATTTAATATAGCTATGTTAGAGACCTGCCAAAGATACTGGGATCATGAGGCCTGTCAACAACGTCGCAGAGGACTGACGCTAAACAAACACACAGGGTTGCCCCAACATCACACATGAAGCGCAGAGGCGACATGGCGGATCTGATGCTGAAGGAACCACAAACACACAACTGACTCACAGGCAGAAGCGAAAGATCAAAAGACCTTGCCCCAGATTATCCGCACACGCAGCACACCGTGATATAAAGAATCGTGGTGACCCTGGTGGGATAAAGAGAAGCCAAAAAGATTAACAAGACCCAAAGGACAAAAAATCCAAGATCAAAATGATAACTCCAAAAAGACATCCTTTGCCAAGGAGAGAGATTAAGTTTGATTGATGGTGGGAAGATTGGTCGGATAGGAGGAACGATATATCCTCAAGGACCAGGATGGAAGATTAGGTCAGACAAGAGGAACGATATATCCTCAAGGACCCATGGGTTGGTGAGAGAATAAGTGTAGTTTTTCACTGGCAAAAAGCTAAAGTTCAAGGAATAATCAGGATGAGCAAGGATAAGTCATCAATTGATGTTGCTGAAGCACAAGGCCTGAGTGGGACTACAAATTTTTTGAGGCTGGGGATGGGACAAGATATTTGATCAAATGCTGCTGCAGGACGGACAAAGGTTATGTACAACAAGGAGGAACGATATGCACAAGGGATATGTACAGAAGCTCAGGATTGGGGATAGGAAGATCACACTCGGCGGGACTCTCACTAGGACGGAGACAAGAAGGATAAATACAGGGAGGAAAGCGCTGTACAGAAAAGGGAAAGGGATATGGTACAAGATATGGTACAAAGCTTTGGAATAGGATATGGATTGCAGATGGGTTGGAGGAAGATGGAAGCCGAATGCTTGGAGGATAGGGGAGATGGAACTACTGGGAGATCTGTTATGGATGGAGGAAGAGGACGGTAGCTGAAAGGACAACTGAATAGATAAATAGCCTAGTTTACTATGTTGGCACCTGTTTACCAGGTTTTCACCAACATACTTGTCCAAGGTGCTTGAATTGCCAAGTTTTCACCGTTTGGACGATTATTTTCTCTTTCTCTTTTCTTTTTTGCTTTTTTGCTTTTTTTTTGCTTTTTTTTGCTTTTTTTGCTTTTTTGAATATTTTTGGATATTCTGATATATGCAGGTTCAAGTTCAGGTATAGAACCTCTTCAGATGGATGATGTTGATAGGATCATTCAAGGGCTCACCTTCTGGTGTTGATAGCTGATAGGCTCCCGAGCCGAAGGATGCGGTGACAACATAGGGGCCCAACCAAGTAGGCTCAAACTTGCCTTTCTTTTCTCTATTTGCTAGGACCTTCTGATTTTCTTTAAGGACCATGTCACCGACCTGGAATTGTCTAGGATGGACCTTTTTGTTATAACTCCTTTTGAGTCGATTTTGGTATGCCACCAGGTGATCGTAAGCTTGCTGTCTTTTTTCATCTAGCAGATCTAGCTGTGTGAGCCGGGCCACACGATAGTCTTCATCAGTTGTATAGTTCTTCCTGGAGATGCGCAAGGATGGGAGCTCAACCTCAATCGGTAGAACGGCTTTAGCACCATATACAAGAGAGTATGGGGTGGTGCCTGTGGGAGTGCGATAAGAAGTGTGGTAGGCCCAAAGGGCAGGATTGATTTGGAGGTGCCAGTCACGACCAGAATCATTGACAACCTTCTTGAGGATTTTCAAGATAGTTTTGTTGGTTGCCTCAGCTTGGCCGTTTCCTTGAGGGAAATATGGACTGGAGAAACGGTGATGGATGTGGAGTCTGGCACATAGATCATCCACATGCTGGTTTTCAAAAGGTGTGCCATGGTCTGTGAAAATGGTAGATGGTATGCCGAAGCGGCAAATGATGTGGTAAAGGATGAACTTGGATATTTGGATGCCAGTGGTTAGGGTGAGCGAAATCGCTTCAACCCATTTGGTAAAGTACTCTGTGGCTGTTATGATATACTTGTGTCCATCCGAAGAGAGGGGGGTGATCAAGCCAACGAGGTTGAGGCCCCAACATGAAAAAGGCTATGGTGGTGCAATAGGCTGTAGATCCTGTGCTGGTGCATGTATCAAATTGGCATGCTGTTGACATGGGAGACATTTCTTGACAAATTCACACGCATCATGTTCCATTGTTGGCCAATAATATCCAACTCTAAGCAGCTGCTTTGCTAGAACCATGCCACTCGTGTGGGCACTGCAAATTCCAGTGTGAACTTCTTGTAAGGCCAGGATGGCCTCGTTTGAGTCTAAACATCTAGATAGGACATTATGATACCCGCGACGATATAGGGTGTTGGCTACAAGAGTGTAGCGGGAAGCTCTGTGAATAAGGTTTTGGCGTTGGTTATTGGTGAGATGGGGAGATATGATACCATTTTTTAGATATGCATGGATGTCGTGGTACCATGGGGATTGGGGACCAACCAAGACACACACCATGTTTGCATCGGTGTTCTCATAAGCTGGCAAGTGTAGCTGCTCGACTAGAAATTCATATTGTGTTGCGTCACGTGGGATTTCCAATAAGGATCCGATGGTTGCCATTGCATCTGCTGCTTTGTTTTGAAGCCTTGGGATCTGATTGAATTGTAGATGTAGGAAATGCTCTTTCAGTTTATCGACCAGTTGCTTGTAGGGTAGCAATTTGTCATCCTTTGTCTGATACTCATCAAGGACTTGCTTGATAATGAGCTGTGAATCTCCAAAGACTTGTAGTTCTATGATGTTCCATTGGATAGCTGTTCTGAGACCTGAGATGAGTGCCTCATATTCTGCAATGTTATTGGTATAGGGGAATCCCAACTTGAATGATTTTGGAATATAGTCACCTTGAGGTGTGATGAATAGGATTCCTACGCCATAGCTATGGGATGTGTTGGAACCATCAAAGTATAGTTTCCACATGGGCTGCTCTTCAATCATGCATAAGTGTTCATTGGGGAATTCCATGATTAGTGGATAGGCATCCACTAGTGGTGCTTCTGCTAGCTGATCGGCAATGACTTGCCCTTTGATTACTTTGTGATCTATATACTGAATGTCAAATTCACTGAGTAACATGACCCATTTTGCCATACGGCCTGTGAGGGTTGTCCTTGATAACAGATACTTAAGAGGATCCACCTTTGATATGAGCTTGATTGTGTGGCTAAGCATGTAATGTCTAAGTTTTTGAGTGGCAAAGACCACTGCTAGGCATGCTTTCTCCATGGGTGAATAGTTAAGCTCATAGCCCACAAGAGTGCGACTGATGTAGTAGATAGCTCATTCTCTGTTTTCATCATCATGCTGTGCTAGGAGTGCCCCTAGTGCTGTAGCTGTTGTTGAGATGTAAAGGATGAGTGGGCATCCTGGAACTGGTGGTACTAGGATTGGAGTGTTAGCTAGATACTCCTTGAGCTTATCAAAGCTTCTTTGACATATGGGATCCCACTTGAAGTTGGTGTCTTTGCATAAGAGATGTGAGAAGGGTTGGCACTTGTCTGCTAGTTGCGAGATGAACCACCGAACTGATTGAAGCTTGCCCTGTAGGCTTCTGAGCTGTTTGAGATTTCTTGGTGGAGGCATCTCTGTTATTACTTTTACCTTTTTAGGATCGATCTCTATGCCTCATCTAGAGACGATGAAGCCTAGAAGCTTACCAGATGTTACGCCAAAGACACATTTCTTAGAATTTAACTTTAAGCCATAATGATTCAGACGATCAAATACACGCTTTAGGATGTTGAGGTGCTCATCTCTTGTTTTGGATTTTGCAAGGATATCATCCACATAGTCCTCAAGGATCTTGTGGATCATGTCATGGAAGATTGCTGTCATTGCTCTCTGATATGTGGCCCCTGCATTCTTTAGCCCAAATGGCATCATGTTGTAGCAGAAGGTACCCCATGGGGTTGTGAATGCTATTTTATGTTGATCTGCTTCTGCTATATGAATTTGATTGTAGCCTGAAAATCCATCCATGAGTGATAGCATTTCGTGACCCGCTGTAAGGTCTACGATCATGTCTATGTTAGGTAGTGGGAAATCATCTTTAGGACATGCCTTGTTCAAGTCCCTAAAATCAGTACAGATTCTAATGTTGCCAGAAGGCTTTGTGACTGGCACCATGTTAGAGATCCACTCTGAATAATCTATTGCTTTGATGATCTTAGCTTGGAGGAGCTTCTCAAGCTCTGCTTTGACGAGCAATGCTACCTTTGGATGCATTTTCCTTAGCTTCTGCTTCACTGGCTTAACGTTTGGATCTACTGATAGATGATGAACAACAAGGTTTGGATCAAGCCCAGGCATGTGGGCGTATGACCATGCAAAGTTGATGATGGATTCCTTGAGCAAGGCACTGAGAGCCATTTCTTCTCCTTCTGTTAGGTTGACTGCAATGTAGGTGATCCTTGGACATTCTTCTATTCCTAAGTTGATTGGCTTGGAATCCTCTATGATGATCGACGACTGCTCTGGTCTATAATTTTGGATAGGGGGAAGAGGCAAGGCTTCATCTTCTAGCGCCTGAATTGCCAGGTTTTCACTAGAAGATACGCCCTTTATTTTTACTATTTTGGAATCAGAATGTGCCCCAAGGGGGTTTTCACATAAAGACTCATGATGTTCTCTTTCTATTTCATTTTTGTGACTAAAGCTTGCCTCTTCCCCAAAATATCCTTCTGGGTGAAGCTGATAGACAGAGGTTGATGTTGGATCTTGATTGCTTGCTGGACTTGATGCCCCCATGAATTGTAGGAGTGCTTGTGCACTTTGGAACTCATCGATGTGTGCAATGCTTGGTTGGTCCCAATCTATGAGGTTGGGGTTTGTGAGGGGAAGATCTATGAGGTTAATGGAGAGTTTTTGGAGAACAGAAGTCCCCAGGAGGGTGTCGTCGGCAAAGATATCGTCATAGGATCGGATGTCTTTCTCTTTGGGGATGTCTTCGATTTCCACAAGGTCATCCTGGCTATTTGAAAAGTTCACGTTGGTCATGTTAGTGCCCTCAGTTGTGGTATTGGGCTCTTGTTCAAGTAGGCGAGAGGTATTAAAGCCAAGTCTTTGCTGTTCTGGATTCTGGGATGGTATGATAGGAAACAAATTTCTATCCTCTTGTGGTCCTAGACCACCACCTTGATAGTTATAGTGTTCTATGACATTTTTGTAGGGGATTGGGTATTTCTCTTTGAAGTACTCAAGAAGTTGTGTGTCACGTGATGGGGGATCTTTGTATAACCATTTGTTAATATCTGGATCCATTTCTTTGCTATTGATGGTACCATGGGACTCAAAAGTCATGTTTCCAATTTGCTTGAGCTTATAATGTTCCTCAACAGGCTTGTTTTGACAACTTGGGTGCCCTTGAGTATGTGGATCACGTGGAAGATCCCCTACAGCAAATGCATCACTAAGGCTGTATTCGCCACAACCCTGGTTGTTGATCTTGATGGATGATAAGGTGGAAGAGAGGATGGTCTCTGGATCACGATGGGATCAGGATGAGCTAGCAATAGAAGTACCAATATCGGTTCCAGGACAATGATTAGAATGAGGGAAAGATGCTTCCATCGCACGGCAGTATGCGAAGGGGTTAGGATCAGCGTGGATGGTAACCTCAGTGCCTTGATGTGGAAACTTGATGCACTGATGGTAAGTAGATGGTATAGCCCTAATGGAATGGATCCATGGGCGGCTGAGAAGAATATTAAATGGTAGGTCAAGATCAACAACGTGGCAGACAGTATCTTGTGTTGCTGGGCCTAGCTAGATAGGCAAGGTGATAGTACCTTCAGAGGTACGCTTCAAGTTATCATATGCTTTGATGGTGATCATCTCATGTTGTATGTCGGCCTCCATGAACCCGATCTTCTTGATGAATTTTAATGTGCACAAGTTGAGGGCTGAGCCATTATCTATTAAAACCTGTTTGATGGCAAAGTCTCTGACCATGATGGCAATGTGGAGAGGGAGAGTATGGTCAGGAGCGACATCTGGTATATCAGATTCTTTGAAGGATAAGGCACATGCTGCTGATAGGTGTCCCACAAGAGTTTCAAACTAAGTTGTGTTAATGTCCGTGGGGACATGGCCTTCTTTTAGAGCTTTGTCCAGGATCTCCTGATGGATGGGTGATGTGCGGAGCAAATCCAAGATAGATATTTGGGCTGACATGTTCCCAAGATGCTCTATGATATTGTATTGTGCACTTGGTGCATTATGCTGTGTTGCGCATGCATTTGATGCTAGCCTGGTGTTAGACTGTGCTGTGGATGCAGTAGACGTTAGCCTTGGAGGAGCAGCTGATCTCAGAGGAGCACCGGCAACAGTTATCCTACCACTACGGGTAGTTGCAGCACATTGTCGATCCGGCCCTTTGACATGGATGGTATTGATGGTGGGCTCATCTTGGATGGGCTCAACTTGAGTTATGCATCCGACATACTTGTCATAGTTGATGTAGGCCGCTGTGTGATCTTCTTGCTTGTCTTTGCCATGATTTTGGGGCTGATTGGCGTTGGCTTGATTCTTCCCGGTATCATGTTGATTGAACACATTTTGATATATTTGCAAACCGGCGTTAGGTGAAGCTTGAGCTGGTGCATCGACCTGGATCTCCTTACGATCAATGAGATCCTGGATGTAGTTCTTAAGCCGCATGCACTTCAATGTTGTGTGGCCCTTCACACGATGGTAATCAAAGTATTCATGTTCTTTATACCAATCATACTTTGGTGTGTTGTCATCCTTCTGTGGGATGGGCGGATATGTGATCATATTTGCCTTGGCTAGCCGATAAAAGATCTGATCCAGAGGCTCACCCAAAGGTGTGAAAGTCCTTTTTGGATTGTTCTGATTGTTGGGTTTGTTCTGTCTTGGGGCAACGTTAACTGCGTTAACAGGATTGCCCTGACGTGCTGGCTGTTGCTGTTGGTATTGCTGCTGATACTGTTGCACAGGTGGTTGATGAGCTTGAAGAGGCTGCTGATAAATAGGTGCTTGATATGCGGGAGCTGGGGGTTGCTGATAGATGGGCGCTTGTGGTGGTTGGTATGTTTGAGTTGGTGTAGGACTAGCCACAATGAATTGTACATTTTTAGTGTCAGTGGCTCCATCTGTAACAATATTCTTGTTACGATTCCAGTAATGGGATTTATCATTGTTGGGTTTGTTCTTGGAATCATCCTTGAAGTGACGAATAGTGCCTTCGTCTAGGAGAGCTTTCTCAATGCCTATGCCTTTGCTCTTGATGTCTTGATATGTCTGGAGATAGTTCATTCGTATGTGATGGGATAGCTTTGGATGCAGGTTATCAATGAAGATCTTTGTTAGATGCTTCTCTGGCGGCTGATATGATAACTTGGTTGTAAGATTCTGCCATCTTTGCAAGTATTCTGCAAGGCTTTCTCCATCTTTTTGCTTTGAGTTGCATAGGTTTAGCAAGGAAAACTCATTCTCCACATTATGGGCATAGTGTGTGATGAACTTCTCAGAGAGTTCAGCAAAGGTTTTTATTGTCCCATGTGGTATTTTGTAAAACCACTCAACAACAATTCCTCGCAAGCTTTTGGGAAGCAGGCACAGGAGATAGTTATCACTGTAAGCTACTTCTTGGCACGCCATGTAGAACTCTTTGATATGGTTTACTAGATCTCCTTTCCCCTGATACTTGTCAAACTTGGGCATCTCAAAATGCTTGGGGAAAGGGATAGTTGCTATGGACCGATCGAAAGGATATGAGCACACCTCTTCGAACTTGTATGTTTTATTCTCTGTTCCACTTTGTAGCTCCTTTAGAGCATTTTTCATTGCTTCCCACTTAGCATTAAGTGGCGAGGGAACTGGGACTTCTGCTTGTGATGGAAGCTGTAGAACTTGATATGGCGCTTGCTGTGGATAAATGGGTTGGAACTGATTTTGGGGCAATGGTTGCTGGGGATATTGCTGGTGTGGCATAGGGGGATATTGTGGTAAATGATATGGAACCACTTGATGTTGTTGGGCTGCTTGTTGTTGTTGAACTGGTGGTTGTTGTGGGACTGCTTACTGATATTGGACATTTGGAACTTGCTGTTGTAACTGATGGGTGGGAACTTGTTGTTGCTGGGGGATGATAGGGTTTTGTTGCTGAGGCTGATAGCAAGGGACTTGCTGTTGTTGAGGAATGATGGTTGTTTGCTGAAAGGGGACATGTGGTTGCTGTGGGGGAGGCTGTTGGAACGATGCTACTTGGGGGTATGCTGGTGGTAGTTGCTGAGGTTGGCTTTGGGTTTGGCTGATATAAGCTGGGTGCATGCCTGCGTTACTTAGAGGTGGAACAGATGTGGGGAAGCTAGAAGCAAAGGGTGATGGGGTAAGATAGCTGGGGAAAGTTGGCTGTTGAGGTGGTGGAACTTGTTGAAAGGTATTTGGGATTTGGGACGAATAGCTTGAAGCCGGCGGTGGTTGGGGTAGTTGTTGCTGTGCTGCTTGGGCGAAGGCGGTTTGTTGACTTGCAACCATAGATGTAGGGGATTGAGATGGGATCCCCCATGCCTTCATTTATTCTTGTGTAAGGCCCCACTGAGAGCTTGTGTTAGGGTGCACTACAGTGGATGATGGAATGGTAGGAGCAACGGGAGCTTGGGACATGAATGATGTTTGAGAGAAAAGAGCTTGTTGAGGTTGTGGTTGAGCGGATGCTTGTGAGGAGGAAAATGAAGGAAACACCCAAGAGAAAGATGAGGTTGGAATGGGAAGCGATTGCGCTTGTGTGTGCTTGAATGTGACCTCTAAATCAACCACATACGCAACATAGTCATTACTCCTATGGTCAAATTACGAAGAGAATATGAATTATTCAATCCGAAATTCATGAGGAAGCGACCTGTTGCCTCCTATGTAGGCGGGGGTGTATAATTGCTCTCAGATTGGAGAACCAACAACCATCAGACCGCTACTACAACGGAGGATTTTCCAAGAAAGCTATAAAGATGATATGCAAAGCTAGAATCAAACTAAGATGAATGCAATTAATCTAAGAATACTTGAAAAAAGATATGAAATGCAGATTTTTTTTAGTTGATTTTGGAATAAAAATGATCTTAATCTAAGAACAATTAAGCAAATTTAATTTAAATGAGAAATGCAATTACACTAGAATGAGAAATTAAACTAGTTGCAAATGAAAGCTTGAAATTCAATCAAAAATTCACTATAGTGCCTTTACTCTCAAAAATTGTCCTCCTGAATGAGAAAAAGAGGTCAAATAAAAAGAAGAGCCAAGAGGAGGAGGAAGAGTTTCTTGATTCGAAACTCCTGACCCTTCATATCCCTTTTTGGACAAATAAGCATGAATTACTTTATTAAAAGAATGGAAAATGCCACATGAGGACCTTTCGAATATCTCAAATTATTAATTCAAGAAAAAGGTGTCCATTCAAATAACAAGCAATTATTAATTCCTTTTTATGGGTAATTAGCTAAAGAGGGTGGTTTGATTTAATTTAATTTAAAGCGCATAGGACTTTACAATTAAATTAATGTATCATAAGGGTAATTTAGCCAATTAAGTCAAAGACTTTAGGAATTAATTTAGCATTTGATTATTGCAATTTATGGTCTTTGCAATTGACATCAAGTCAAATTAAGTCAGATAGGAGAGAGAAAATTCCCTAGGGAACTAGGACTTTGGTGATGAAAATTCGAGATAATGCACCAAAATTGATGAAATTAAATAGGTGCCAATTTTGGGGTATTACATTTGCCCCTCTTTGAATTGATGTGCGAACAGCGCGTTGATTCAAAGAATAGTCTGAAGTGACAGATGAAAGCAGATCAAAGCATGAATTTTTCAAAGTCTAAGTTAGATTGCGAAGACAACGATCTTAGAAGAGAACCAGAATCAGGGTTAGATTGCCCTAATACCAATTGATGAAGATGCAGATTTAGGACTATCTCCGAATCAGGGTTAGATTGCCCCAATACGAAGCTTAGTCCTCCGAGACCCAGGTTAGATTGCCCAGATAACGGTCTAAAAGAGATTTTGAGAGTCATCTCCTGAACGAAGCTTGACTCCCAGGAATTAGGGTTAGATTGCCCCAATACCCAATAGATTTCAAGAACCATCTCCAGAACGAAGAATGATCCTCGAGGATCTGAGTTAGATTGCTCAGATACCTAAGAGATAGATTTCCAGATAACAAGATGCGAGGTGTGAAGATGCCCCTAGCAATGAGAACTGATGATTCAAAATCAGACTGATTCAAGAATAGATTCGACAAGATTCAAATGATGTAATCATCCTGCCCCCTCGGGAGTGAAATGGAAAGATGACATGTCAGAAGGATGATAAACAACAAGAGATTGCAGAGCAAAAGCAATTAGACTAGATTCGCGAAGCTACAGAAGTGAAACGGAGCAAAATAGAGGTCCTGTTGACTAATTTTGAGCAATAGTTGACCATAGTTGACTAAATTTGACTTGAGTTGACTTGATGAAAAGAAGCAAAGATTTGAGAACATGATGCAAAGATGAGGATCTAGCAGGAAGATGACACCAGGAGACTGACTGCACAAGCATCCGATCCAGAAGGAGTCCAATATTTAAAACATGATTTTGAGCCACTTAGAGATGTCAAATTTTGATTTCGATCCCGAAAATGGATTCAAAACAGTCGATTTAGCAAAGGGTGCAATTTTCAAGGAAAACGGAGCACTTTCAAAAATTAGGTCAAAGGCTATATAAGGGCGGAGGAGTCATTTTCAAATCATTATTCAGCATTGTCTTTTAGTGATTCTGAGCTCTAAGATAGAGAAATGGAGGGTCTGCCACTACATACACACCGATTTGAGCACTCTCGACGACATGCCCGGCCACCGGAGTATGACGCACCTGTAAGTAGTCGATGAACTGCTTTGTATTTCAATTTGTATAGTGTGATAGGTTAGATTTTGAAAAAGATATTAGCATAATGCAAAAGTGTGAAATATCGCGCGAGAAAGTAGTTCTCTCGCGCGAAGGCAGGTTTCGTTTCGCGCGAGAGAGTAGTTTTCTCGCGCGAACTAAAATGCTCCAAGGATAGAACTTCGCGCGAGCTAGAGGGATATTGTATACGATAATTCTATTTTCTCGTGCGAAATGGTAGTTTTCTCGCGCGAAGTGGTAGTTGTCTCGCGCGAAGGAACACTTTTCTCGCACGAAATACTGTTGCAAGTGGCCAAATTTTATCAGATTTGCATGAAATCAGCCAAATAAAGTTTTGTAGAGCCTTGTCATAGGATAGATATTCTGCTGTAGTTATTGTTGTAGTAATGAAAACCAACATGATTGAGTTACTGACCCAGTGTCGTCATTTGCTGTGCAGGTTGACTTTCCAGATATCGCATTTTGAGCACATCACCCGGTTATTACTACATTAGTTCAGAGACTGACAGATGCTGAGAGTGCTCATATTGATGCTCTAGGCTTGGGATATTTGCGTGAGTTACCCGACATTCGGGTGAATCACGGTCTCCTTACTGCATTGGTAGAGCATTTCCATTCGGAGACGAACACATTTCATTTGTCGATGGGAGAGATGACAGTGACCACCGAGGACATATATAGGATCCTGCGGATACCCATTCATGGTACTCGTGTTGAGTACAATACACAGCCGCGGCAGGGTACAGTGGCCTTGAGGACTATCTTCAGGGATGATCTTGTGATGGGTCGGGCCATCTCCTGGGAGGATCTAGTGCACAGATATGGTGGAGCACATCCATTCGAGGTCGTGTTGGCTATATTTCTAAGTTGTTACCTCATACCTGATCGAGGCCAGCATGGACTAGAGTGTGGTTGGGGTACTATGCTGCAGAGGATGTTGGACAGACCAGCTATGAGATTTGGATGGGGGGAGTGTATGCTGGCACACATGTATCATGAGATGCATGAGATTGTGTACAGAGGTGCGAGATTGATGGCGGCAGGAGTCTTCGTCTTACAGGTCTGGGCCTGGGAGTACCTCCCCATTTGTAGACCCCTATTCCATGATACGCGACAGGCGCTGGAGCCTTATATTTATAGATATTCAGGTGTGATGACCCAGCCCCTGCTGGGTAAGACAGAGCAGTGGAGAGCACAGTTGGATGACATGGTCGCTGTAGTTTGGAGACCTTGGATAGCTACTGAGCCTTGGGACGATGCTCGGAGAGAGTTTGCTACCATGTTTGTATCACGTCCACTGATTGGATGAACCATTCAGACGATTGAGAGATTCGTGGCTACACGTGTCCTGCGTCAGTTTGGCAGACAGCAGGATATTTCACAGGAGTATTGCCCCTACGCTCGCTTCTCCGACGAGGAGAAGAAGGGGTGGCGTGCACGATTGGATCCAGGGCGATGCGTGATAGAGTCACGCATCCCACCAGCACGATGAGATTACATGGTGGATGTCACCAATGCAGGGGTGACACCTGCATACAAGGACCAGTTGATTGCACGGCCTCATCCGAGGTTCACAGATCCAGTTGGCATAGGAGCACAGCAGCAGGCACCACAGCAGCAGCAGGCACCACAGGATCAGCAGGCATAGGCAGAGCAGCCTATACAGCAGCAGGCTGTGCAGCAGCAGCAGGCAGCACAGGATCAGCAGGCACAGGGAGAGCAGCCTATACAGCAGCAGGCACCATAGCAGAGACCTGGGCAGAGAGTTTTGAGGCCCCGATCAGGATAGGTGAGCATCCCTGCTAGGACCATGGGCTCAGATCTCGGAGCAGGGAGTAGCGGTACACAGCAGAGATCCATGAGACCACATACAGCTGATATATCCCAGCAGGTACCACAGGGGGAGGATACTGACATGCCAGACATGGCAGCTGGAGCAGGTGTAGGACAGGTGCAGGAGGCTCTCAGGAAGAGCCGAGAGAGAGTACGGCAGGTGCAGCGTGAGCGTGATGATTTTCACACGCGTCTTATCTGAGAGGAGACTCGAGTAGCAGATAGGGATGTAGAGATTAGACAGCTACGGGCGGAGTTAGCGCATTCGAGATTAGAGACGAGATATGAGGCCGCCCAGGTGGCTTATTACTATGCAGCATACTGTGGGGCTGTTCCAGATGTATCAGAGCAGGTGCCACCATTTTCCGAGTATGCTGGGGCTCCCCAGGCTCCTCCCCTAGTGCCTCCATAGGCTCCTTCACAGGCTCCTCCACAGGCTCCTCCACAGGCTCCGATGCCACCACCGCAGACATTGGGACAGCAGGCTCCTCCACCTCCACCCCCTCCCAGTGGGAGTGGATCTTGATTGTATCATAGCTCATTTTTGTTGTTTTGGTACTGTGCTTGAGTAGCACCTCTTTGTATATGACATTTAGATCGAGAGATATATATATATATATGAGATCGATGATTCCGTTGATATCTTTGTACTTGTTACAAATTGCTTGAATGTATAATGTTTAGGAGATGTGCTCTTATATGCTTTAGATGGATGAATAGAAATGTATGCAATGTAGTGATAGATAAATGGTTTATGCTTATAGCGGATACACATGTTGATGCAGATGCAACGAGTTTATGGATGGAAATAAAATGCAATGGATATGGTACTAATCATCTCATGCAAGATTTTAGCAATATTTAACAGGTACTAATCAAAGGATAGATATGTTCGAGGATCGACAATGAAGACCGGATACTTGTGCAACCAAGAAGAACCCGAGGTAATAGATGAGAACCTTTGATGAAGACTATTAAGAGAGTAAATAAGGCATCGTCTTAAGTGCAAAGCCTAAGCTAAAGATGCAAGCTTAAAATGAAAATGCAAACCCTAGGACTTGGTTGTTGGACTCACCGTATTGATCATCATAGAGCCTTTCAAGTTCGGACAATCGCAAGATGTCATACAATCCTTACTAATATAGCTATCTTGAGAATATGAATATGACATGAGTCTTAAATTTGTCGGAATAAGGTGTAAGCATCAAGGCACAAGAAGCTAGAATGACCTGAACACCTATTCCTTTTAATCTAGCAAGTTAACATAAGCATTAGAGCATAAATGCTAGAATGACCTGAATGTCTCTTGCGAACAAATACACCAAGCACGCAGGAGTTCTTTCTTTTGCCAAAGATTGCTCGCAGTGACCCTTACATTCACTTAACAAGACGAGCGTGCAATTTCATCAGTAGCAGAAAGAAGTCACTCAAAAGACAAGGAGAAGAACCAACTTCACCAAAGCATCCATATAAAAGGAGTCGAGGTACGCATGGCCATCCAATACGAGATAGAGGCTCTTACAGACGGACACCCCTCTTAAATGAATTTTTTGGATCATTGGAACTAAACCAACAAGCAGAAAGCAAAGAAAGCAAACAAACAAACACTCAAAGAAAACAAAGCTCAACATGCCTCAAAGAAACACACATTTAGTTTTAGTTTCAGTTTAAGTTCGTGTTCAAGCGGATTGAAGTCGATTCAGAAAGATAACGTTTGAAGTCTCAATGAGATAATGATAGTAGGTAGACATAATGAGAATCACCGGTGATTGATAAAAGGGAGAAATTCCGAAGAAGAGAGATCAAACGAAAGCTAGGTATCCGCAGGCAGGCATAGTGAGAACCACTGGCGACCAATGCTCAAAAGAGAGTTCTAAAAGCGATAGGACAATGCCCCCTAGACTAGGCAGGTGCCCCCAAGTGTGAACCAGTTCCAATCCATGAAGAGTCAAGGAAAACTCAAAGACAAGCGCATGAGCTAGCAAACCAAAGCAGGAAACAAACTAAAGCAGGAAAGCAGGAAAATAAACTAAAGCGGGAAAGGAAGGAAACTAAAGCAGGAAACTAAGATCCAAGCGACGCTGAGATGAGATGTTACTTCAGGAAAACAAGAGGCGCCTGTTTACCAGGTTTTCACCATCTTGGCAGAGATTCTATTTTTGCTACCATGACGCCTGTTTACCAGGTTTTCATCAATGGCACATTTTTCTCTTTTTCAATTTTTTTGTACTTTTCTCTTTTTTTCTCTTTTTTTGTATTTTTTTGAATATCTCATTTTTTTGTATTTTTTATCTTTTCAATTTTTTTTTGTATTTTTCACATTTTCTATATTTTTTTTTTGGTATTATCAAGGCGCCTGTTTACCAGGTTTTCACCAGGATAATAGATACATCAAAGCCCCTGTTTGCCAGGTTTTCACTAAGATGATCATTTTTTCAAGACATTTTGCAATTTTTAGGATTTTTGCAATATACCATTTTTAGGATTTTTTCAAGACCAATAAGTATGTACATGAGCATACAAGCAATGTCTCAGCTGTAGAACTTCTTTAGATGAAGAGCGTTGATAGGCTCTTTGAGTTGCTCTCCTTCAGTGGTGGAGAGGCGGTAAGCACCAGATCCAAATGCTGCAGTAATAATGTATGGACCAAGCCAATTTGGTTCAAATTTTCCTTTCTGGGTTCTCTGCTGCTGATTCTTGGGGTTCTCCCTCAAGACGAGGTCACCCACTTGGAATTCCCTTTGTCTGACTTTCTTGTTATATGTTTTTGACATTCTCTTTTGATATGCTCGAAGATGATCGAATGCCACCTTCCGACGTTCATCTAATAATTCAAGCTCTTGCAACCTGGATATTCTGGTATCTTCATCAGTGATGAGGCCCTTCAGAGAGATTCGCAATGTCGGAATCTCGACCTCAATTGGCAATACTGCTTCTGCCCCATAGACTAAGGCAAAAGGAGTGGCTCCCGTTGGTGTTCGGATACTTGTTCTGTAAGCCCACAAAGCCGGATTAATCTGGAGATGCCAATCTCTACCAGATTTATGAACTATTCTGTGCAAAATTTTTAGGATTGTCTTATTAGAAGCTTCTGCTTGTCCATTACCCTGAGGATAATAAATAGATGACCAATGCTGAATGATCCTGAATTTAGTGCATAAGTCTGTCAAATCTTTGTTCTTAAACTGTCCTCCATTGTCAGTGATAATAGATGAAGGTACGCCATATCTGCAAATAATATAGTTCAAAATGAACTTAGCAATAGTCCTTCCATCAGCTATAGTCAGAGGAACTGCCTCGACCCATTTGGTAAAGTAATCTGTAGCAGTGATTATGAATTTATGTCCGCTTGAAGAAGAAGGATGTATCTGACCAACCAAGTCAAAAGCCCATTGTTGAAATGGCCAAAAACTAATGAGAGGACTGAGCTCCCTAGCAGGAGCGTGGATCAGATTCCCATGATATTGACACTGCTTGCCAGTCTTGACATATTGGACAGCTTCTTTTTCCATATCCGGCCAGTAGTATCCAGCTCTAATAAGTTTACGAGCTAACGTCAGACCACTCGAATGAGAGCCGCAAATACCTTCGTGTACCTCAGCTAACGCACATTTGGACTCATCGGGTTCTAGACACCTAAGTAGAGTACCGTCTAGGCCCCGTCTATACAAGTCATTTTCTATAAGAACATACCATGAAGCAGTACGAATGAGGTGACGTTTCTCATTCCGGGTATAGGTATCGGGGATAATTTGGTCCCGAAGATAAGAGTAAATATGGAGGTAGCGGGATGAGTCATGTCCAATGATTGAACAGATCATCTTGGATTCAGGATTGTCATAGGCAGGGTAGCATAATGTTTCCACCAGGAATTCATGCCTGAAGTCATTTTCTGGCATTTGTAATATTGAGGCCAAAGTAGCCATAGCATCAGCCGCCTTATTATCTGTTCTTGGAATCTGCTGGAAGGAAATATGTGCAAAGTATAACTTAAGATCATCCACCATTCTTTTGTAGGGTATTAGCTTGTCATCCTTTGTTTGATATATATTATTAACTTGATTAATGATCAACTGAGAATCGCCAAAGACTTGGAGCTCATCTATACACCATTCAAGGGCTAATTTCATACCATTGATAAGAGCCTCATATTCAGCTATGTTGTTGGTGCAAGGAAACATCATTTTGTAAGCCTTAGGCAAAGAATAGCGTTGAGGTGTTATAAACAGAATACCCGCACCTGATCCTTGTTGAGTAAATGAGCCATCAAAAAATATACTCCAAGACTAATGTGTGAGATGCAGAATGGAGTCATCTGGAAACTCAATGTTCAAAGGTTGGTGATCATGTAGAGGAGCCTCTGCCAACTGATCAGCAATTGCTTGTCCCTTAATAGCTTTCCTTTCCACATATTCAATATCAAACTCACTGAGGATCATGACCCATTTAGCCAACCTACCCGTGAGAGCAGCCTTGCTTAATAAGTATTTTAGCGGGTCAATTTTTGCAATAAGTTTTGTAGTGTGAGCCAACATATAATGTCACAGTTTCTGTGAGGCAAACACTACAGCTAGACAAGCTTTTTCAATAACAGAGTAGTTCATTTCATAGGACACCAATGTTCTGCTGATGTAATAAATAGCTCTTTCTTTATTGTTCTGATCTTCTTGAACTAAGAGAGCACCCAAAGATGTACTTGTGGCTGAAATATACAGTATAAGTGGCTTCCCATGGATAGGAGGCATCAAAATGGGTGGATTGGCAAGATATTGTTTTATTTGATTGAGTCCCTTGTCACATTCCTCATTCCATTCATAGGTGACACCTTTATGCAGAGTTTTAGTGAACGGCTGTGACTTATCAGCTAGCTGTGAGATGAACCGCCGAATGGATTGCAACCTTCCTTGTAGACCTCTCATCTGACTTATGTTCTTAGGAGGAGGCATGTCCATAATAGCTTGAACTTTTTCTGGATCGACTTCTATGCCTTTGGCTGAGATAATGTAACCCAAGAGTTTTCCAGAAGTGACTCCAAATGCACATTTCTTGGGATTAAGTCTGAGGCTAAACTGCTCCATGCGGTCAAGGATGGGACCCAAATCTGCAAGGTGAGTTCTTCGCTGCATACTCTTGGCTAAAGTATCATCTACATAGTCCTCCATAGTTTTGTGCATCATATCATGGAAGATAGTAGTAACAGCTCTCTGATATGTTGCTCCGGCGTTCTTAAGCCCAAAAGGCATAACATTCCAGCAGAAAGTGCCCCAAGCACATGTGAAGGCAGTTTTTTCTTGGTCTTCTGGCACAATTTTAATTTGATTATAGCCAGAGAAGCCATCCATCAAGGAGTACATCTCATATCCTGTTGTCATGTCCACTAGTATATCAATATTAGGCAGTGGGAAATCATCTTTTGGACATGCCTTATTGAGATCTCTGAAATCTGTACACACACGAATGGACTTATCATGTTTAGTAACTGGAACAATGTTGGAAATCCATTCGGCATAATCAATTGCTCTTATGAAACCATCTTTAAGGAGCTTTTCTAGTTCAGTTTTAACCAATAGTGCCACATGAGGGTGCATCTTTCGAAGCTTCTGCTTAACAGGTTTGACATCTAGTGCAATGGACAAATGATGCATGATTAGATTGGGATCCAATCCAGGCATATCAGAATAACCCCATGCAAAGTTTATTTTCTTGCGTTGGAAGAATCTAGTGAACTCTTCTTTTTCTTCAGCAGATAATGACTGTGCTAAATGTATAATCTGTGGAGTAGCCTCAGTGCCCAAGTTCACCGGCTGTGTCAGTTCAATCAGAACTGATGATCTTTCCTGAAAATGGCTTGGTAGAGTATCAAGTATCTCATCCTTGGGCACCTCAGAGAGGTTTTCACCCTCAGATACGTCTTTTATTTTTACTATTTTTGGCTCTGATACTGCCACAAAGTGGTTTTCACCATCAGAGCTCTTATTTTTTCTATTTTTTATTTTTTGACTAAGATACTTGATATCCCCTTCTGTCATGCTGATGTTGTATTCACTGGTGGAAGACATTATAGGTTCGAGAGCATGGAGGTAATAGGCTAGTTCATAATCATTCTAGAACGTAAGGACTTCATTGGATGCGAGAGGGGAGTTCCAGTTTATTAGATCAGGATGGTGGAGTGAAACGGAAGTAGTGGCTGGTTCAACTGCGTTCACGGTATAACCCTCAAAAGCGTTAACAAGCAAGTCAAGAGCTAGAGCAGTCTCGTCCAGAGGAGTGTTCGAATCCCTATGAGATCCTATGTCAAAAGCGGAAGACAAGTCGACATCTACAACATCAAATTCTTGTGTCCTAGCGCCAGAACCTTCACCTACTTCGAGGAGTCTTTCATACTCATGAACAGTATCTATGTCTACATCATAAGTGGCATCGGATGTAGAGTCGAACTCATATTCATGTGAGTCTGTACTTGATGTAGGAATTTCATTAGCAGCATCATTAGTCTCATTATTATTCCTTCTGTCATTGACAGCTTGCTGAAGTTGTTCTTGTTCATAGTATTTTTGAAAATATGGTGGCCTATATTGCTCACCTGTAAAATTGGGATCATCATTTAATGCTGCTTTCCATTCCTCATATGTAACTTGATGTACTGAAGAAGTTTTCTCAGAATCAACCTCAGAGCACATCTCAGTATCAGTCTCTACCAGATGAACAGGTATGATAGGCTCATCAGGTTCAGCAAGGAGTTTCGCAATATCCGAAGGGATAGGATATGGAAATGTATCTTCATCAGAGCTATTTTCTGGATTCATCTTTGGAGTGGTATCTTCAATTTCTTGTTCATGCTCAGGTTCAAGCTTGGAATCAGACATAGGAGCCGACATAAATGTCTTGGTCCCCAAATGAAAGGGAGTCTTTTTAAAGCCTAAGCCAGTAGTGTCCTTTGGGCTACGACCTACAGCTTCAATAGGCTTCAACAATCCATTATCATTTACCCCTATAGGACCACTTCCCTTGTATCCAAAGCGCTTCATGATTTTGAAACCTTCACTATAAGGTTCTTGTTCTAACTCTGGAGGAGTAGTTGTTTCAGATATCTCCTTTCCTTTATAGATCCAAGCTTTGATAGCTCTTTCTTCATCTTCATCTTCTAAAGGTATGGAGGCTCACACAAAAGCACCATCATAGATTGTTTGAGGAAGATTATCAGAAAGTCCATGAGTTTTCGAAGGTTTCCCATAGAGGCGTGGAGAGGGAGGTAAAGCTGCTAGACATAGCACAGGTTCTATTTGATATTCTCCCATGCCCGTATCTTTAATTTTCAAAGTTTGCTCCATTTCTCTAAGCTTAGTGTTATAGAACTTAGTGGAGTCCCTATTGGCAGGAACAAAGCTATCTGTAGTTTGCATGAGAGTATTACAAGAGAGATTGGTGTTTGCGGGTACAGTGACTTCCGCCCCGTGAAATGGGAACTTGATGCATTGATGATATGTGGATGGAATAGCCTGCATCTCATGAATCCAAGGCCTACCCAACAAAATGTTGTATGCTAAAGGAATGTCGAGCACTTGGAAAGTAACATCTCTCTCAACAGGACCTACGCGGATAGGTAGCACAACTAAACCCTGGGACTTGCGTTCTTCTTCATCATAAGCTTTTATGGTAATCGTCTTACGGGAGTCTATGCAGTCCTCATCATAACCTAGCTGGGTGAGCAATGTAGCAAAACAAATGTTAAGACCAGTGCCATTATCAATAAGCACACGACGGACACGTTTGGGACCTATCATAACCTCTATGTGTAAGGGAGCATTATGCGGGTGGTTCAAAGAATGATCATCTTCCTCTGAGAAGGACAAATAATGCGGTGAGGTTAAGTGACCCACCATAGATTGGAACCGGTTTAGATCAAGATCCTTGGGGACATTTGCTTCAGCGAGGGCTTTATCGAAAATTTGCCTATGAGCAGGCGAGATTTTTAACAACTCAAAAATAGTAATCTGAGCATTGGTTCGCTGGAGTTGATCTAAGATACTATAACTAGTAACACTAGATGTGGAAGTCGATTTAGAAGCTTTGTTGGTAGGGCCAGTAGTAATCTTATCCATTGTTTGTTTCGGAGCAACCTTGTCTGTGCTTTGTCTCGAAGTATCCTTGTCTATAGTTTGCTTCGGAGGATCAGGACCTTTCAAAACAACTCTTCCACGTGATCGAGTGACAACAGTTGCACAATCTTGAGTTTGTCTAGATTCAGATGAACAAGGTGTGGAATTTCGTAAGATGAAAGGAACTCTAGGCTTGGGAGCATCACCACTCCCCTTAAAAGTGATCACATCACAATATTCAACTCCCATAGGTTCAATCATGTTAATAACATTATCGGTAGAAGGGTAAGTGTAATTCACCTTAGCATTGTTGTTCTTAGTTGTAGAAGACTCTCCTTTCTCATGAGGAGGAAAAGGATCTTTAAATGCCTGATGATCAAAATTCTTATTATGACCATCCACAACAATATCACCGCTGTCAATCAAATCTTGAACTTTATGTCTCAATTGAAGACAAGTGGATGTCTTATGACCAATATTTTGATGATAGTTGCAATAATCATTGTCATTCCACCAGTGAGGTCTTGGTTGTGGGTCATAAGTTCGCTTGTCCAAAGGAGTGAGAATCTGATTTTGTATGAGAGTTTTAAAGACTACATCAAGAGGCTCTCCCAAAGAAGTGAAATTGCGCTTAGGTCGAGGAGCCCACGGTTTATTTCTAGAAAATCTTGAACTGTGCTGATTATCTGTTGTATTCTTTTCGACAGCCTTAGCCGCTTGTATGCTAGAAGTAAGATTAAAGATAGGCTTTGAAGACTTTGCGGTGACATTATCGACCACTCCATCATTTACCACCTCTCTATTCTTGTTTACAGACTTCCCTTTATCCTTGTTCGTTGAGAATCCTTGTTTATTGTCTTTATTTAGAATTAATTCTCCCTTTTTGACCATAAAGGCTTCTATCCTCACAGCTTGTTTGATCATGCTATCAAATGTCAATGGACCTTGTAATTGTACTTGATATCCAAAGTCTGGAAGAAGGTTGTCTAAAAAGATATCAAGTTTCTCAGATTCAGCCAATTTACGAGGATACTTTGTACAAAGTTGTCTCCACCTCTGGAGAAAAGACAAGAAAGGTTCTCCCTGTCGTTGTTTCAAATTACACAAGTCACGAATATTGACAGGGTGTTGAATATTGTGAGAATAATGCTGAAGAAAAAGATTGGCAATCTCGTCAAAAGTTTGAATACCAGGATGTAATCGGCAAAACCATTCCATAGCTGGCCCACCCAAGCTGCGGGGGAAGAGTCTCATAAGATACGTTTGATCGTGCATGAATTCCATGGATAGCATGCCAAACTCTCTTAGATGATCTTGAGGATCAGTTGTACCCATGTACTTGTCATATTTGGGTAACTCTACTCCTCTTGGAAAAGGAGGCATGTAAACATTCTTATCAAAAGGAAAAGGACATATATTCTCCAATGTAAATTGTTGTGTGGGCTTATCCTTTTCTTTTTTCAGTTGAGTAATTTGATCTTGCATACTTTGAATCATCTTTTGTAGCTTAGCGGTTTCAGTTTCTTCTTCTTTAGCTACAATAGTTTCCACTTGGAAATTCGAAGGTAGTTTGGCTCCTTGCTTAGCCAACTCAAGAAAATACTTTTCCTTATCTTCCAAAAGAATAATTTCCATCATTTTAATGAGATTCTTGTTAGCTTTCGCAGCATTTATATCATTCTGAGTAATTACATCATCCTCGTTACCAAGAGTCTCATATATGCTTTGTGTGTGATCTTGTTGATCATCTTGATTTTGATCATAAGGAGGAGGGCGATAGTTATATGCTGCTTGTTGATCAGCTTGAGTTTTGTTTCGAGATTGATCGTCATTATGAGACTGATTGTGATGAGTCTAATTTTGGTCATGAGAAGATTGACCATGGTATTGATTATAAGTTTGACCGTATTGGCTTGATTGAAAGTCAAATGGGTTCTTGGTTCCCATCTTGTCAAGACGAATTTGTGCTGCAATTGAAGCTTCAGTAAAGTGATGAGAACGATGTCGAAAAGGTGCAGCCAATGTAACTTTTGGTGTGTGAATAGCTTCAGATGAATCACTATCTTCAGTGGGATCAATAGTTTCAATAATGGGTTCCGTCCAAGGAAATGATCTCCCAAAGCCACAAAACAATGAATTGTTTTGAAAATAAGAGTGGTCTTGTTCTTGGCGTGACGAACTAGATTGTGAAAATAAAGGATTAAAGCACTCTTGGAAAACCGGAGGAGATGTCTGAGAAAAATTATCTTGTGGAGTGCTTAATGACAAATTTGAAGAACTCTTACAAAGTTCAGACTTCTCAACAAATTGGAAATGGCCTACGTTTTGATTATGAGATTTACTTTGACCTTGATCAGCGTTCTGGATAGGATAAGTCTTACCACTTCGAGTCGTGACAGTCATAGACAAAGATGTAATGAGCAAAGATTCAGGATAAAGCTAGGTTCTGTCTCTAAGATAACGAAAAAGAGATAAATGGCCAGGACAGCCAAGATGCAAGATGGACCTGGTACGAATTGTCAAAAAGAGATGGCTAGAACAGCCGAGATAAGACAACCGCAAAGCGAGGTACAAAAGGCATAAAGAGATAAGATGAATAGATAAGAGACAACATGAACCAAAGCAAAGGTCGATCGATTCCTAACTCAACACAACCAGTTTCTGACGGTAAACAACAGGGAAGCAAAAAAATAGACCCCAGACAAAAAGTAGACCAGATAAAAAGTCAAACAGTGAACTGCAAATAGGTCTCTGTTTTGGAAAATTGCGCTACAGGTTCGCGTGAGAAAATGCCTGACCGTGTGAGGAAATGACAGCTCGCGCGAGAGAACACAGAACTTCGCGCGAGAAAATACAATCTCGCGCGAGGAAGTGCTCTGAAGCTAAAAGCTCGCGCGGGAAACAGACAAAATCTGACAGTTTTGATGCAATTTTCAAAGTTTGAGTTGAATTTTGAGGTACAGTCTGAACTGATGTCTGACAGAAAATCTAATTTCCTGACAGGTTGACAGAATTGTTTAATCAACACACTCTTTTTAGGATTCTAAGCATTCGTTTAAAGACACAATGGTTTTAGATCAAACACTTGTGAAGCAAAAAGTAGTCATTAACAGACCTATCAAGGACAAAGCAACTTGATAGCATCAGGGAAGTCTTTGTTTGATAATGTATGGACAATGTTTAAGACTCAATAACAAGCACATAGCCTAGTCCTACAAAAAAAAATGGTGAGAAGCCAAAACCTTTGCCCCATTGCTTGAATGCATACGTGCACCTCACACAACCGTGTCACCCCCTAGAGGGCGCCCGTGTTTTCGGTGTTTCCAAGGACTCAACAGTGTACGTTCAAAGGTTACCCTTGTAGTAGGGGCCAGTGTCACAACCGCCTCCAAACGTCCAGGTGTATGCCTATGATGGGAATCTATGTATGATAAACATACGGAGAGATTCTTCCCCCTCCTTGCGCAAAGATAATGACTCCTTTCGGAGATGAACCGGGTAGGCCACTAGCTAAGAAGGTTTTTTACTAGGCTTCCGTTCACAATAACCTTCAGTGCCCCTGATACAGGGTTGAGGCCTCGCAGCCACACCAACACCTGAAAATCACACACCCCCGCAAGCAGGGCTTGGAGCGGCGCCGCTCAGTGTAATAGACAGGGACTTTCCATGATGATCGTCAAAGTCATGAAAAGGAAGTTACCATGGTTTTGGAGTCTTTAGACTCAACAAAACTTTCTTTATTATAGTGAGGTGGAATCACCGGCAATAGGTGTGTACTCACTTGGGTCGTTCCCGGAGGTTCAATACCGGCAGGCCCTCTAAAGGTGACACTAGACTTGGTTTAGATTCGGGAGTCTGATTTTCTGATTCTCCCAAAGGGAGAAGAGCATACTTCTCTATCCCGTTTCCTCACCCAAACACAACAAGAAAGTTCATCACCAAGTTAGTTTCACCTCACCAAATCTATATGCTTTTGGGTTTCTGATTCTCTCTCAAGGAGAGAAGAGCATAATTCCCTGATGAATAGAAATGTTAAAGATTCACTAACTTTCTCCGCTTCCCCAAGAATTCATCATATTAGTAAGATCATTAGAATTCCGGATTCATTCATAGTCATCACCTCCATGTAATGAAGAGCCAAAATTCCTACTCACTATCGAAATTCTCAAGAAATTTTAACGGAGCCCTATTTATACTATGTGAGTAAAAGCAGGAAAAAAACACAACGTTTTAGCGATCTTCAATTATTCGTCCTGCAATCAAACCATTAGTATGTTTTCAAATTCTTTAACAAGCGTCCTGCAAAAACTGTTAATGCTGTAAAATATCAGAGAGATAAAAATCAACAGTTATCAGAAGTTATCAGAAATTAAGAGCAGAAAGAACAAGAAAACTGGAAACTGGAAAAAAAAACTGTAATATAACTTCGCGCGAGAAAGTACAAATCTGCGCGAGAAAGTGCAGTATACGACGCGAGATAACTAAAATATCGTGCGAGGAAGTACTCCAGTGCGCGCGAGAAAGTGCAAACTCTGGGGTGAGATAGTGAAATTTCACGCGAAAGAGTGCTACAGGAGCAAAACTTCACACAGGACGCTCTGGATTCTCGCGCGAAGATCCGTACACAGACAGTACGGACGCACAGCAGAGCAAAATTTTCTGTCAGAAAAAAAAATGATAATGAGGCCAGAAATTGATCTTTCTGCCCCACGGTGGGCGCCAAAATGTGTGTGCTTGAATGTGACCTCTAAATCAACCACATACGCAACATAGTCATTACTCCTATGGTCAAATTATGAAGAGAATATGAATTATTCAATCTAAAATTCGTGAGGAAGCAACCTGTTGCCTCCTATGCAGGCGGGGGTGTATAATTGCTCTCAGATTGGAGAACCAACAACCATCAGACCGCTACTACAACGGAGGATTTTCCAAGAAAGCTATAAAGATGATATGCAAAGCTAGAATCAAACTAAGATGAATGCAATTAATCTAAGAATACTTGAAAAAAGATATGAAATGCAGATTTTTTTTAGTTGATTTTGGAATAAAAATGATCTTAATCTAAGAACAATTAAGCAAATTTAATTTAAATGAGAAATGCAATTACACTAGAATGAGAAATTAAACTAGTTGCAAATGAAAGCTTGAAATTCAATCAAAAATTCACTATAGTGCCTTTACTCTCAAAAATTGTCCTCCCGAATGAGAAAAAGAGGTCAAATAAAAAGAAGAGCCAAGAGGAGGAGGAAGAGTTTCTTGATTCGAAACTCCTGACCCTTCATATCCCTTTTTGGACAAATAAGCATGAATTACTTTATTAAAAGAATGGAAAATGCCACATGAGGACCTTTCGAATATCTCAAATTATTAATTCAAGAAAAAGGTGTCCATTCAAATAAAAAGCAATTATTAATTCCTTTTTATGGGTAATTAGCTAAAGAGGGTGGTTTGATTTAATTTAATTTAAAGCGCATATGACTTTACAATTAAATTAATGTATCATAGGGGTAATTTAGCCAATTAAGTCAAAGACTTTAGGAATTAATTTAGCATTTGATTATTGCAATTTATGGTCTTTGCAATTGACATCAAGTCAAATTAAGTCAGATAGGAGAGAGAAAATTTCCTAGGGAACTAGGACTTTGGTGATGAAAAATTGAGATAATGCACCAAAATTGATGAAATTAAATAGGTGCCAATTTTGGGGTATTACAGCGCTAACCCCAAAGAAGAAGGTACGGGTGCTTGGGGGGTGAAGGGTGATGGTGCTCCTTTGATGGTGAAAGGCGTTGCTTGACTTGCGGATGGCAGCGGTGTAAAAGCTTGTGTGAGAGGTGGAAGCTGACTTGGGGTTTGGATTTGGGCTTGGGCAGCCATAGCAGATGATGAAGCAAAAGGGGTAGGAGATGGAGCGGATGGCGCTGTAGCTTGTGTTGTGGGACTGGCGAGGCTTCCTTGCAAGAAAAGGGGAATGGTGGAAAGCTCTTGGGGTGTTTGCATGATAGGATCAGGGAATGATTGGTCAAACGGAGAATATGCTTGTGCTGGAACTTGAATTGTTTTGATGGGTATGCGTGGATAGAGAGATGGTGGGATGGAGGTACTTTCTGGTAGATAGTGGGAAAACGTGCTTTGCTGATGTTGCGGTACAAGGGCATTGGTCACTGGTGGGTTTTTTGAAGGATTTGCAAATGCTTGGATTGCCAACGGGGATGAAGGGATGTTTGGATCTTCACATGGGTTATTGGCTTGGATCTGGGGATTGTAGGTCATCATGGCATTGGTGAAAAGGTTGGGATCAGATGAGGTTGTTGGTGGATAAGGATTCATGCTTCTTCTTTTTCGAGATCTGGTCTCAATAGGCATAGAGATGCAAGTGCTAAATGTATGCAAGATGTTTGGCTAAAAGATGTTGATGGATGCAAAGTTGATGAACTTCTAAAGATGATGACTTCTAAGATGCAAATGCAAAGACAGGGATCAAGATGGCGATGATGGAAGCTGGATGGAACGGATATGGATCAAGATGGTGGAGGAAAGATAGGTTGCTGGTGGAAAGCTAGTGAAAGATTACTGAGTGGTCAACAAATGAGCTGCTATTTTTCCCAAATGGAGGATCAGAGAATGGATGGGGTCAACCTAGGATAGACTGATGATCTTCGGTCAACAAGTTTCTTATCAATACACTCCAATCTCTTGCTCGAGATGATGGCTATGCAAGGACAAGGTTTGATTTCTTTATGACAACACGTTGTGTCAAAAAGAGGATGATGGTCTCTGATCTTGGATATAGGATAGGAACAACTCAAAAGGTAGAACACTAAGTGTTGGTGGATCTCTAGATTTGGAACAAAAGATGATGAATCTGCTGGAAAGATATGGAAAGCTGATGGGGGGAATGCTGGTGGAAAAGGTTTTGAAGGGTGAAGGGACAATGCTCTAGAAGGATGATGCAAGTGCAAATGACAAGGATTGATTCTAAAATGCTGGTAGGAGGATGAATGCAAATGCAACTAAGGTTTTGATTAATGATGCAAAGATGAAAGCTAGAATGAAACTAAGATGCAAGGCTGTTTGAGACAAGATTTCAAGATCTGAAGATGGAACAAGACATGAACAAGGATTTGGCTAATCTTCTGGCTCAAGGTTGACAAAGTGATGGTTAACTCAGAAACGGAAGGTGAACTGTTTGATGCGGGCGTTATGGGCAATGTTCTCAAGTCTGGCTTGGGATTTTTCCTCTGCTTGGGTTGCTTGGATAATGGATTGATAGGTCTTGGTGTTCTTCTTGGCAAATTTTCACTCTTGATAGGCTTGGGATTTGGGCAACTTCGCTTTAGGATGTTTGCTCTTGCTGGGCATCACTTTGGAAAAGAGGCTTCTGATTTTGAGGCAAAGGTTTCCAATGGCAAAAGTTAAAGTCAAAGCAATCTCCGCAAGGGACAAAGCAACCCTGCGGGATACAAACAAAGACAACTGACTCTGACAAAGCTTTGAAAGTGTATGTTTCAACAAGTGTTTTCACGGAGTCTTTGACTATCAAGCACTTCAAACAGATCTACCTAAGGAAGGTGAGTATCAAAATTGCTTGCCCACAGCTTGGTATCTCCCAGAAGGGAATACAAATGGTGAGTAATCTTGAGGTGACCCGGTAAACCCCTTGGAATCGGTCCTTGCACAAGGATTTTGATACTTTCGGATGTAGATAGGGTAGCCTCTATTTTATCAAGTTTTTAATAGTTCCGTGGTGTCTCCATACCCGGTTTTGCTGATCATCTGTGACTCACTTAAGAGCCTTGCCAATAATGTCGGGGGAGAGGAATGTTTACCATCCCCAGACACGTGTTTGGCATGAACGCCCGGCAATTAGGAGATATAAGTGATTCTTTTGGACTTCACTTATTTGTATACCGGCCGGAGGGGATACCGGTTTGAGGTCGTTCTCCGAGGAGGAAGCGCTTCTCCTTGGACAGGCCTCGCTAAAAGTAGAATAGGTGAACTTGTCCAAGTTCAAATGTTCCACGTTGCTTACTCTAATAAGGATTATGCAAGAATTGAAAAACTCCTACATGCACATCAAGCAGATTTTGTTCATTTTCCCAAATTTGATTAAGTGATGTTTGAACTTTGAAATGAAGACACTCATGATTAGATTTTGATTTGTTCCTTTCTCCAAAAATTAAATCGAGCGTTTGCAAATTTTTTGACTTGGGCATTCAAGATTGAGTGTGCGTGTTGATTAAGAACTTTTTTAAAAAAATTTTGTTTTGATCTTTAAGGCATTCAAGATTGTGTTTGCTTTTCAAATGGAAAATGATGCTTTAGGACCTAAGTTCTTCCTTTTAGCTTCATTCAAGATTTTGTTTTGACTCGTTTGAATGCAGATTTGATGTTCTTTTTATGCCCAAAAAGATATGATCATTCCTACTTTGCATGAATGCATTGTTAAAAATCTTTGATGTTGCAAGGATGCAAATGCCTTGATTAATTTTTTTGTTTTGTTTGTTAGAACAAATTTTGCAAATTTTAGTCCTTAATGCATTCAAGAATGATTTGGGGGTTCATTTTAAGCACTAAAATAAGGTGTGTATGATTTTGCTTCCTTATGGATTTTATTATTATTTTTGAAAAAAAATGGCCATGACCTCCTTGCTAGAAGAAGAAGAAGAAAGGAGACGGAATAGAAGAAGAATATAGACAAGAAGAGGAAGAAGAATATAGACAAGAAGAAGAAGAATGGATCTAAGTGCTACGTCCACCTATAAGCTTTGAAAAATCTGAAAATGGTCTAAAACTCATCAGAATATTTGCAAAGAACCCGTGAAGTGGGTCCCACCGGGCGTGCCAGAATGTAGACTAGGATTTGAGCGTGCACCTAAACCTATTTTGAAGGCCAAAGACAAACAAACGTCATAGCATATTATCAAATCAAATTTAATGGTAAACAAACTAAAATCAAAGCCACCTCAGTTTAAGCCTAAAACGGATGCGCCCATGCACCGTTTGTTATGCTTGGATATAAATGGATGTGGGTGTGCAAACTCAAGCACTTGGAGCATGCAAATAGGATGATTTGAGGATCAAGAAGACCCAAAATGACACAAAATAGGTATGAGGAACCTATTTTTCCTCAAAGGCCTCAAGAACACACAAATATGCAAAGCTAAAAGATGAACTAAGATTGATTAAACAAGAAATGAATCTATGTTAATCCAATTGAGCTAATTTAAATGTGATTTAAGCTTGAAAATGATCTAAAATGATGAGTTTATGCTTATGCTAGAATGAAAATAGCATTATAACTTTGCTATTGAGTTTGAGAGTTGAAAGATGATTTTCCTTAGGAAGTGAGGGTATTTATAGGAAAAGGGAAGGGCTTGGTTAAAAAGGATGAGTCAGAGTTAGGGCTAAGGTTAGGGTTGAGTCAAGGACAAGTGTCCTGACAAGTGTCAAGGGAAGATTGAGTTGAAAGTTTGAGGGCATGTGCACAATTTGGTAAATGTGCCCAAGGCTAAGAGGTGGCAAGGAAGGGATAAGAAGGTCTTAAATGCATAATGAATGCATGTAAGAAAGATAAGGAAGGCTTAAATGCATCCTTAAATGCATTTGCAAGAGGTGGCCAAGAGGTGGCCATCTTTGTTGACTAAGGAGGATGACTAAGAGGAGGTTAGCATAAGTTTTGGTAAACCTTTTGCTAATGGAATGTGACAAGATTAGAAAGGGGATTAGGATTAGGATTAGGGGATTTTAGGATTAGGATGGGTGAAGAGGTTGGGTTGAGAAGTTTCTAGAAGAGTCTAGAATTCTCCTAGGTTTTATGGAATAAAAGTTTATTCATTCCAAAAACTTAAGTTTGGGAAAATTTATTGAAATATTTTCAATAAATATGAAAATTAAATATTTAATCTTAATTAAATATTTTGAGTTGAGATTAGGGTTAGAAAAGATGGGATTAGCCTTTTAATCGAAATTAAGAAGGGATTAGAAGATTTTGGAAGAGGTTAGTGGTCTTAAAAAAATTGGCCAAGTTTTGGTCAAAAAATAAATTAATTATTTTTTTGGGGGATTTTTGGTCAATTTATTAATTAAAATAATTAATAAATAGGGGATTAATGTTTAAATAAGATTTAAACATTTTTGGGAGGGATTTCTTAATTAAATATTTTTAATTAAGAAAAAGGGATTTAATGACATAAAAATAAATTAATTAATTAAATAATTAATTAATTAATAAATGATGATGTCATCAGGAATTTTTCAGAAAATAAAAATACTTTATTTTCTAAAGGATTTTTAGGTGTCTACAACATCATACAAGACAAAATTGATAATGGAGAAATCATGATGGATAATCATAAGATTAATAATGATCATACAACATTCACGGAACCATTTCTGAAACATGGTAAAGAAGATTCTTCTTCTCAGCCTAATGTGGGTGCTAAAGTCAATTATGCCTACTCTGAAAATAATGTTGTTATCAATATGGTTGAACCATGTCTATCTGAGCATTGCAATGTCATCACAAATGTAAGAAAAGATAGAGAAAATCAATCAGCTAATGCGGTTACTCGATCACAAGCTTAGGCGCATCTACAAGGACAAATCCTAGATTCATCCAATGTCCCTAAGATGCCTTTCAATCTTTCATTTGCTTCTAAACAAAAGGCTACATCTAAATCTTCAAATCCTAAAGACATGAGGCCAATATCATACAGTATTGTCCAACAACTCCAGCATACAAATGCAAAGATCTCCATGTTTGAGTTGCTTTGGATATCTCCAGCTCATAGAGCCATCCTAGACAAAGCTCTTCTTGGATCCAATGTTCCTAATAACCTTGATTTAGATAGATTCCAGACTATGGTTGGTCATCTTACGTATCCATAGTATATTTCCTTTTCAGAGGAAGATGATAACTCCTTGAGTCATCTGCATAACCAGCCCTTGCATATTGAAGTCTTGATCCAAAATCATCATGTCAAACATGTGTTGATAGATGGGGGTGTTGGTCTTAACATTTGTTCTTTTAGCTTCATTACACAATTGGGATTTTTAGAAATGGCCATTGATCCTAGAAAGAAGATAACTATCAAAGCATACGATGACCAAGAAAGATCTTCCAAGGGAACAATTGTCTTACCTATCAGAACAGGTCCAATCATCAGAGATACTATATGTCAAGTTCTTGATCTACCTTTGGCTTACAACATACTTCTAGGGAGACCCTGGATACATGAAATGAAAGTTATTCCTTCTACGTACCATCAATATTTTAAATTTCCTTATGAATGAGTAGAAGTGATGATTCTAGCTGATCTATATACAACTTGTAATGCATTAAAAGAAAGTGTTGATAAACTTGTTCCTAATAACAAAGAATCTTCTGCTAAGTAGCTAGACATTGCTTCAACATACAAGATGGAAGACATTCCTAAAGAGGTTAAAATCAAAGAAAATGTTATGGGAGAATATACTATAGAACCAGTCTTATCTTTGACATCTCTCCCTATCTTGCCTAAGTCCTATGGACAAACTCTAAAATAGTGTAAAGAACCTCTTGAGGCATATAAAGGAAATTTTGTTGTAGAACAAGTGTCCAAACAAGAGTTTGAAGAGCATGAAGCTGTGCTTGCATGGCTATACAAAAATGAACCTGAATCTCAAATTGTTCAAACATGTGAATCTACAACACCGAAGATCCCTTCTAAGTCATATGGCCCAGGGGACAAATTGATCACAAAAATGGGATATAAAGGAAAAGGACCTCTAGGACTACAGGGTAAAGGTCTTCTGTCACCTCTTGACCATCATAGTTGAGAAAACAAGAATACAATAGGTCTAGGATATAAGAAGAAGCCTTTCTATCTTAGCAAGAACTCCCCACATGTCTTAGAACAAATTGAGCCATCCACAACAAATCAACTAAAGGAAGAAACAACTAAACAATCTGACAGTGATGATTCTGCCACCACCACTAAGGAGCTCATTCCTTATCAGTACTTTCCTAAAGAAATTAAAGACCTTCTTGAAGCTGATGATGATCCAGTAAAAAGAATCAATGTAGTAGAAACACAAGAACCTACTATAGAGCAAGAGATAGTTGCACCACAAGAACCAGCTGATCTCGAAGGCAATCAAATAGACAAAGAAGAAGGTGGTAGTTATTCTAAAATAGATTGCCATGAGTATGAATTCAAATCAGAATCTGAGGGGAACCCTTCTTGGGGTATTCATCCTAACTTTACTCATGTTCTTAAATTTCCTAGAGGCATAGATGAAGAATCTAATGACTATTAATGGGAAGCCATTCCAGAGGAAGATGAGCTTATCATAGAAAAACATGTTGATGTTATTCACCAATATGCACCTAAACCCAATGTAAGTCTAGAGTGAAATGATAAACTTAACGAGTTTGATCCATCGATGGCTAAAGTGGACTCCCACGATGACATTGAGCCTATTCACAAATTGAACATCTTAAGTTTTAATATCACCTTTGAACTCGAGCGTTGGGTTAGGAACAATGATGACAGATCCATATCCATAAACACTCTTTCCTAATCTTTCACCACTTTGACTATCCAACATCCTGAAATTCTTGACCAAACCTCTATGAGTCTGAGCCAAGGTATTTATACCTTTCCAAATGACTATGCCCTTGCTTTCTACCTCAATGTAGTTGAGCCTATGAGGACTTCCATCAGTGAACCAAGCGTTAGCATGATGGAGTCGGACATCAAGCATCTTAGTCAAAAAAATAAGAATAAGAATAAAAAGAAAAGGAGTTCTGAGGGCAAAAACCACTTTGTGGCAGTCTTAGAACCTACAAAAGTAAAAATAAAAGACATATCTAAAGGTGAAAACCTCTTTGAGGCACCTAAGGATGAGATATTTGATGTCCTTCTGAGTCATTTACAAGATAGATCTCCAGTACTAATTGAGCACAATCCTTATCAGAAGAAGAAAAGAAAAAATTTACCACATTCTTAACAAAAAAGAAGATCAAATTTGCATGGAAATATTTAGATATGCCAGGGTTGGATCCTAATCTCATAATGCACCATTTATCTATAGCTCCAAGGGTCTAACCTATTAAGCAAAAATTGAGAAATATGCATCCTCATGTTGCACTCTTGGTCAAAGCTGAATTAGAGAAACTACTAAAAGCTAGATTCATCTGTGTTATTGACTATGCTAAATGGATCTCTAATATTGTATTTGTTTCTAAACTAGACAAGTCTATAAGAGTGTGCACTTATTTCAGAGATGTAAACAAGGTGTGCCTTAAGGATGATTTTACACTACCTAACATTGATATGATAGTGGACATGACTATGGGTTTTTAGATGTATTCCTTGATGGATGGTTTTTTTGGATACAACCAAATAAAAATTTCTCCAGAGGATTTAGAGAAAACTGCTTTCACATGTGCATGGGGTACTTTTGGTTAGAATTTCATGCCATTTGGGCTTAAGAATGTTGGTGCTACATATCAAAGAGCTATGACATCTATCTTTCATGACATGATGCATCGAACTATGGAGGATTATGTGGATGATACTTTAGCAAAATATATGATGAGATCTGAACATCTAAATGATTTGAGAAAAACACTAGACAGAATGGAAAAGTTTAGTCTTAGACTGAACCCTAAGAAGTGTGCTTTTGGTGTCACTTCTAGAAAGCTCTTAGTCTACATTGTTTCAAAGAAAGGCATTGAAGTTGATCTAGCTAAGGTCAAAGCTATCATGGAGATGTAACCTCCCAAGAATATCAGTCAAATGAGAACATTACAAGGGAGAGTACAATCTATTAGATGCTTCATATCTCAGCTAGTAGACATATCACAACCTTTCACAAAGACATTATATAAAGGTGTGACCTTTGCATGGAACGAGGAATGTGAAAATAATTTTAATCATATCAAGAAATATCTATCAAATCCTCCTATTTTGATGCCTCCTATTGAAGGGAAGCCCACTACAGATACATCACTAGGGGTATTCATCACACAACATGATGAGAACAAGAAGGAAAGAGCTATATAATATATTAGTAGAACATTGGTAGCATATGAAAAGAACTATTCCATGATTGAAAAAGCTTGTCTAGCTATGATCTTTGCATCACAGAAACTGAGACATTTATATGTTGGCTCATACCACACATTTCGTAGCTAAGATTGATCCATTAAAGTACCTACTAAGAAAAGTTTCCCTCATGGGAAGATTAGCCAAATGGGTCATGCTCTTAAGTGAATTTGACATTGAATATATTGAATGAAAAGTGATTAAAGGCCAAGTTATTGCTGATCAACTAGCAGATGCACCTTTGTTTGATGATACACCAATGCAAATGGAATTCCCAAATTCCTCTATTAAGAATCTTTCTTCTAGAGAATGGCAATTGTTCTTTGACAGCTCTTATACACAGAATGGATCACAGAATGGATCTAGAGTAGGCATATTGTTCATCACTCCTCAAGGATACTCAATTCCCAAGGCATTCAGAATCAAATTTCCTTGTACAAACAATATTGTTGAATATGAAGCTCTTCGTAATGGTATGAAAATAGAAATTGAGTGGAGAGTAATAGAACTACACATACATGGAGACTCACAACTTGTAATCCATCAAGTCAATGATGTGTATCAAATGAAAGATGAAAAGCTCATTCCATACAAAATAATGGTAGATGATCTAAAGAAATATTTCATATCTATCACCTTTGAAAAAATACCTAGAATAGAGAATAAGGCTGCCAATGCAATGGAAATGCTATCTACTTTATTACAACAACCTGAACATGAGCTATGCTATGAGTTCCTGGTGGAAGCACTATCTTATCTTGCATATGATTCCCCCGAAACCCTGATGGAGAGGTTAGGATAGACTAGCTAGTCTATGCTCTTTGATCCTCAACTAGGATCCCAGTGTACTCTTGACACTTGCTATGGTCTATAGGATTCCCATTCATTCTAGGATCCCTTGACCTAGCCCAACTTGAACACCAAGTTTAGTTTAGTCTTCTTGCAAATTTGTAAGCACATCTTCCTAGCATCATTCCCTTACTTAGGCTTATAAGGGTCTTCAAGGCTCAAATACCTTCCCAAGCTCTAACAAGGTGAGTGATTAGTTTCAAGGTGTTTTTAGGTCATTTTAAGCAACTCCAAAGTGATAACAAAGATGGGTTGATACCCGATTGTATAGTTCCTTCACAAAATAGGGCTCCCTCCAATTTTGTAGGACTTTTAGCCCCTTTTCTTCATAGAATAAAAAATCCTATTCCAAAATAACTTCAATAAAAATGAATAACCCTCAAATATTTTTGGGGTCTTGGGCCTCCATCTTTCCGTACAACACTTCCTCCAAGAATGAGGGTTTTTAGGGCTTTTTAGGCCTCTCAAGGTCATAGGGCTAAATTGTCTACAAAAACACAACTCATGGATTAATAAAGCTCTCTCCTTCACACCAATGAGCCTTCATTCATGTCACTTGACTCCCTCCAAAGGGCTAGTCTTGAAACGCACTCCCTTATCTTCTAGAGCACTTTCTTTGTTGACCGCTCCTAGCTGGGCACTACTTAGTCTCGCCTAGGGCTTGATCAAACAATTGTTTGCACTTGCTTCCTAGGGCCCTAATAAAACATATATAAATGGTAGGGACTATAATACCAAATTCCAAAGAACCATGGTGTTCCCATAGTAGGAATAGGAGCTACAGGCCCTACATCATAAGCCTCTCCAAACTGGCAGAGGACTAACAGATGCAAAGAAATGAACAAACACACACCAGAACTTGAAAGAACTACTCTAAACACACAAAAATAAAAGAATAAACACTATTAAAAATATTCCATGCAAATATTTCACAAACTTCCTTCTATTTACTTCCAATCATGCCAAATAGCAGTGACTGTCACACATTTTCATCGTTACAGAGTAGTTTTTTCATATAGCAGTCATACACAATGAATGCCAACCCTTGAATTAGGGTTCCTCATGTATTTTATACTCTTCTCCATGGGATTAGTGTTTGGTTAGGGCTTTTCATCACTTAGGTAAGGTTAGAAACCTCATAAGGAAAAGTTGCTAAGCAAATTTTGAGCAACTTTTGCTCATACAATACCAAAGACCATTTCTAGGTCTATCCAAGGCACACTTGTGCTCAAACCTTGACCAAACTCCTAACCTAAGAATTTTAACAACATAGCTAGTTAGTAACCTCAGGATGACATCATGCCTTGAGTCATTGTACCACTTACACATGGAAAACCAATGGAAACTCTAGGACCTAACCTAGGCCTAGACACACCAAATGAGCTTAGCTCTTATTCTACTTACAAATTTCATTGAAGAAGTGTTTCTCACAACAAAATTGGATGGTGGGAGCCCTTAGAAGGGTACTACTACACCATACTCCCCCTCAGTGAAAACTAAGGCACTTTGGGGTCAAGAAGAGCCAGGTCTACACCAAACTTCTTGAACCATCCTTCCTCAATCTAGGTGGCTTTAGATTCAGGCTGATCTACCCACTTGACAAGATGCTCCATGTAAACTTGATGTCTTGTAGTCTTATTCACCCTAGATTCCAATATCTTATCTACTTTGGTTGGCTTCTTCTTGGGCATTGCATTGGTGTCTATGTCTTCCAGCACCTTTGGTGGACCCATACCTTGCTATGTGATATCCCCTTTAAACATGACCAGGTCTGCAACATTGAACACCAGTGAGATGGCCAAGTCTGATGGCAAGTCCACCTTATAGGTGTTCTCTCCATATTTGGCCAGAATTTGACAAGGCCCTACTCTTCTCATTTGTAGCTTAGTAGGCATGCCTTTCTACATCCTTGCTTTGTTGAGGTGAACCATCACATAGTCCCCAATCTAAAACTGTACTTCTTTCCTCCTTTCATCTACTTTGGCTTTGATTTTTTGAGTGGAATCCATGATGGTTTTCTTGACCTACTCTTAGACTTCCTTGATTGTTTGAGTGAAGTCTTCTGCTTGTCCAATTTTCATCTCCATGGAACCTAAGTCCCTTAGTTCACATACTCCTCTAGGGTGTCTTCCATATACAATCTCAAATGGACTCCTTCCTATGGTCCTATTTACGTTATCATTGTAAGCATACTCTACTTGAGAAATGACAAAATCCCAAGTTTTCCCATACTCCTTGGTCAAACATCTTAGCAAGTTGCCTATCACCCTGTTTATGACTTCAGTTTGACCAACAGTTTGAGGATGGTATGTTGAACTAAAAGAGAGATTAGCTCCTAACCTTTTCCATAAGGTTTTCCAAAAATGACCCATGAACTTTCTATCCCTATCTGATACAATACTCAAAGGTAGTCCATGAATCCTAACTATCTCTTTGAAGAAGAGGTGTGCTACATAGCTTGCATCATGAGTAGTTCTACATGGAATGAAATTACTCATTTTAGAGAACCTATCTACTACAACATAGATGCTATCCATACCTAATTTGGTTTTAGGGAGTCCAACCACAAAGTCCATGCTCACACACTCGCAAGGCCTATTTGGAATTGATAAAGGTTGATAGAGTCCTACATTTCTTTAACCTCCTTTAGCTCTTTGACATACTCCACATTGCTCCACATATTTTCTCACATCCCTTGCTAGCTTAGGCCAAAAATAGTACCTTTGTACTAACTCCATGGTTTTTTTTATGCCAAAATGTCCACCTAGACTGCCATTATGCTTCTCTTGAATCAAATTTTCCCTCATGGATCCTCTAGGTACACATAGGTGATTGCCTTTGAACAACAATCCATTTTGAAGGGTATAATTTGCAAACTCACCATGGAAATGGTTCTCAAACTCTTGGCACACCTTGTAGGCTTGTGAGAAGTCCCCAGCCTCCTCATACAACTCTTTGAAACCTGCCACTCCAATGCTTTGCAACTGAACTTCTTGGACAATCAATAACTTCCTACTTAAAGCATCTGCTACCTTGTTGAGCTACCCCTTCTTGTGTTTGATGGTGAAGGTAAAGGATTGGAGATACTCCATCCACTTCAAATGCCTATTGCTAAAATTTTCTTGAGTATTTATATAACTCAAGGCCTGATTATCAGTAAATATGACAAATTCCTTGGGCAGGAGTTAATGCCTCCACTTTTTGAGAGATTGTACCAATGCATACAACTCTAAGTCATAAGCTAAATACCTTTTCTTTACCTCATCGAGTTTCTCACTGAAGAATGCCATAGGCCTTCCTTCTTGGCTCAATACACCCCCTACTACTACACCACTTGCATCACATTCAATAGTGAACAACTTGTCCAAAGTAGGTAAGAGTAAGATAGGTTTGGTAGCTACCTCTTGCTTCAATGTTTGAAATTCTTTCTTAGCTACCTCTGTCCATTTGAACTTGGTCTTGAGTCCTCCCTTGATGCTGTCAAGAACTAGTGCACATATTCCACTGAAGTTCCTCACAAACTTCCTATAGAATTGTGCCAACCCATGGAAACTCCTAACTTCAGTCCTTGTTTTAGGGGTAGGCCAATTCAAGATTGCCTCCACCTTGCTTGGGTGCATTTTCAAAGTACCCTTGGACACCACAAATCCAAAATAAACTAGTTCTTACTACAGGAATTCACATTTCTCTAGGTTGATAGCCAATTGTTCCTCATGTAGTCTCTTCAAGACCAACCTTAAGTGCTCAAGATGCTCTGCTTTAGTTTTTCTATAGATGAGTATATCATCTAGATACACCACTACAAATCTACTTTTGAAGTCCTTCAAGACCTCATTCATCAACCTCATGAAGGTGCTTAGGGCATTGGTAGACCCAAATCGCATCACAAGCCATTCATACAACCCATTTGTGGTTTTAAAAGTAGTCTTCCACTCATCACCCTCCTTAATTCTAATTTGGTGATAACCACTTTTTAGATCCAACTTAGTGAAGTACATAGCACCTCCTAAGAAATCCATCAAGTCTTCTATTCTTGGAATTGAGAACCTATACTTGATAGTTATCATGTTGATGGCCCTTGAATCTATGCAAAGTCTCCATTTTACTCCCTTCTTAGATTCCAAGACCACCAAGACTGCACATGGACTAATGCTCTTCTTGATCAGTCCTTGATCCAATAACTCATGTACTTGTCTTGCCACTTCTTTGTTTTGGTCAGGGGTAAGCTTGTAGGCTGCTTTGTTAGGAAGAGATGCACTGAGTAAAAAATCTATTTGATGACTTATGGCCCTTCTTGGAGGAAGTGTTGCAGGTGCTCCATCACTCACAATGTCCCTAAACTCTTCTAACATTTGCTTCACCTCTAAAGATGTCTCTACCCACAACTTCTTGTCATCCTCCTTTGGCTTCACCATGATGGCACATCCAATTGTCTCATCATCATGTAATGCATGTAGGAACTCTTTACCACTGCTAAGCAACACACTAGGTGTTTTAGAAGTCCCTTCTTCATTCTCTGTTATGGACCGAATCTTGAATGTCCTTCCATCTTTCTTGAAAGAAATGGAGTTCTTTTCTCCATCATAGAGCACCTTCCTATCAAATTGCCAGGGTCTTCCCAATAAGAGATGGCATGCATCCATGGGCAGGACATCACAAAGAACCTTGTCCTTATAGCATCCAATTGAAAAATCCACCCATGTCTGCTCATTCACTAGCACCCTCTGCTCCTGATTCAACCAAGTTACCTTGTAAGGGTTTGCATGGGGAATCTTTGTGAGTTTGAGCTTCTTTTCTACTTCCTCTACTATGATGTTATTAGTGGACCCTGAATCCATTATAACCTTGCAAAATTTTCCTTGAATCTTACATCTGACTCTAAAAAGAGCCCTCCTCTACTTGGGTTCACCTTGGTTAGGTTGTCTTATGAGAACTCTTCTAAACATCAAGTTCTCCACCATTTCTAACTCTAGTTTTTTGACCTCATTGGTACATGAGTTTCTTCCATCTTCTTGGGTATAGCCTACCCTCTTTTCACTACTTGAGTTTGATGGCTTGTCAGGAAACCTATAGGCAGGGTGTCCAAGCTGTCCACATTGATAGCATTTCATTATGGCAAAGTAGGAGCTACTTCTTCCTTCACCTCTTCCTCTATTTCCCTGAGAAGCCCTTCCTCTACTAAAAGATCCTCTTATGCTAGTCTCTGCCACTTTTTCTGGAAGTCTACTCTCCCCTTGGCTTCTTGAGTCACCTCCTCTACCACTAAAACTTCCTCTTTGACCCCCTCTACAGTCTCTACCTCTTCCCTTGTTCTTTGAATTAGGTTCTTGCTTCCTTCTTTGTTTATCTTCAAGCTTTTGTGCCATATGCTGACATCCAAGTACTGTGGTGGGTGTAAACAAACTCATCTCTTCTTCTATGCTCCACTTCAATCCACTTAAGTACCTTTCCACCTTGATACTCTCCTCTTCTTTGATCTTGGATCTTAAGCTCAATTTATGAAACTCTTTGGTATAGGTGGCTACATCCATCTCTTTTTTCTTAAGGTTCAACCTTCTTCTATGCTACTAGATTTCATAATCTATAGGCAGGTATGCTTCCTTCACTTTTCTGATCATGGCTTGCCAATTGGCAATAGGGTTCTTTCCCTCTTTCTCCCTTTCCTTTTGTAGGTATTTCCACCAGGTTAAGGCTTGGCCTCTCAACCTAAACTTGGCCACTTTGACCTTTTCTGCATCAGAGATCTCTTCACATTTGAAGTGATTCTCCATGCCCTCAATCCATTGCATCATAAGCTTTGTATCCATCTTGTCGGTAAGTAATGGGACACCTTCAAGTGCTTTACCGATAATAGCCTTCAAAGCTTTTAGAAATTTATCATCTTGGGTTGGAGGGTCAGGTGTGGGCACATCATCATCAATGGTCTTTTCTTTCTCTTTGGCATCCTGCTCCTCCATCCTATCTTTCACTTTATCTACCTTTTCTTGGACATCATCCAAGAGTTGTTCCATCTAATACAACCTTTCCTGTAGGAGTCTATTAGGCTCCTCCTGATCTTCCACCTTCTTAGAAAGCTCTTCATTAGTCACCATTTTCTACTTGTGAGATGATCCAACTAATTCCTCTGGAGGTTGAAACATTCACTATCCACTTCCCAAGCCTTAAGAGGCTCTGATACCAATCTAATGGGGAGGTTAGGATAGACTAGCTAGTCTATGCTCTCTAATCCTCAACCAGGATAACAATGTACTCTTGACACCTATTATGGTCTATAGGATTCCCATTCATTCTAGGATCCCCTGACCTAGCCCAACCTGACCACCAAGTTTAGTTTAGTCTTCTTGCAAATTTGTAAGCACATCTTCCTAGCATCATTCCCTTAGGCTTATAAGGGTCTTCAAGGCTCAAAAACCTTCCCAAGCTCTAACAAGCTGAGTGATGAGTTTCAAGGTGTTTTTAGGTCATTTTAAGAAACTCCAAAGTGATAACAAAGATGGGTTGATACCCAATTTTATAGTTCATTCACAAAATAGGGCTACTAGAAAGAGCCCAATTAGGCCTCCCTCTAATTTTGTAGGACTTTTAGCCCCTTTTCTTCATAGAATAAAAAATCCTCTTCCAAAAGAACTTCAATAAAAATGCATAACCATCAAATATTTTTGGGGTCTTGGGCCTCCATCTGTCTGTACAATGCTTCCTCCAAGAATGAGGGTTTTTAGGGCTTTTTAGGCCTCTTAGGGTCACAGGGCTAAATTGTCTACAACATAACCACTCCTAGATTTCTCAGGCTCTCTCCTTCACACCAATGATCCTTCATTCATTTCACTTCACTCCCTCCAAAGGGATAGTCTTTAAACTGACTCCCTTGTCTTCTAGAGCACTTTCTTTGTTGACGGCTCCTAGTCGGGCACTGCTTAGTCTCGCCTAGGGCTTGATCAAAAAATTGTTTGCACTTGCTTCCTAGGGCCCTAATTACACATATGTATAGGGTAGGGACTATACTACCAAATTCCAAAGAACCATGGTGTTTCCATAGTAGGAATAGGAGCTACAGGCCCTACATCATAAGCCTCTCCAAACTAGCAGAGGGCTGATAGATGCAAAGAAATGAACAAACACACACTAGAACTTGAAAGAACTACTATAAACACACACAAATGAAATAATAAACACTATTAAGAATATTCCATTCAAATATTTCCCAAAATTCCTTCTATTTACTTCCAATCATGCCAAATAGCAGTGACTATCACACATTTTCATCATTACAAACTAGTTTTTTCGTACAGTAGTCATACACAATCAATGCCAACCCTTGAATTAGGGTTCCTCATGTCTTTTATACTCTTCTCCTTGGGATTAGTGTTTGGTTAGGGCTTTTCATCACTTAGGAAAGGTTAGAAACCTCATAAGGAAAAGTTGCTAGCAACTTTTGAGCAACTTTTGCTCATACAATACCAAAGACCATTTCTAGGTCTATCCAAGGCACACTTGTGCTCAAACCTTGACCAAACTCCTAACCTAAGACTTTTAACAACATAGCTAATCAGTGACCTCAGGATGACATCATGCCCTAAGTCATTGTGCCACTTACACATGGAAAACCAATGGAAACTCTAGGACCTAACCTAGGCCTAGACACACCAAATGAGCTTAGCTCTTATTCTACTTACAAACTTCATTGAAGAAGTGTTTCTCACAAAAAAATTGGATGGTGGGAGCCCTTAGAAGGGTGCTCCTACACCAAACCCACATGATCTACACTGTTGTTGGTCATGATTCATCCCGATACAAAAAAAATTTCTCCTATCTCCAAGATCAAATAATTCCCGATAGCTTCAACCACCATGAGAAATGATACCTTATCTAAAATGCATCTCGGTATGTCATCATTGGTCACGATCTATACAAATGCGGTCTAGATGGTACACTACTTAGATGTTTAGAATAGGAAGAGTCTCAACATGAATTAGAGGAAGTCCATGAAGGTATTTGTGGTTCACACTCTAACGGTTTAACACTAGCTCGAAAACTTATTAGGGTTGGGTACTATTGGCCTAAAATGGAAAAAGAGGCTATCAAGTTTGCTAAGAACTGTCAAAAGTGTCAAGTACATGGAGACTTAATTCATGCACCAAGGAGAGATCTAATTCCCTTTACTACACAATGGCCTTTTCACCAATGGGCATTTGATCTTATAGGAGCCATACATCCTCATTCATGTAATGGGCATACCCATATTATTACAACTATAGATTATTTCACAAAATGGGTAGAAGCAGTCCCTTTGACTCAAGCGACTAGAAAACAAATATCAATGTTCATCTTGAACTACATCATATGTTGGTATGGTATTCCACATTCTATAGTCACGGATAATGGTGGACAATTCAAGAATAGAGACTTAGATGATATATGTGCTAAATTCAAGATTACACAACATTGGTCATGAATCTACTATCCTCAAGGGAATGGACAAGTAGAGGCTTCTAACAAGAATCTATTGAAAATCTTGCATCGTACAGTAAATAAAATAGGAAGAGACTGGCATCTCATGATCAATCTAGCTCTTTGAGCCTACAGAACAAGTATCAGAATGCCCACTGGGGCTAAACCTTTTGCTTTAGTTTATGGGTCTGAAGCGGTACTACCTATTGAGGTTGAAATCCCATCACTAAGAATCAGAATGCATGGTCTAGTAACTGATGATGACTATAGAGTGTCTAGGTTGCAAGAACTTGAACTACTAGATGAGCACAAACAAGTAGCGTATGATCATCTTAGAGTATATCAGAAGAGAATGTCCAAAGGCTACAACAAGAAAGTTAGATAAAGAGAATTTTAGGTTGGCGATCTAGTCTTGAGAGAGAATCCTAAAAATCAATCACATAGAGAGCACAAGGGGAAGTTTGAACCCAACTAGCTAGGTCCCTTTGTTATTACTGCTACTTTTGGCTCTGGAGCCTATCAACTCTCAACAACTAAAGGAGAATAGCTTTGAGAACCAATCAATGTTCTCCATCTGAAGAAATTCTACACCTAAGGCATTCAATCTATGGTAAAATGTCCTAAAAAAATCATAAAAAATATGGAAAAAGTCCTAAAAAAAGGAAAATCTTGGTGAAAACCTAGCAATAGGAACCTTGATGTATCACAAAAAAATCAAAAAATATCAAAAGTACAAAAAAATTGAAAACATTGAAAAAAAAAAAAAAATATGAGAAAGAAGAAAAAGTGCCTTGGTGAAAACCTAGAAATAGGCTCCTTGGTAGCAAAAATAGAATCTTTGCCAAGATGGTGAAAACCCGACAAATGGGCACCACTTGTTTCAAAATGCTCCATCTATCAGTGCAATCTTGGTCTCTCCCAACTTTTAGTCTTGCTTTAGTTTGTACATATTTCTCGGTTTGTTTCTGCATTCCTATTTTTAATAAAGTCGGTCTGTACACCAATCAGCAAAGTGTCTGTATCCTATCAATGTTTCAAAATTGGGGGCAATCAAAGTCATATCCTATGGTCTCCAATGTATTTTAGATGTATCATATCTACTTAGAGTCCTTTAAAGCTTCATCTGAGTCAGTCAAGTCTATCTCCTCTCTAGAAAGGATTTTGCATCTACAACAACGCAATCAAACATCAAGACAAACTGAAAACAATCTATGCTTTTATCTCCTTGTATGCTTACTGATTCACATTGAGATTTTTTCATATTGTGTCCCTTTGAGCTCTTCGATGATATCCTTTACATGATTTAGAGAGTGATAACTGGGGGCATAATCTTTTCTTGATTTTCTGCTTGTATGTGAAAATATAACAACTTTGGAAATTCTGGATTGAAATGGTGTCTGTCTGTAAGAGCCTCTATCTCGTATTGGATGGCCATGCATACCTCGACCATTGATACTTGGAAAATTCAAGGAAGTTTGATCTAACTATTGTCTTTTTGAGAAAGTTCTTACTCCTATTGTGAAACATGATCTTACCTAAGGATGTGAATGATAAAGGGTCACTACAGGTAATTCACACTGGATTTAGAATGATCTCTTGACTGCTTGATGTGTTTGTACCGCAAGGCATATTCTAGTCATCACAACATTTATGTTTTGATGCTTATACAAATTGCTATATTAAAATGGACATGATATTCAAGTCATCCTGGTTTTTGTGCCTTGGTGCTTATATCTAATCCGACATTCCAAAAACAAAATTAATATTCATATGTCCATGGTTGTCTAGCCAGTGGGTGTTGTATTGATTCTTTCACATACAAATCAATATTCATATATTCATAGTTTCCTAACTAGTGGATGTTGTATTGATTTATCCAGTTACCTAAAAAGTTCAATGATGAAAACAAATCGACACATGATCAGTGACTAGGTCCTAGGTCTTAGGTTTACATTTCATTTTGCATGTCATTTTGCACTTTGCATAGTTCCATGATCTCACAAATTGCTTGAACACTTAAAAAATTCTTCTAAACTAAACTTAAACTTAACAAAGAAGAGTTGAATCTCATGTGGAGGTTTCCTCATAGAACCACAAGTAGTCACCATCCTGGGTTAAACATCCTTTTTGACATAAGACTGAATACTTGTCTTCATCAATACCTACAAAATATATCATGTGTATCATTGCATTTTCATTACATAGTCATGATCATTCCATTTCTTGCATTGCATTACATCCATGTGCATAATCAAAATCATACATTTTTCCATAATCAATTCCATCTACATAACATCCATACATGTGAAAGAAATCATTGCATTGCATAAATCCATACATACATTCTACACTACTCATAGCATTTACATCACATGATATCATCATAAATCAAAACATGACAAGTACACATGAAGTCACAACCAAAATCTCAATCTCATATCATATAACTCAAACTAGTCAAGGGTGCACTACTAGCACAAAGTACAAAGGAATGAGCTCATGTGAGATACCAGAAGTCAGAATAGTATACATGGAACAAAATGACAAAATATATCAAAATATCTTGACAGATCAGTTGTCTGCCTGATCCTCTACATCTGGTGGAGGTGGTGGTGGTGCATCAGGCACTGCCTTGGCTCTAGGTGCCCTAGCTACCTCTATTTCTATCATATACTAAGAGTATGTGGGTACTCTCTAAGTATTAGGAACAACAACATAGTAAGCAGAAACATAATAGGCATCTCTAGAGGTTTGATGTGTCACCTCTGTCTGCAATCTCATGTTCTCCTCTCGGAGCTGGGATTGTTGTCTATCTGCCTTAGTGAATCACTCCTCCCAATGAGCACTCCATACCTTTAGGTCCCTGACTTGTAATCTGAGCCATCTAATGATCTCCTGAGGAGTCAATGGTACACTAGGATCTACATTTGCTATAGGCATATCAGTATCTCCGACTGGCTGCTTGGTAGTCTCTACTCTCTGTGCCTTATGACATCTAATCTCAGCTCCCAGATCAAAACTAGTATCAACATGTGTGGGATCAAGATTGACACCTACATCTTGTTGCGCACAAAGTACCTCATCTGCTATATGAACACTGCCAAAAGTACCACTCTCTCCTCTAGTCGATCTCCTATGTAAAACTGCAGGTCTTCTTGCTGAAGAACTAGAGGGACAAGGTGGTCTCATCTGACCAGATGGTCTCTGTGGAGGTGTGAATACTGCTCTTGGCCTTGGAGGTGTAGGCTAGAGCATCATGACCTTTGCACCCATACATATCTATCCTCTCCCCATCGGAGCACCTATGACATCCATAGCCTCCTCCATGGCAGGTATCAAATCTGTCAGATTTGAAAACCTATATATAGGATTCTTTGCAAGCCATCCAATGAATCTGTTTGTGACCCCTGCATCTAGAACATCTGCTCGATAATCCTAATCTCTGCTGATGATACCACTATACTCCTATGTATAGAGAGCATATGACAATCTAGGGTCCCATCCTAAACTGAGCTATCTATGGATCCGTGCATAAGCTACAAGCTCCTATGGTGCATCCTGAATGATGTCATACTATCTCCACACTCTGGTGATAAGAAAGCACTCAATAACTGTAGTGGATCTCCCAATCAATACTCGACTCTAGCAGAAATAGCTGAACTACTCTTGAATAGTAGGCTAGGCCTCAATCTATAGATATGGACGCCAGATGACATATGTGCTATCATCCAGGCAACATCTAAAGTACTCTGTATGACCCATGCGCACCTATGTAACATAACCAGAGTATATATATGACCGGATCCTATGGTTGGTGCTGATCCTAACATACTGGTCTACAAACTGGGATATGCTCCCATGCCCATATCTAAAGTACCAACGCACCAGAAGCAAGAGACTTTCCCTCCTGATACATAATCTCGTGCATCTTAGAGAACATATGCGCTAGCATGCACTGACCCCAACCCAACTCAGAAGGAGTGGCCATCAATCGTGTGACCATAGGAGCCCAGCCTATCAAGAGACTATTCTACTGATGGTCAGACATAATAATGCCTCCTATCATGCTAGCTATAATACACTCTAATCTATGGGTCTTCCCATAGTGTTGCACTAATAACTACCAAGAAATAGAACCAATAAGTTGTGTATCATCTCCAAACAATCATCTGAAGGCATGTAATCCAAACCACCCCAAGCTCACATAATCTGGATGCCGACCATGAAATGGAATGTGCAATATCTTGTACACATCCTCTAGAGTGATAGTAATCTCTCCTGTCGGGAGATGAAAGGACTAGTCTCTAAATGAAACCTCTCAATCAAAGTCATGAGTAATCCATGGTTCACCCTGATCTTGAGCAACCAAATCAGATACTCAAAGCCACAAGCAGCTAAATGTACCCTCATAGGGTCTGGAAGAGAAATGCATAGTCTCTGAGTAGCAAGATGAGAGATACACACATGAATGTCGAGACATATGACCTACACAGAACAAAAATAGGGAATCCTATCAGTAAATTGGTTGAAAAATAGGCTAACAGTATAGAGATTCAAAATTTCATTATCTCAAAAGGTGCATTAAATGCTCAACAATCAGCCTAAGGAATCAAAAAATCAAAAATTTTGACCTAAAGATGAGTTTTAAGCTCACTATTTTTGATACAACATTGCAGTCTGGCATCAAAACTCGTACGAGTTTCAGCAGGGTCCCATACGACAATCCATGCATCTACCACTTTCTAGGTCTCACTGTATGACATATGAGGGACCTAATGAAACATCGTATGACTCTTGGGTCCCTCTCAAATGAGTTTATGGGGGTTCTGATATGACTATCTATAGGACATTGAAAAGTCGTACGAGTCACAGAGGACAATTGTATGAGTTTCCATGCATGCGAGAATTGAAATTTAAAAATGTACAAAAAACAATCTAAAAATGCTACAAACATGCAAAAATGGAATTTACGAAGAGGCACAAAGGTCCACTTACCGGATGTCTATACTGCGGAGGTCGCTGATGTCTCTAGCTGCACTCAAATTGGTGGGAAGAGATAGGTACCTTTGGCTTAGCCATTTTCTCACTTAGAGGGCTCCACAAGGTTTCAAAAGTCAAATGTGAATAATGAATTGAAAATGATCCTTTTGGTCCTTATATAGCTTTTGACCTAATTTTCAAAAGTGCTCCATTTTTCATGAAAATTGCACCCCTGGCTAATTTCAACGCTCTGAACCCATTTACAGGATCAAAATCAAAATTTCAAATCATTTGCTATGTCAAAATTGTGATTTAAAATTTTCAGACCGAGGATGGCTGACTGCTTGCATAATCAACTTTCAATCATCATAGAAATCCAGAATTCAACTTAACTGATTATCTTACATCCAACTATCAAAATTTCAACTTGGTCAACCATGGTCAAACCTAGTCAAACTTGATCTCCAGGACCTCTAAATGATGCAGAACATGTTCTCAGACGTGTATAGCCACTTCTTGAATCAATTAACATGCTTCTAAACCATCCAATGTTGACTTTTCTTGTCAGATTTCAATTTTAATCCTGAAGGGGGCATAGTATTGCACATCATTCAAAATCTGTAAATCTAAATCTGAAAATCAAATCTTTCCTTAGTAATCAAGACAACAACCACGTCTAGTTATTGGTTCATCTAAAGTCCTCGTCGCTTGGGGAAAATCTATCATTGCTTGGGGGATATCAGATTCATCAAGATCCATATCAATCTGGTATCCTAATCTATTTTGTAAACTATATTAGCTTTTTCATAACCATCGGTTCATTAGTGTTATTTCCTTGTTTCTTCATAATTGATGGGTCTAGGATGTGATACCGATATGATTCTCTTTGGACAATCAGGTCTGGAATCGGTCACTCACTTCTTCACAATCATAAGGTTCAGAATCAGGCATTTTGGCACTTTTTCGTAATCACCGGTTCATTGTTGCTATAGTTAACATTATCTTTGGTCAATCAGGACCTAAATCTTACATCTTTAAATCTTTCAATCAATTTCTGTCTCGGAATCAGTTGATCTTTCAAATCAGTTTCATACATCTTTATCAAACACAGACTATTCTTTGAACCACTACACTTTGCACAGTGATTCAAAGAGGGGCAAAATGTAATACCCCAAAAATGGGCTATAGGTTCATTAACCTCCTACATCTTCAATTCAAATGAAATCGATACAAAAGTCCTAACCAAAGGCACATCTGCACATTATCGAATCCTAATTGATTTTATCTTAATTCTGCATCGAGGAATATTCCTAGCAATATTCCTATTTATCCTAATTATTTTTAATTTATAATTATTTGGTGATAAATCTTATTTATCCTAAAGTTTGATTAATTGAATATTCTGAATATTTAATTAATCAGATTTAATACTGCCACTTAATTATTTAATTAAATTTATTCCTAAATTGTATTATTTAATTTTGACAATAAATCTAAAATCTCATGACTAATTGATTAAATTCTTATTTAATTAGTTAATGTCAGTTGTCAATTTTTAATAATATAGTTTTAGAATAAAAATTTGATTTAATAATTGATTAACCCATAAATCAATTGTTTTAATTCAAAAATCAGTTAAGTTGAGAATAAATCACTTTATTTTTAAATTAATTCATAAATAAATCATGCACAATCAGAAAAGTAGGCAACTAGAAATTAACAATCAATTTTAAAATTGAAACTCAACATCTGATGATGAGTTGAAATTTGATCTAAACTCTATTTTGAGTTAAACACTACTTTTGCATGATTTTTGTGAGTTAATTATCTCTGATTTCCTGATAACTCAAAAGTCAACCTGAGTTTGTCAAGAGTGATTAATGGCTTTTCTCCTACATCCTCAAGCCCTAGATTTCTATAAAATCAAGGCTCATCTCTTCATAATTATCAACACTCAAATTTGCACAATTACTCTAGCGAATTGGCGATTGAAGGATTAAGCACTTGCGACAGGCGATTTGTGAGATCTTTCATAGTTCATCATAGTTTTTGCATAGTTTCATATCATAGATTTTCATATCATTCATAGCATTCTTAGATTAAATCTACATTCAATTTCATTCATATAGCTTAGATTCATACAATTTTCAATATTATTGCACAGAAAATACAAAATTATAAAATAATCTACATTCATCTAGTCTTTCATTCTTTTGCATTAAAATCCTTCGTTTAGGTGTTGCATTGTCATTGATCTTGATTTAAATCTAAGAACATCATACTCGCACCTACTAGAAGGCAGTAAATTGCCTGGTTAGCATAGTTTCAATTACTTGCAGATTTTGATTTTTGCTAATCTCTAATGTTTTACTAAAGTGTTGTGTCTACAGCTAGGTACAAAATTCACCCACACAATATATACCTATCAAATCAGCACCATCAGATGATTGATGTAAATACGATCTTAAAAGACCACTAACTCACCAAACAGGCCCAACAACCAACTGACGGGAAAATGTCACATTGCAACACATTCCAAAACAACATCTTGGCCAAGCCTTACTTCCTCTAGCGACTAGAAACACATGTACACATCTCTTGATCTCATGAAGAATAATAATCATGCATCTTGGATCGTGCGATCATGAAATCCATCGATTATTAGAGGAAGTTAATCACCACTAAAAAGAAAAGGAAAATTAAACTTTGATCATCTTTTATTGTCAGTTAAAACATCATCGTTGACTATGAGCATGTGCTAAAATATCTGCACTTTAGTTGCATGATTTTTATCCTTAATAAAAATTAGTAGAGAAAAATTAAATAATACACAACCAATCATCATTCACCACTTGTAAACCTCCTCATTCCTACTTCACAATTTTTCGCTAGCCCAAGATGTACGACAACATCTTGTAGTCCTGTGAAGAATAAAAATTGATCATTTTGAAATTGTGGGATCACGAGAGTCGATGATTACTTTAGAGATTTAATCATTGGGCAACACTACTCATCTCAACTACCTACGCGATGTGGATCCCTCTCACAATCATGTGTTTCTTCTCTCTCCTCATCATCCCAACACATGGTATCACAGGATCATGCCATCTATCATCTTTGGGCCCACCATCTAGTTTATCCTCATGCAATCGGCCTCTCCACATGGCAGCATCTCCAAATCCTATGAAGAAATAATAATCGATCACTTTGGACCGTAGGATCATGAGAATCATTGATTACTTCAAATATTTAATCATTGGACAATACTAAGATGAAGTAACCATCAAGAAAAGTTCCTGACATATTAAAAGATCTCCGTTGATTTTCACCATGTGGAAAAATATGGGGGCTATAATAATTTGAAACTTAACAAAGTTGGATGCAGGATTATAATATAAGGTTTTAAGAAACCACACTGACCAACAAAAAAAGGATAAAAGGAAGGACTTCTTCACCCCACTATCAAAATATGACATAAGATGACATCATCATGGGATCATGAAAACCTGACACATAGCTCCCAACTTAGAAAGGTAAAACGGTCCTGCTTAAGTCAGAATGAATCAGAAAACCAAGGAAAAACAAGTGAAATGGTTAGAAAAATAAAAAGGGTCTCGAATTAAAGTGATAAAACACTAGGATTTCAAAGAAAAACCCCTCTTTGATGATTAGATGACCCATGAGATAAGTCACAAAAAGTAATAGAGAAAAAGAAACCAACCAAGGAGATCAAGGGTTTCTAAGGATTTTACAAAGAAAACAACCAAAACCCTATCAAAGCAGGAACAAGGAAACCCAGGACAAGGAAGATCACTAAAACTTAGGGTGAAACCTAGACTGGAAAAACTCTTCTAACATGTTGGTTTAAATCAGAAGAAAAATGTACCATTTTAACCACCATACTAAGATGTTGACTTTTTTATTTGGAATGTTCACAAACTAATGATGTTTTCAAAGGCTTCTAAGTAATGATGATTTCCATCATTTCAAACAAGGACAATGTTATTTCAAACATAATTGTTCTTTCAACTAATGACTACAAGTTTACTCTAGAATGATTATCTTTATTGGATGAAGATATGACTAATTTTCGAGCATATTTTTTTTACAACAGTGTCTATCTATTATTTTTTCTACGGCTAATTTTTTAGCATAATGATTATCTTGCTAGATGAAGATGATGATTACATTTTTTTATAATTACAAATTATTTTGCACTTACTAGTTGCAATCCACCTTTGTCAACAATTCCTATCATGCCCCACATAGAGATTGATGTAAGTTTGTTGTAGCACTTGGATAAGAAAATATCGTACAAGCCATCATCTATTATTTGGAAACCCCAACATTCTCTTGAACTGCAAAACCAAAATATTTGATTGATACGTGGCTACTAAAATCTAGGCACTTGATTTAGCTAATTAAAATTCAAACATTCAACAACAAAGGAAAGTGCTTCTGAGTGAAATAGAACTTCTCCTGCACTTTAGAGAGTGTGTCATAAAACATATTAGAGACACTAAAAGATTGATTGATACTGCTCTCATTTGAATAAATGATATCACAACAGATTCAATGCCAGTGTGATTATTGATTCTCATAATCAAAGCTATCTTCAAAAATGGAAAAAATATAACCTCTAGAAAGAAAGGAGCAGCTCGAGAAACTGACGAAATGCAAGAAGGGTAAGTTCTCCTTATCACCTTAGTGGTAAGGAGGATTTACCATTGCCAAGCTCAAATAAAAGAATGTGTGTGGTGCAGGAGCACCCATAGGAGAAATAAGTATTTATCCTTTAGTTTTTTAATTCAACATGTAATAAGGTCTATTAGACCATTTTGGTGTCAAATGTAATTTTATTGATCAAATTGTAAGGTCTTGTATCCAATAGGTCTCTTGTACCCAATTAGGACCTAGTGGGTCAAAATTGGTTAGACATGAAAAACTAACCAATGAATATTGGAAACAATGTAATAGGTCTTAATTAGCCTATTTGGATAACTTTTTGTTTTGTTTTGGTAAAAATTGCAAAAGTCACAATTTGTTGCAAAATTGCAAGAAAGTTGTCCTTAGAGTACAATTTTGACCAACTAATTGATAGTTGGTTAGGAACAATTGTAATGGGTTTTTTATTCTTATTCCCCCTTTGATTCGGGGGACAAGAGAGAGGAGTGAATTTGGAAGGAAGGCTTTCAATAAAATGTTGTTTATTCTATAAATTCTTGTCTTCACTATTGTTCAAATGTTCATTTCTCTCTCCCATGGAATGTCTTTTGGTTGGAACCTTTTGGAGGATAAATTTTTATGAATTAAATTCCTTTTAAGTATTTTCATGATTCATGATTAAATATTCAAGATTTCCTTCAAACCTGACTAGAAACCCTCAATAACAGTCACAAACACGGGTTTTTTATTATCTCAAGTTTTAACTAGTGAAATTTTTTTGTTCTTAGATATTCTTAAATTATATTCTATGTGTTTCAAAATTTACTTGGTCTTGCATTAAGTGTTTTTGTCATTTCATAGAAATTTGATGCCTTGGCAGACTTTTCTTATGAATTTTTGGGTTTTGACTAGAATAACTCAAGGGTTTGGAATAAATGGGTGTATAATAGGATCAAGCCATGTCATTAGGTATTCAAAGGGTCAAGATCAATATGTTTATTCCTTTAAATAGGAAATTGAGCAAGGGACTCATGGATATGAGGATTGGTTGTAAGTATTTAGTGGAGATTACTAATAACTATCAAAAAGTTTAAGTTCTTTTGTTCATTTTTCATTCAAAGGGTGATTAGTATGTATTTGGATGGAAATTTTGGGGGTTTTATGGAAGCATTATTATGTATATATACTTCCTAATTTAATGTTAACAAGGGTAATTGGATTGCATGTATGGTTGAAGTCCAACAAGAGACTAAATAAGTACTTTACTATCATTGGTCGATTAGATTACTAACTTATCATTGTGCATTGCATTGGTACCCTTATGAAGGATATGTTTGAGTCTCTTGAATGAGAAGACAATAGGGAAGAGTTATTTAACCTATTTTTTATGTTTTTTATTAAGAGTTAGTGTGATCAAACAAGGAGTGGCAATATTGGTAGCCATGTGTACAAGGAAAGAATGAACTTTTGTAGTCTAAATTGGATCAGTAAATGGATCAGTAAATGGGTAAGATGGAAATGTATTAAGGAAGAGAATGATGAGAAAAGGGGCCAAAAAAAATTTGAATTTGGTAGGAGGATAGTGGGAAGGTGACTATGGAAATTAGTTAACTAGTTTGTGGGGTCAATAATGTTCTTTGTTATAATTGGGGAAGTGAAAGTAATTTCAGCCTATTAAGACATTGGGATGTTTGGGTACCATTAAGAGACCTATTTTTTAGGAAGAAGTTCCTCTTATGAACCTTTAGGTGGGAATTATTACAAAACTACAAGATGAATGGCATGTTTTTCTAAGATTAAGGGTGGATCCTAATAGCTCTGCATTAGTGTGCCACTAAGAAAAGAGGTAATATATTGAATAATAATTAATATAATATTTAATCATTTATCTTCAATTATATCATTCATGTATGTCCATATACATACATACATACATGGAACAATGTACTTTTTTCAATATGGGACAAGATCCCATCTCTGGCTGAAAAAACACAAAAGGGATTATTTATGGGTAGAAATCCCCACCACAGGATTGGGAACCCCTATGAGGTCACCATCATGTATCTAAGGTGATGGTCCCATGGAGGGACCCAATTGAATATTTTTGTCTTGTACTGTGTGAGTAATTAAGACACCGGTATTTAAATTAACCCATGAAATATAAGTACATTTTACTAGTTAATTATGAATTTATAAATATCACAATACAACCCATGAAACATGAGGAAAAATTATTAATTTTTTGCATTAGAATATCATAGTATAAGCCATGAAACATGAGTAGATCTTACTAGTTAATTCTAGATTTAAATAGAGCATTGTACAAGATGCTACCATTTGTCTCATTAAAAACCCTTGTGGGAACTACAAATTACAAAATTTCATCCTCTACACTCAGAGAAGTGCTAGTGGCTATCCAATCATACATTCTAACACATCATGTGAAGGGATTTTTAAGAAAAAAATAATAATATTATCCATATGGTGTTGTAAATATATGCTAGGTAGATGTGGCCAATGGTATCCAAAGTCCCCTATCGAAAAATCCCTACTAAAAATAGGAGCAATAGTGGTCTTCTCAAGGTGTCTCAAATAGTATAGAGAGATTATCAATGTGGAATCAAATCATACAATTGTACCAAACATCTTTTCTCTCTTTCTTTTCTATAATATGTTGGAGGTCACAAGGGGGACCTCCTCCCCATTAACATATCTAACTTAGAAGTTACGTAAGCCACTCAATAAACTCAACTCAACATTGAAGCCACATTGATGTCACTTTGGGGGATTTGAACTTGGGTTTCCAACATGAGAACCTTACCTCCTTTCTATTTGAGAAAAAAACCCATTGACTATATCAAACATCTTATTGAACTATGCATGCTAGAAAGATAACTACTAGAAGTCCAACAATGCATTTACACTGCTAGGTTAGTATATGAGAGGTTGTGCATATATCTATGGAAATAATGGCTAGAAGCATCCTAAAACCTTAAAATATCCATTAATCCTAGAAATCTAGGATGATTTCTAGTTGTATAGGCTCCTTTTGAATCTACCTTAAAATTAAACGAGCAAGGTACATTATTATCTACAAACATCAATATTTTTCTTCTAGATTTGATTGTGTATAGACTACCTGTGTACATCAACATATTGGGCTACACTACTTGATCCATCAATAGAATGAGAAAAATATTAAGGAGTTTAACAATAAGTTTTTCAACTTCTCAATGGATCATGTAGTGTGACCTGAAACATTGATGTTTAGAAATAGTCCATATGCAATTGAATCCACAAACATATAATTGATATTTACATGAATTATAGAAATCTATTATCACTAATGTACATACATCTCATATAGCATGTTTAATTATTTATAAAATGACATGTAACTATATTGGTACATTGATTTGGAGCTAGTGATTCTCAACTTAAACCTCACCCTTTTCTAAATCTATTTTAGTTCTAACCCGAACCGCTAGATGGGTTTTCATAGATGTCATCACATATGGAGTTTTTCCTACCTGGGCATATGCATTTAAAATGGAATGTACTGACTGGGTTTTCATAGTAGAATATTTTTCACAAGTTAATCCAAGGTAAAGAAGAAATTGTTAATCTATTAACACATCATGTGAGTGTTTGTAGTATTATACCAAACATTAATAATGACAAACTAAATGAGAAGCAAAACCGATAAGCTTTTAACCTAGAATGTGTGCAACAATTTTTTAGTCTGATGCATCTCTATCAAGTATAAGATGCATGATTTCATGCTTCAAGTAAATAAAAGTCAGAATTTCAAGTCTCATCATAGTATTCACTTGGGTGTCAATATAAAGCCATAATTATGTCTCTAAGATATTTCTTCTATGCTATCTAGACTATCACATTTCAGCCATTCACAGTCGAAACTTTCTTCCACAAAAAACTAAGGGTTGTTTGGAGTAAATGATTTTCTTCCCAATAAGGCCCCAACCTCTTCTCATAATAAAAAACCTCTCAATATTTGATGCAAGACAATATGGGATGAGGGGCCAGAGGCACACCCAAATCACCAACCTCCTTGCAGAAACATCACACGGAAGAAAAATAAAAATAGGGAGATAGAATGAAAATAATTGATATATATTATTCATCAATAACCTCATACATGTTAGGCTATAAGGTCTTCTTGGTTACATCTAAAACAATTAGAAATCATTCACAATAGTCCTCATACATGTAAGGATTCAACTTCCAAATCCTATCTTTTTATCTCCTTAAAAACTAATTCCCTAAAACTACAACTGTATCATCAGAAAATGGAAGCACTTCCATTTAAGACTAGTTTATCCCTCCGAGTAGGTAGTTTGGGGTCATGTCAAATGCCTTGGGTAGGTCCCTGGCTTGAATCTGGCTTTTCTCCTCACTCTGCCCCTTTTTCCACCCTCTTTCTACAATTTTCTAGTATTTTGGGCTGAGATCCTGAGATCCTTGACCTCAGGGTCAAGGTCGACCTTTTAGGTCAAGGTTGACCTTGACTCTAACCTAGGTCAAAGTCAACCTTGCCCCTGACCTAGGTCAAATTTGACCTTGCCTTGACCCAAGGTCCAAATTTCAAGATTCCATAATTTCTAGATGTCGGGTTTCGGAAAGAATTATTTTCCCACTTCTGGGTCAGTTGTTTAGGATTTCAAAATGGTAAACTCTTAAATTATATTTAATATAGGTCCATTTATAGCATTTAAGGCTTAAATGGGAATTTAATTCTCCTATGTCAACCTCTCTAGAATTTTGTGCCCTAGACTAGTATAAAAAGAAGTCTTCCTATCACTTTTTCACATCCACTATCGAGCATATTTTGCAATCTTTTGTCATAATCTCTCAAGCACTCCATCATCAAGAAAGCATTCTCAAGGAAGCATTCAAGCCATCATCTACATTCAAGCATTCAAGCTTTCTATTGAAGATTAAGGATTCAAGCATTCAAGCCTTTGGAGGAATTTGGTTCAAGCATTCAAGATTCATCATTCAAACCCTAGATTTATCCATCATAGTGGTGTGATCTTCCTTCAAGATCCTTTGTTCATCTTCAAGATCTATTCATTCTCCCTTAAAGGTGGATTCCAAGCATACAATCATGGAGGTTTTGATTTACATTTGTTAGTGTTGAGTCCAAGCTTTCATATTAACATACTTGATTACATTTCAAATACAATTGAATATCTATTGAGTATCATAGCTTCATTGTTAGATCTACTTCTACTACTTACTAGCATTCTCTATTTCAATTCTATTTTAAAAGTTGATTCCAAACCGGGGTTTGACCAAGGCAAACCCCTCATCCAAAAAGCAAAACCCTCTTTTTCTTGTAGGTACAAGTGTGGGACAACGAATAGCAGTTCAAATCTAAGTACCCTTTTTGACGAACTTTCAGGATCCATGAATAAAATTTCCATCAGAATAGTGCAAGTCAAGGATGACTTTTTCGGGGTAAGATTGTACCCCGGGGTAAGATCTTACCCTTGTCTTGGGTCAAGGACAACCTCTCTCAAAAATACATAAGCTTTCTTGGTTTTCTCTATTTCTGCATTTCTAGGTCAGATCCGGTTGCAAAATTTCCTGAAGTTGAACACAGACACCAGAAAATAGTGATTTCTAAATCTGCTCCTTTTCAAGATAAGTATTCATGTTTTATTAAGTTTGTATGTCCACAACATTTTTGACCACCCATCATCACATTTTTACATTCAAAGATATATTTTTAGATGCTTTTCTTTCTTTCCTTAAGATTAGATTTATTTTATGCTCTTGCATTTTAAAGTTTAAAAAAAATATTAAAAAATCCATATATTTTACAAAATACAAAAATATTTATTGCATTTCATTTACTATGAAGATTTTTAAGATGCTTTGGTGCATGATTATTTTCTTTATTATCCTCCTCTTAACATCACTTTATCACACTTATCATGTTTATGAGAGTATCATTCACTTCATTATGTTGGTTACCCTCCATCTTTCACTTGCCTATGCTTTTGTGAGATTGACGGATACTAGCCTTCCTACTTTCAAAACTTTCACTAAAGATTTATGTGGCAGATTTATTACTCTTCTGGATTATGTGAAGAAGGTTGTAGATGATACACCATCTCCTTATCTTCCTAATCCTAATCCTATCATCCCTAATATAGTTCCTAATCTTAATCTGATTCCTAATATGCCTAATTCTCCATCTTCTATTCCTAGCTCTTCCCATACTTATGAGAAGGTGAAAACTATGGTTCATGATGCAGCTGTGCAAGAATTCTTGGATTTACCTTCCCCTTCATATCCAATCCAAGATGATATTAAAGGGAAGAGAAAAGCAACTTCTTCTAAACCTATTATTCCACCTTATACAACCTTTACTCATGAACATGATAAACAATCACCTTTTGTAGAAGCTTTACATGATATGTACACTACATGATATAATATGATGACTAAACAAGGTTATAAAGGATTAGGGCTTGGTGTTAATGAGCATGGTATTAAATATCCAATTCATATATCCCCTAAACAAGATATACATGGTGTTGGTTGTTCACAATCTCACTTCAAGGTGGTCAATTTTGATCATCATCCTCCTCTTCATGTTCTTCTCCCTACACCTACCTTAGATTACCTTGATACTCCTCAGGATGTAGCTAAGAAGGTTTATGTTCAGTTGATGAATTCCAAGAAAGAAATCTTTAGACCTATGCTGAAAGATGCTCTATCCAAGTACAAATGTCCTTTTCATTATAGTAATACACATTTAATTGTTGATTGTGTGCATTTCAAGTTATATGTTAGAGAAAGAGCTTCTTTAGGAATTATATATCACTCTCATGCAGTTTTACAATTCCTTCATAACTTTGATAGGGAGCATCCCCTTGACCCTTCCATAATATAGATCTTTTATCCTCTTGTCTCAAGACTGGGGGGCAAGAGGCATTTAATATAGTCTTCTAGGATCCATTAAGCTCTTGACATATTTTTTGTCTTAAGTTTAATTGGTATTATTTCTTTCTTTCCTCCCTATGGTTATGTATTATGTCCATAATCATCCATAGATTCTCTTTTATTTCAAGATATCTTTTCTAAAGACTTTTTTTTGGAAAAGGTTTCCCTTGCTTTCATCCCTGGGGGGCAAGGTTCTTCATTCTTTCTCTTTGTCTAGGGATCTAATTTCCTTAGCTTAGTGGCATTTGTTTATCTTGCAACATTATTTCATTATAGTAACAGAGGATTTAGCTATGGATATACTTTTATTTGAGAGGTTGTTGTCCTAGGTCATCACCTCTTCTTTATTCTACAAATTATGTTCTTCATAAATTCTTTCTCTTGCTGTAGGATTAGAGTTTGATTCTTTTGTTAAAAGGTTTCTCTTCCTCTTGATTACAGGAGGCTAGATGATTGAATCTTTGTTTCTCTTTGAAAGCTGATATTTTATCTAAAGCACTCCTCTATGGTGGGGGTCTTGTTGATAAGATCTCTTTCTTTGAGGATCATTTTTCCATAAGTGATGTATCCTTTTCACGATTATCTATGCTCTTGGATGTAAGGGTCAAATACCCTTCGCTAAGAATATAGTGTATATTGTTGTTAACAAGATATCTCCTTACTTTTTGAAGTAGGTATCCTTCTTCTCTTCCTTATCATGTCTAGTAGACATCCATGATAAGGAGGGGGGCATATATAGGGTCTCCCTTATGCTATAGTTTACACTTTCAATATGCTAAATCCTATGAAGGTAACACACATAAGTTGCTAAATCCTGAAGAGATGGACATTTTCAATTTTCAATATGCTAAATCCTCTGAAGGTAACACACATAAGTTGCTAAATCTTGAAGAGACACACATTTTCAATTTTCAATATGCTAAATCTTCCGAAGGTAACACACATAAGTTGCTAAATCTTGAGGAGACACACATTTTATATTCCATGGTGATACAAGAAGGTGGATCTATGGGTATTTCAAAAGATGTCAGAAGATACATTAAAATTGCAAAGAACAATTTTTGGGTGAACTATCAAGTTTTTCTACCTATTGGGCTCTCCCTCCTTGCTGATTCATGGTAAGGTGGGCATCTTACTGGGTGAGGTAATCACTTTCTATTTTCTCTCTTTTTTCTTTCATGCTAGTAGGATTGGATCATGAAGATATTTTATTTATAGTGTTTCTCTTGTCTTTCTTATGTAATCATTTATGCTTTTATGATATCTTTTTGAATATGATATTAGTATAGGAAGCATTTCTTAGCAAGGTTTCCTCTACTAGTTGATTTGGGTTTTGATTTTGTACTAACCCCCTCTTCTTATGTCTTTTAGTTTTCTCTTTGATTCCACACCATCATGCATGTATGTTGAGTTAGAATCCTTAGCCTGGGGGCTCGTGTCCTTAACTAAGTGTTATTCTATCTCATTGTGAATCCACTTAGATCTTTCTTCTCCTTTACCAAGAGTTTGCATCGAATCCATACTCTTGCTAAAGTGGGGGCTAAATCTATCGTCAAAAAATGGAAGCGCTTCCATTTAAGATTGGTTTAGCCCTTCGAGTAGGTAGTTTGGGGTCATGTAAAATGCCTCAGGTAGGTCCCTAGCTTGAATATGGCTTTTCTCCTCACTTTGCCCCTTTTTCCACCCTCTTTCTGCACTTTTCTGGCATTTTGGACTAAGATACTAAGAACCTTGACCTCAGGGTCAAGGTCGACCTTTTAGGTCAAGGTAGATCTTGACTCTGACCTAGGTTAAAGTCAACCTCAACCATGACCTAGGTCAAAGTTGACCTTGACCTTGACCCAAGGTCCAAATTTCAAGATTCCATGATTTCCAAATGTCGGGTTTCAGAAATAATTATTTCCCACTTCCGGGTTGGCTGTTTCAGATTTCGGAATGGTAGACTCTCAAATTATATTTAATCTAGGTCCATTTATAGGGGTTAAGGCTTAAATTGGAATTTAATTCTCCTATGTTGGCCTCTCCAGAAGTTTTTTCCCTAGACTAGTATAAAAGGAAGCCTTCCTATCTCTTTTTCACATCCACTATCAAGAATCTTTTGCAATCTTTTCTCATAATCTCTCAAGCACTCCATCATCAAGCAAGCATTCTCAAGGAAGCATTCAAGCCATCATCTACATTCAATAATTCAAGTTCTCTATTGAAGATTAAGGATTCAAGCATTCAAGCCTTTGTAGGAATTTGGTTCAAGCATTCAAGATTCATCATTCAAACCCTAGATTTAACCATCATGGTGGTGTGATCTTCCTTCAAGATCCTTTGTTCATCTTCAAGATCTATTCATTATCCCTTCAAGGTGGATTCCAAGCATACAATCATGGAGGTTTTGATTTACATTTGTTAGTGTTGAGTCCAAGCTTTTGTATTAACATACTTGATTACATTTCAAATACAATTGCATATCTATTGAGTATCATAGCTTCATTGTTAGATCTACTTCTACTACTTGCTAGCATTCTCTATTTCAATTCTATTTTAAAGGTTGATTCCAAACCGGGGTTTGACCAAGGCAAACCCATCAAAATAACAAAACTCTCTTTTTCTTGTAGGTACAGGTGCAGGACAGTGAATAGAAGTTTTTATCTGAGTACCCTTTTCAACAAACTTTCGAGATCTATGAACAGAATTTATGTCGAAACAGTGCAGGTCAAGGAAAACTTTTCAGGGTAAGATTGTACCCCGGGGTAAGATCTTACCCCTGTCTTGGGTGAAGGATGACCTGTCTCAAAAAGATAAAAGATTTATGGGTTTTCTTTATTTTTGCATTTCCAGGCTAGATCCAGTTGCAGAATTTCTCGAAGCTGAACACAGACAACAGAAAATAGTGATTTCTGAATCTGCTCCTTTTCAAGATAAGTATTCATGTTTTATTAAGTTTGTATGTCCACAACATTTTCCACCTCCCATCATCACATTTTTACATTCAAAGATATTTTTATATATTAAAACAACATACTTCTTTATTTATACAAGAGGCTACCAAAACAAGTCGGCCTTTAGATCCATCATTGGAGAAAGAAATGACTATATCTAAATCCACACACTTATCAGTGATCAATGTAACCATTAACTCTGTGACCAAAATTAAATTCACAAGTCGGCCTCAACATAAATCCAAAATAAACCACTCAGTGAGAAATATTACCAAGCATCATGAAATTAACTCGGTGAACAAAGGAACTGAGTAGCAACTTAGCCCCATCGGTGGAAACATGAACACATCACTGAGAGCCCAAAAGAAGCTACTGATTAAAAATAACAAATTTAAATTTTTTTTGGTGATACAAGATTTCCAAGAACCTGAGATGCTCCCGTATCAGACATCTGGGGTTGTTTTGAGATAATTCTACAAATCATGCAATAGGTACAACCCGAGATGAATCCAACTTAGATTGTGTAATACATGAACTATCTTCAATTGGTCTGTTCTTCCAATTTACTAGATATTCCATGTACTCTTTGTATGCACCCTAAAATGGTCGCCTAGACTTTGGGCCCCCATTCGACAATTTATCAAATCCCTGAATCAATATTTTCAAAAATCAGCATTTTATCAATTATATCAATTTCCTTGATCAAATCCTATTTTATCATTTATTCGATTATTTTCTATGGGCTAACCATTTTATACTAAATTTTTTATTTATTTAAAAGGAATTTCCTCCCCTTTTATTAAATAAAAAGCCCCCACTTTTCTTCTTATCCTAAGTTGCACAAATAAAGCATTATTCCTATTTTATAAAAAGGAGAAAAGCACTTTTTGTCTCATATGGACACAAAAGCAACTCTTATTTTCTCATTGGAGGATATATGTGCACATGGATTGCTCCTCTTTGATGCTCCACCCTTGATTAAATCTTTTGCCTCTTAATTTCCATGGTCCATTTCTTCTCATTTCTTATAAAAAGAGAGCTCTCTTGTCATTTTAGGATCCATCTTTTGAATATTAACCTTATGCTGGAGGATTTCTTGGAGACTTTGGAGCTTTTGGAGATCATTCTTGATTTGTTGCATTCTAGTTTCATTTCTTGCATCATAACTTTCATGGCATCTAGCTTAGTTTCTTTTATGTTCTAGATTAGCTCACATAGACTAATTAGCAAGGATTTGTAATACTTCCATCTTTCATTTCCATATCTTAGCTTGCATTTCATTGCATTCTCATATTGATTCTTGAAGATATTGGCATTCTTTCCCTTATCTCCATTGAATCTCCCATTGTGTGGTTTACTAGCAAGGTTGCATACTTCAATAGCTCTAGCTAAGAGCAATATTCAAACAATCTTGTGACTCCATGCCTAGGGAGCTCTAGGTCACTTTCTCAAAGTTTCCCATTCATGGATTCCCTTGGAAGTAATGACTTAGAGAAGTGCACTATTTAGTGTGTACATTTTTGGCACCCACCGTGGGGCAGAACACTCTTGTTTTGTCCTTCATTTTATGCATTTCCGCTAATTTTTTCATCAATATTTGCTTGTTGTTTCATCAATATTTTGTTCTCTGGTTTTTCTACCAAAAATATCATGCGATAGTTTTCCAGTATCATGCAATATTTTCTAACATACCAGTGTGATATTTTACCAGTTATAATATCACACTCTTTGGCAGACTATATCGCACTATTGTTCTATTTTCTATCGCACGCAGGTAGTAGGAATTATCGTCCGGAGATATATTATTGCACCAGTATAGGATGAAATATCACATGACTATTTCTCTGACAGAAATATCACCCAGGCTTGGTAGTGAGCAATTTTTGTCATTTCTTTGCAAGATCTACTTGGTTTTGATTTGGATTTTTGATTTGTTGTTGTAGGACAAGGGTCTATTTGCATATTTCATTCAGTTTTTGATGTGCTAACCCTTGTAGGGCTAACAAGTGGTGCTTTTAGGTGCTCCTATTTCTTGATTATTTTCTTAAAAATGCATGCACAAGGGCTACTAATGGTTTTTGCATGGTTTCCCAAAGCATAAAAACAAATCAAGTGCTTGTTTAATTACTTTCTTTTGAGTGTGGCATATACTAGTTGTTTCATTTAGTAGGCACTTAATATCTTGTTGTAGGAATATTTGGGTGGTAGGAGAAGTATGCTCTTCGCCCTTGTGGTGAATCAAAAAATCTTGACCCATCTTTAGATTTTGAAAGCAAGAGGGTAATTGAACCTTTTCTTGATGTGTTTGGGAGATATTTTTGAGCTAGGAGATTATGCTCTTCACCCTTGAGGTGAAACAGAAATTGTGACACTCAAAGATTGATCCACTCTTTGTTTAGCTTTTAAGAATCTTTTAGAGAGCCTGCTCTTGAGAAATCAAGAGGAATGACCCAAGTGGGGACAAGATTTTTGCCAGCTATTCCAACCCACTATAAACTCAAGGCTATCAAGGACACAAAACCTTGGTAGATGTAGTACTTGTGGGATTGTGACCATGAGGAAAGTGTTCAGCAAGAATGCTTAAGGTACTCTTGTGGCCACAAGGTCTGTTACTTGTCGCAAGGTAAGGAGTCCCTTTGGGAAGCAAGAGGGGTATTATGAATGGAAGCCCTTATTAAGAACCATAGATAGAAGCCACCCTATTTTTTCGCTTAGCTTCTTGGTGCAAGGATTGATCCAAGTGGAATAACCCAGATCACCCCAAGATTACTCACCATTTGTGTACCTTTGGTTGTGTCATTGGAACTTCCACGACAAAGCCAATATCTATTGTGGGCAACCACTTTGTGTGAGGCAATGGGACATCAAGTGTGGGCCAAGTTGTTAAGTATTGAGCCATTGTCTTTTTAGGCTAGTAAGTGCTTGAAGTGTTCTCGTTGTGATCTACCTGTGTAAATGTTCTCAAACATCAAACATCACGGTAGCATTCTTAGGATTTTATTTCTTTGATATCACAATTGCTTGTCTTGGAAAGGTTGCTTTTGCCCTTGTGCAAGTGTTTTATGACATGTTTGATCACCTACTATTTGCAAACCTATCTATTTTCTACTGTCATTGTGTTTAAAATAAAAAAATCCAACCTTCAAATTGAAATTTTGAACAAACTGCCCTTAAAACTCAGATTTTAGCACTCACTGGTCAAGAGTTGTACGATCTTGAAATAGTATCGCGCATTGTACTGAGAATTATCATGCGATAGTTCATCACTGGAAGACTATCGCACTGCTTGCTTGGAAATTATCACACAGGCTGCCTAGAAACTATTGCCCTACTTACTGCAAAATATCACCTGCTTGGAAATTATCACACTATTTGCCTGGAAACTGTCACACAGAGTCTTTTTGCTGCCTGTCTGGTTTATGTAATTTTCAGTCTTTTCTTTAGTTGACCAGATTTTAGAAGGTGACTTACTCTACTACTAGAAACCTGTTTGAACCTTGGGTTCCTGATTTTAGACCCCTTGAACTAGTGTTCTTTGATTTTATAAAGTAGTCTTGTTTGACATCGATAAGTTAGGGATTACCCTTATTGAAAAAAAGTACACCTTTAGATTCTTTGGTAACACACTTGGAGAGTTTTAGTACTCTTTTGTCCAATTCACTTCCATCAAAATTCAATTTCAATTATATATTTGGTTAAATCCATTTTCTTGACACATATGTGTTAGGATACTCATCCTTTTATTATGCACCTCTGTGGCAGGATTGGTTTACACCTTTTGCAGCTTTCTATCTTACCATCTCTTTTTGGACAATTGAACACTTTCACTATCCTTGTTTGGTATTGATGTTTCACAAGGTCATCTTATCACCAAGTGGTCCTTTCCTTTCATGTCGGTTACGACAAGGTACCAAGTTAGTCAAGGAAAATGACCTCAAGTTGTCTTTGAATAATTACCCTTAGTCCAAACTTGTCAAAAGTGAAAGGGAAAGAAACCCATCTTTGATCAATCATCTAGGAGCGAGTCTGAGGCTTGGTTCGACCCAAAGAGAAATCCTAGTGACTTGAGTACCTCTTTACCATCTTCTCAATCAAATATGGACATGAGTTACACTTTGACTAGGATACAAAGAGAAGCAATGGATCAAACTCTTGATGACATTTTCCAAAGACATAGGGATAACATGATGTTTGGTGATGACAATCAACCTGAATCACCCCCTATTAACTCAAGATACCTAGATGCCCATCAAAGAGCTGAAATACACTATGCACAAGCTCACCAAGATGCACGGTCACAACATGAAGACCAAAACAATGAATCTAGTGATGCTCATGTGAATGCCACATTCACTAACAGCATGTTCAAACACTCAAGGTCCAACTCTCCGCTCAAAACAATCTCAAGATATGCTAATGAAAGGCTTAAAATAATTGAGCGTGAAAAGAAAGCCTTTTTGGATGAACAAGCCACTAAAGAAGAAAGGTTTAGACACCTATAGGAAGAGCAAAAAGCCTTGTTGGAATTGAGAAGAAAAGAATTCCAAGAGGAACAAGATAGGCTTTTAGCCCAACAACTCAACAACCAATTTAACAAGAGGGGTACCAATAGTGGAAACAACTCTCCACCCTCTACTCCCTCAAGAACCCCAAGAAGTAGAAGGTGGTCAAGGACTCCTTCAAGATCTCCTAGTCCTAGAGGAAGGAGGATTTCACAACATACGAGATGAAAACCTCCTAGGACCTCAAGACAACCCTCCCAATGAGCTCATCATGGCTCTCAACATGGAGGAAGCAATACAAGTTTTAATGATCAAGATTTTATGAGAATGCAACAAGAGCCACTATTCCAACAATATGTGGAGAAGTATCTTGATCAAAACAAAGATAGATTCCTAGAGAGTTTGATTAACAAGGGTGCTAGAGTCCCTTACAACTTTTATGTGGATAGGATGATCAAGAAATAAGGACCCTCACAAAAAGAGGAAATCAAGCAACTCAAACAAATGATGGAAAAGGTGTTGGCACCTAAAAGTTCCTTTTCACTTGATTCTATTTGTCCCAATCCTTTTGGAAAAAGTGTGACTATGACAGATTTTCCTAGGAAAGTTGAAATTCCCCAATATGACAAGTATGATGGCAATGGTGACCCACATGATCATGTGCATTAGTTTTACACCATGAGTTTCAAGTTCCACCAAGATGACTCTTACCTTATGAGATTATTTCCAAGGAGCCTCAAAGGCCAAGCCATGGAGTGGTTTACCAACATAACCCCTCCCGTCAAAACTTTCAAAGAACTTGTCCACAGATTTGTTCAAGATTTTGCATACAATTTGTCAAGATCAGTCACCATATTATACTTATGAAATTTGAAACAAAACCAAGGGGAATCCTTTGTTATCTTCTTGCAAAGGTGGAGACGATTGTGCTCCTGCTATTCTAGGACTATTCCTAAGCATGAAAGGATTGACATCATTGTTAGTAATTTGGTGCCTGAAATGCATTATGAGGTTCAAAAAATGGTCTTTGATTCCTTCGATACTATGGTTGAGATGGCATGTCAAATTGAGGATGTCTTAAAGGAACAAGGCATTTTGACCAAACATAGCAATAACAACGACGGTCAAAATCCTAACAATTCCAATAAGGATAAAGGTAAGCACTCACACTGGAACAAGAATAAGCAAGTAGTCAATGACAGAGTTGTGGACTCTTCCCAACCCAAGGATCAAGGAGTCGTACATTTATCTAGTGCATTCCAAGCTATGAAGCTCAATACATCTCCCAACCAACAAGAGAATAAACCTAAGTATCAAGAAAAGCCCAAGAAAAAGTTGAGACAATTTTCTAATCTGGGTTATTCCTATGAGGATGTTTTCAAGACCCTTATTGCCAATAATCTTGCACAACCACAAGATCTAGCAAACTTTCACATACCTAATGTTAAGCCACATTGGTGGAATGAAAAAGCTTTCTACAAATATCACAATGGCATTGGACATGACATCGAACATTGCTAGAAAATTAAGCACCTCATTCAAGATCTTATTGAAAGCGGTAAACTTTAGATTGATGGGTTGAATACAAATGTAGACCACAAGGAATTCAAGGAACCTTTGCCCAAATATGAAAAGGGGGAAACCTCTCAAGCAAGAATGGAAAAGCTACAATCAACTATACCTACACAGATGCAGAAAATGTGGTTAATATGCTTGAGATTGTTGAGGAAAATGTCAACATGATGCGAAACAAAGATTCTTATAGTCATGATGTGGGCTCTCCTCCTTTATTTGATGAAGAACCCATGGTGGTGCTTAGAGGTCCTCACTCTCAAAGGTCATCCCAAGCTCTTAATGCTATCACCAGAAGGCAAAGTCAAGGTCATGTGGTTATTAGGGGTCCTAGTTCCAACCAGTCTAGCAAACCCAAGCAAGTGACATCCAAGAATGTCACCACCAAATCAGCAATCAATCCTGAAATGAGCTACAATCTTGTTGACCAGTTACAAAGAACACCAGCTCAAATCTCAATTTTTGAACTCCTAGAATTGTCTCCAAGATATAAGCGTGTCCTTGAGGATGCTTTGCGTACAACCAATGTTCCTAACAACATAGATGTTGACCAATTCCAAAACATGGTTAACCACCTTGCCAGCCCTCATTACCTCACATTCTCAGAAGAAGATGACAAAGCCTTGAGCCATCTACATAATCTTGCCCTTCATATTGAAGTTATGATTCACAAGACCCGTGTCAGGCGTGTGTTGATTGACGAGGGTGTTGGGCTCAATATTTGTTCCTTGAATTTGTTGAAAATACTAGGTTACTCTGAGAAAGTTATTGATACTCATAATAAAATCACCATTAAAGCCTATGATGAGGTAGAGAGAAGCTCCAAAGGCTTGGTCGTCCTTCCTATCAGGATTGGCCCCATTGGAAAGGACATTTTGTTCCAAATTGTTGATGCTAGTCCTTTAGCCTATAATATCCTAGTTGGTAGACCATGAATCCATGACATGCAGGCAGTGTCATCCACCTACCATTAATGTGTTAAGTTCCCCTATAATGGAGTAGAAGTTTGTATACCCAGGGATATCACATTATCTCTTAATGCAATTTCAGCAGGGACTCATGTTCCTCTCAATAGAGAAGCAAAGGATTTTGATGCCACTTTAGCACAATGTCCAAATACATTGAAATCCATAGACCTTGGTATGGGAGGTTATCAAATTGACTCCTTCACAAAACTACCAATTTCACCTAGGTCCTATGGTAAACCTTCATAAGAGATGTGTCCCTCATCTTCAGCAATGACTTTGTTTGATACATTTGTAGAGTCCTTAGTACCCATCTGAGCTGAAAAATAAGAGGTAGCTATTAGAGATTGGATTTACAAGGAGGAAAAATACTAGCATAATGAAAATTTATCCCCATCTCCTAAAGCTTATGGGAGAGGGTACACTCTTGTCAAGAGCATGGGCTATCCAAGTCATGGTCCTCTCAGTCACATATTAGATGCTAAGACTGAGCCACTCAATCATGCTCTCTTTGGCTGCAGAGTTAAGACAACAGTTGGTCTAGGTTTTGAAAGTCAGAATAAGAAAACTACTCCTATCCTTGCTGCGATGGATAGTGATGATGAAACTAGCTACATACCCAATTTGTAAAATCAACAAGATAGGTGTGAAGATTGGGTCCCTTCCACCAATCTCCTTTGGGGAGATTTAGATGCTCCAGTTATCAATCCAATTAATTCAAACCTAGAACAAGAACAATCCACTATTGAGGATCATGTTGAGGACCCTATTCAAGAACATCAATACACAAATGGCATTCAAGAAGGTGTTACCCTTGGTGACATTAAAGCCTCTACCTCAAGGCCTAAAAAGTATGCTTGGTGTAAACATCCCGACAGGGATTTAGATACAGACTCACATGAGTATAAGTGGGAGACTCTTTCTGATTGTTCTATAGTTGACATGGACATTGATGTTGTCCATACATATGGTTCCCAACCCGAGGTAGCTAACGAGTCTAGTGTAGGATTAGAAGATTGGAATCCGCAAGTCGCTTTAGTGGATGATGCTTCACTTGGTAGGATAAGTCTAATTTGGTTACCTTAGAAGGATACTTAACGAATCCTAACTCTACAATCACTAGAGATGATACCATTCTCATACACAATATTGAACTAGTCATTGACCTACCCCTTGCCAATCCTCACTTAATTGATTGGTCTCAGTGCTATCAAGAGCCTCAACTCCTAACTTTTCAAAATGACTATGAGATAGCATGTTACCTAAATGCCCTTGAACTTGTAGTCTCTTCCACCAGCGAACCAACTACAAGCATGACAGAACCAGATATCAAGTACCTTAGTCGCAAAATGAAAAGAAAACAAAAAATGAATAAGAGTTCTGATGGATAAAACCACTATGTGGCGGTGTCAGAACCTAAAAAAGTAAAAATAAAGGATGTATCTGAAGGTGAAAACCTCTCCGAGGCACCCAGTGATGAGGTACTTGATCATCTCCCCAGTTACTTTTAGGACAGGTCTTCAATGCTTGTTGAGCCTACATAGCCAGTTAATTTGAATACACCAGAGGCTCCACAAATTGTGCATTTAGCTCAGTCTCTATCAACACAAGAAAAAGAAGCATTTACCAAGTTTCTATAGACCAAGAAGATTAATTTTTCTTGGACTTACTCAAACATGCCAGGATTGGACACTAGTCTCATTATGCATCACTTGTCCATAGCTCCAGGTATCAAACCAGTAAAATAGAAATTGAGGAAAATGCATCCTCACATAGCTCTTCTTGTCAAAGATGAACTAGAAAAACTCCTCAGTGCAGGATTTATAAGAGCCATTGATTATGCCAAATGGATATCCAATATTCTACCAGTTTCAAAACATGACAAGTCCATTCATGTCTGCATAGATTTTAGAGATCTTAATAAAGCATGCCCAAAGGATGATTTTCCACTTCCAAACATAGACATGATAGTGGACATGACCGCGGGCTATGAGATCTATTCTTTGATGGATGGATTTTTTGGGTATAATCAAATCAAAATAGCTCCTGAAGACCAAGAAAAGACTACATTCACTTGTGCATGGGGAACCTATTGCTAGAACGTCATGCCATTTGGATTAAAAAATGTAGGAGCTACTTATCAAAGAGCTATGACTACCATCTTCGATGACATGATGCATAAGAATATGGAAGACTATGTGGATGACACCTTGGCAAAATCAAAGAAAAGGGATACACACCTAGGCAATTTGGAAGTAATTCTAGATCGTATGGAACAGTTTCAATTGAGATTAAATCCCAAAAAGTGTGCATTTGGAGTCACCTCTAGAAAACTCCTAGGATTTATAATTTTAGTTAAAGGAATAGAGGTGGACCCAGAAAAAGTTCAAGCAATAATGGATATATCGCCTCCTAAAAACATCAATCAATTGAGGAGTCTCCAAGGATGCCTCCAATCTATAAGGAGGTTTATTTCACAACTAGCTGATAGAGCTCAACCCTTTAACAAGACTTTACACAAAGGGGTTAAATGTGTCTGGAATGAAGATTGTCAGCAAAGCATGGACCAAATCAAGCAATACTCGGCCAATCCTCCAATCTTAATGCCTCCTATCCTAGGAAAACCACTCATATTGTATGTGTCAGCAATAGAATCTTCCTTGGGGGCATTATTGGCTCAACTTGATGATACTCAAAGAGAAAGAGCTATATATTACATTAGTGGAACTCTTGTGTCATATGAGGTCAACTACACTAGTATTGAAAAATTTTGCCTAGCAATGGTGTTTGCTTCCCAAAAATTGTGACATTACATGCTTGTGCATACAATACACCTCATTGCAAAAATTGATCCTCTAAAATACTTGCTTGGTAAAGCTGCTCTCATGGGTAGACTTGCTAAATGGATGATGATTCTTTCAAAATTTGACATAGATTATGTTGAGCATAAGGGTATAAAAGACAAGCCATTGCAAACCAATTGGCTGATTTTCCAATTCAAGACAAAGCACCAATTCAAGTTGAATTTCCAGATGAGCACATAATGTACATGACTGCAAGAACATGGAAGATGTTCTTTGATGGCTCTTTCATGCAAAATGGTTTAGGTGTTGGAGTGTTGTTTGTTTCACCTCATGGGTACACAATTCCTAAGTCTTAAAAACTATTGTTCCCATGCACAAATAACACTGCGGAGTATGAGGCCTTAACAAATGGATTAAAAATGGCTATAGAGTGGAGAATCATAGAGATGCATATCTATGGGGATTTGCAATTAATAGTCAACCAAGTTAATGAAGAATATCAAACAAAAGATGAAAAACTAGTACCCTACAAGAAAATGGTTGATTCATTGCGATGATACTTCACCTTTATTACATTTCAACAAATCCCTAGAGTAGAGAGTAAATCAGCTGATGCTATGGCTACATTGGCTTCACTTCTTCAGCTGGAACAACATGAGTCCAGCTTTGAATTCCTGGTGGAAGAACTATGCTACCCTATCTATGATTCCCAAGAAAGCCAAGTTGTTTGTACCCTTATTGGCCATGAGTCATCCTTCTATGGTGCCATTTACTCATACCTTTGTGATGGTACTATCCCTGAAACCTTCAATCATTTTGAACAAAGAAACCTAACCTGAAATGCCTCTCGCCACACCCTTATCTCTCGTGATCTATATAGGAGGGGTTTAGATGTCTTAGGTGTTTAGAAAAGGATGAGTCCAACCAAGTGTTAGTTGACATTCATGAGGGCATTTTTGGAGGACATTCTAATCATCTTTCCATGGCCTGAAGGTTGATTAGGGTAGGGTACTATTGGCCTACCATGTAAATAGATGTAGTAGCTTTTGCTAAATCTTGTGAAAAAGTGTCAAAAACATGGTAACCTGATACATGCTCCAGGTAGGGAGCTTATTCCTTCTATTTCTCATTGGCCATTTTAGCGTTGGGCCTTTGACCTTGTTGGGTAGATTCATCCCAACTCATCAGGTGGACACAAATTCATTATCACTACTACTGATTACTTTACCAAATGGGTAGAAGCTGTCCCACTTTCTGTTGCCTCAGGCAAGATAGTTTCTTTGTTTATTTTGAACCATATCATCTGTCGATATGGAGTGCCTACTGAAATAATCACTGACAATGGAGGTTAGTTTAAAAACAAGGACCTTAAACATTTCTACAAGAAATTCAAGATAAAATAGCATTGGTCCTCCATTTACTTCCCACAAGGAAATGGACAAGTAGAGGCTTCGAATAAAACCATTCTCAAAATCCTCCATAGAACAGTTCACAAGAATGGTAGAGATTGGCATCTACAGATAAATCTGGCCTTGTGGGCCTATAGAATGAGTATTCATACTCCAACAAGGGCTACTCCTTTTTCCCTCACTTATGGCACTGAAGCAGTGTTACCTTTAGAGGTGGAGATTCCTTCTCTTAGAGTTTCTCTTAAAGGTTTAGTGATAGATGAAGACTACCACGCCATGAGACTTCAAGAACTGGAACTTCTAGATGAAAAATGTAAAGCATCTTTTGATCACATGTGATTTTACCAAAAGCATATATCCAAAGCATTCAACAAGAAGGTTCACCCTAGAGAATGTCAAGTGGGGGATCTTGTCCTACGAGAAAACCCTAAGAACCAACAACATAGAGAGAAAAAGGGGAAAATTGAACCTAATTGGCTTGGACCATACATCATTACTGTTGCTTTTGGTACAGGTGCTTATTTACTATCTGATCTAGAGGGAGAATAGCTCCTTGACCCTATCAATGTTTTGCACCTCAAGAAGTTCTATCCATGATGCCTATCCTATCTGGGGGCATCCTTTGTACATACTTATTGATCCTGAAAAAATTCCCAAAAAAAAATTCATATATGATGCTGAAAAAATCCTAAAAAGTATATAAAGTCCTAAAAAAATACAAAAAAATACAAAAATACAAAAATTCAAAAAAATAGAAAAAGTACCTTGGTGAAAACCTGGAAATAGGTGCCTTGGTAGAAAAAATACAAAAAAATTGAAAAATAAAAAAAATCTCCAAGTGGTGAAAACCTGGAAACAAGAGCTACTTGAGGCCTTTGCACCCTTGTTTCTTAGCATGCGTCCTTGACACTTAGCCTTTCTCCATCATGCCTTGACCTTGTTGCCTTGGTTTGGAATTGGTCCTTGTCTTTGTCTAGGGGGCATAACTGTATTAGCTTTGGTCTCTAGGATGTGTTGGTCTTGAGGACACCTTGCAAATGGTGTTTTTCAACACCACCCCAAACTGTGTTTTTCAACACTACCCTAGCGTCAAGTGTTTCTCAACACTTATCAGATATCTTACCTGTAGTCTAGCATGATCTGGTATTTCTCATTCGCAGATGTGATACTCAAAATTTGACTCTATGACCTACACACACGCACTTAAACACTTGACTTGCTAAAATTTGCTTGACTTTATTTCTTTGTGTGCTATCTATGATGATTTCTTTGATGAGTTTTTTCTCCCTAAGAAGTTTTCAATGATGCATAGCTAGAAGACTGAGGGCATGAGGACATGTTTTATTTCTTTTTCTACTTGTGGGTATATTTTTTTGGTCCTAATTATCATTAGCATTTATGCTTGTTCCACTTGACAATAGGATCTACAAGGTATTATCCTTGACTATTTGCATAAGTGCATACTTCTAGCCATCTTGACTTTCCTTGTGTCTTGATGCGAGTATAATCTTTCTATACTAACCTTAGGTAATCTCACTACACTAGTCATCTTGACCTATATATCTTTGATGCCTAGGTGGGATTCCCACATACCTATCTAATATAGATCATATTCAGATCCACATAGTTATACCAGTGTGTTTTGTATGATCTTACAACGCTACCAATAACGCTCAATGATGAATATTAGAGTCTAAAAGCTTTGTGACCTTGCAAGTAAACCACTTTTCATAGTAGCTTGCATTTTTAGGTTCATATTAGTTTAGTTTTGCATCTTGCATATGGAGAGAGCTCTCCTTTTCATCTTTTGTGGACCTATCAGTCAACTGCGCTCACCTTTCCTTTTCTCGATCATGTCTTTCGCTCCTTGTCTTTCACATCACATCTTGTTCCTGTCATCACAAGGGGTTAATCTTATCATCATATCTATCCTTAAGAGATCATTTTCAGAAACATGAGTCTATATCATAAACATGAGAACTAAAACATACATCTATGAGAGAGATTATACATGAGCATATATCAGCATACATCATACATTTTGAGAAATATCACAAAAGACAAATGATTTTGAAAATGACCTTTTTCCCCTTTTTAGAGCATTTTGACTTTTGACCTAATTTTCAAAACACCTCATAATTGCGCAAAAATTGCACCCCTAGCTAATTTCGACGTCCTGGATCCATTTTGGGGATCAAAATTGAAATCAAAGTTCATCTTCATAGTCAAAATCACATTTCAAAATTGTCACCCTCTTCTGCGTAGTTGGCTAACCATTTGAGGCGTGATCCTTCGATCTTTCTTGGGGCATCTTTATTTCTTCATCCCCATCTCTTCCAACCTCCTAGTCTTTCATTCACTTTCATTTGATCCATCTCTCTGAGGTTTTGACTTGATTTTTATCCAATATCTTTCTCAGTCAAACCTAGTCAAACTGGGGCATATCTTCACCGCTTGATGGTTATCCTATCATGTTTCACCTTCGATTATGATTTCTAGTGACTTGATCAAGTTTATCAATTTTCTGTTCTCCTCTACTTGATTTTGATTCCAATTTTGAGGGAGCAGTACCTATCAGCTTTAATCTTTGATTCAGCTTATCAATTGAACCTTGAGATTCTTATCTCTTATTTCAGACTTGACAATTACTTATATACAATGGTGATTGGCCTTGTCTTTCAGCTTATGCTTATCTTTGTCCTGATATGTTCCCATCCGTCGAACACATGTCTGGATTGTTTTGTGATCCCAAATCGATCTCACATTTCAATTTCATTCTTTGACCACATGTGATCCTAGATCGATCTCACATTAGTCAAAGAGGGGCAAATGTATGCACCCTAAAATGGTCGCCTAGACTTTGGGCCCCCATTTGGCAATTTATCAAATCCCTAAATCAATATTTTCAAAAATCAGCATTTTATCAATTATATCAATTTCTTTGATCAAATCCTATTTTATCATTTATTCGATTATTTTCTATGGGCTAACCATTTTATCCTAAAGTCTTTATTTAGTTAAAAGGAATTTCCTCCCCTTTTATTAAATAAAAAGCCCCCACTTTTCCTCTTATCCTAAGTTGCACAAATAAAGCATTATTCCTATTTTATAAAAAGGAGAAAAACACTTTTTGTTTCATATGGACACAAAAGTCAACTCTTATTTTCTCATTGGAGGATATTTGTGCACATGGATTGCTCCTCTTTGATGCTCCACCCTTGATTAAATCTTTTTCCTCTTAATCTCCATGGTTCATTTCTTCTCATTTTAGGATCCATCTTTTGAATATTAACCTTATGTTGTAGGATTTCTTGAAGACTTTGGAGCTTTTGGAGATCATTCTTGATTTGTTGCATTCTAGTTCCATTTCTTGCATCATAGCTTTCATGGCATCTAGTTTAGCTTCTTTTATGCTCTAGATTAGCTCACATAGACTAATTAGCAAGGGTTTGTAATACTTCCATCTTTCATTTCCATAGCTTATTTTAGCTTGCATTGCATTCTCATATTGATTCTTGAAGATATTGGAATTCTTGCCCTTGTCTCCGTTGAATCTCCCATTGTGTGGTTTACTAGCAAGGTTGCATGCTTCAATAGCTCTAGTTGAGAGCAATATTCAAACAATCTTGTGACTCCATGCCTAGGGAGCTCTAGGTCGCTTTCTCAAGGTTTCCCATTCATGGATTCCCTTGGAAGTAATGACTTAGAGAAGTGCACTATTTAGTGTGTACACTCTTTTCCTCTTGTGCTTCTACCAACTCTTTGTTCTAAAATCTGCTCAACTTCTTTTGTTTGTTTCTTAGGATAATCATTCGGTACTGTCATTTCTTCATCAAATTCATGACACTCATACAAGTCTTTAATGTTGAATATAGGTGATATATCCATGTCATCAAGTAACTCAATCTCATAAGAATTTCCATAGTCAAACTTCCTCAATATCTTGCAGGGACCAAATTTCTTCAATTTCTATTTTCCATAGGTTCCAACAGGAAATCTACCTTTCTCCAAATGAACCATAACTTCATCCCCAGCTGCAAAAGTCTTATGTCTTCTTGATCTATCTGATCTGTCCTTGTATTTCTTATTTCTATATTCCAACCTATGCTTTACTTGCTCATGCAATGTCTTCATGAACTCAACAAATTCTTCTCCTTCAAAACTTCTCTTTTCTTCACCAACAAAGTTCTTCAAATCTGATAAACCTCTCAATTGTATGCCATTAACAATATCAAAATATGTTTTTCTAGTACTCCTATTCACTGAATTCTTATATGCAAACTCTGCTTGTGCCAACATAGAATCCCAATTACTTGATTTATCTCCAACTAAGCATCTCAACAGGTTACCCAAACTTCTATTTACAACCTCTGTTTGTCCATCAGTCTATGGGTGAAATGTAGAACTATACCTAAACTCGGTACCCAAATTTTTGCATAGAGTCTTCCAAAAGTATCCAACAAACTTATTGTCTCGGTCAGAGATGATACTCCTCAGTAATCCATGCAATCTGAAAATCCACTTAAAGAAGAGATATGCTATATGTACTGCATCTGATGTTTTTCTACAGGGTATGAAATGTTCCATTTTTAAAAAAATATCCACAACAACAAATATAGAATCATTACCTCTTGTTGTCTTCGGTAAGCCAAGAACAAAATCCATACTAATATCTATCCAAGGTTTCTCAGGAATAGAAATCAGTGTATACAATCCAATATTCTAACTTACTCCCTTTGCAACTTGGAAAACTCCACAACTTCACACAAATTTTTGAACATTGAATACCTTTAAAAAACATACCTTCTTGAATGAAATATTCTTCCCATTTAGCACTCAATTGATCTTGAATAGGTGCTCAATACTTTCTCCATGGCTCAAAAAAATCAGGGCCAGTTTCATACAAATATTTCTTGTCATCAAAACCAAGAACTTCAATTCTCATCTCAGTCATCAAATATCTTCTTATACTCAATGCGTTAACAACTCAGTTAGTGAATCCACTCTTATGTTTTATCACAAATGTATAACTCTGCAAATATTCAACCCATTTCATATGTCTCCAATTCAACTTATTCTGACTACCCAAATATTATAAAGCCTTATGATCAGTATACAACACAAATTCACTCGGTATCAAATAATGTCTCCATTTCTTTAGGGCTTGAACAATAGCATAGAACTCTTGATCATACATAGAATATTTCATTTTTTCATTATTCAACTTCTCACTAAAGAAAGCAACAAGTTTACCTTCTTGACTCAACATAGCTCCTATTGCACTGTCACTTGCATCACATTCAACTTGAAATACCTTATTGAAATTAGGTAAAGCTAACACAGGTAATTCAAGAACATTCTATTTCAAAGTCTTAAAACTTTTATCATCTCCATGTGTCCACTTCAATTCTCCTTTATCTCCTCTCATTGTCTCAGGAATAGCATTACAAATTAAACTAAAATTTATGATGAACTTTAGGTAAAAACTTTCTAAACCATGCAATGATCTTACCTCACTAGCATTTTCATGTTTAGGCCAATTCAAAAAGGCTTCAACCTTCTTAGGATCCATTTTTCAAATCATCAGCTAAAATCACCAATCCTCAATAGACAATCTCTTCTTTCATGAAGGAATAATTTTTCAAATTAATCAACAACTTTTCTTCTTTCAATCTCTTCAATACATGTTTAATGTGCAACTAATGTTCTTCTCTGGTCATACTGAATATCAGAATGTCATCTAGGTATATGATCCCAAATTTACCCAAAAATTTCTTCAAAACCTCATTCATCAATCTCATAAAAGTACTCGATGCATTAGTTAAACCAAAAGGCATAACCAACCACTCATACAAAACTTCTCTTGTCTTGAAAGCAGTCTTCCATTCATCACCTTCTCTGATTCTGATATGATGATATCCCCTTTTTAAATCAATTTTGGTAAAATACTTTTCTCCACTTAGGCTATCTATTATGTCATCCATTCTCGATATAGGAAACTAATATTTCATTGTTATCTTGTTGATTTCTCTAGAATCAATACACATTCACCACTCTCCACTCTTCTTAGGTGCCAATACAACTGGTACTACACATGGACTCAAACTTTCTCGAATCAAACTTTTATGCAACAATTCTTGGATTTCTCAGTTAAGTTCTTGATTCTCGATAGGTGTTAATCGATGTGGTGCCTTATTCAGTAAACTAGCTCCAGGAATCAGATCCATATAATAATGATCAATACTTCTCTTTGGTGGTAAACCATCGAGTACATTATCAAAAATGATCTCTTTGTACTCGGTGAGTATCTTATCAATCTTTTTAGGGATACTATCCATTGTTTTATCACTCAGATTGTTAGGAATCATAGAAAAAAATACATCATTCTTCTTTAAATCCTTAACAAATTTTCTTCCTTCCATCAATCAAAATTTCATAGATGTACAAACATTACTAGCAGATTCTTCAATCAAAGGTAACAAGATTTGTCTTCTCCCATCAACCCAATGGTATATTTATGCAATCTTCCATCATATATAGCATGTATATCATATTGAAAAGGTCTACCCAAAAAAATATGACAATAGTCCATAGGCATGATATCACACAACACCTTATCATAGTACTTTCCAATTTTCAAATTCACATAACATTGTTCACTTACCAATAGTGTATGCTCATCCTTGATCCATGAGAATTGATAAGGCTTCAGGTGTTTCAACCTTTCCAAATGCAAATGTGCAACCATTTCCTTAGATTCCAGATTCTCCAAGCTTCCAATTTCAATGATTACCTTCCACACCTTATCAAAAACTCTTCATCTAGTCTTGAATAAAATTTTCCTTACCGGATCTTCCTTATTACTTTCACTCCATAGTGCTCTTCTGACCATCAAGCTCTTTTCTTTCTTTGGTTCATTTGGTGAATCTTCATGCACAAAATTATTTCTACTATTACAGACCTTATTTCTTGCATGTGTACACTCAAATGACCTATTTCCTTCTTCTCCATAGTTGTAAAAAGTTCCTCATAATCCACCTCTGCTATAGCTAGCTTGGTAGTTACTACTTCTTCCTCTAGAAGAACTTTCACCTTTCTACTCAGTCTTACCTTTATCTTGATTTGTTTTATATTAATCAGATCTATTATTTTCACCATAAGATCTACCTCTTCCTCTAGGGAATCTACCACATCTTCCTCTTTGTCTTTGATCATGTCTTTTGTTCAATTTATCCTCAGCTTTTAGGGAAAACTGACAAGCTTCTTCAATACTTTCCAACTTGACTAATCTGATTTCCTCTTGAATAGAAACTCTTAACCCATTTAGATATCTAGAAATTCTTTCCACTTCATCCTCAATATGTCTATATCTGATGTCCAATCTATAGAATTCCTTAGTATAGTCTTTTATCGAGCTATCTTTCTGCCTCAAACTTTGCATTCTCCTAACTAGGTTAATCTGATAATCACAAGGTAGAAAATTGTCTTTTAACTTATTCACCATCTTATTCCATACCTTGATTTTGTCTTTACCTTTCCTTTTTCTATTCAACTGTAGATTCTCCCACTATAAGGATGCATGACTTTTCAACTTTTTGCTTGCAATTTTCACCTTCTTTTCCTCAAGAACATTTTCATATTCAAAATAATTTTCCATCTCATTTATCCAATCCATCAACTCATCTAAATCCAACCTACCACTATATTCAGGAGGATTGAAATGTGGTGTAGACTTCAAGTTTTTTAATGCCTTCAAAAGTATTTCTTCTCCTTGATCCATCACAGGTGTAGGTTCTGCTTCACCCTATTCATCTTCGGCTTCTTCATCACTAACATCCTCAAGATGTCTTCCTCGGCACTGAGTTGTCTCAACAGCTTCTAACCTAGCAACAATTTGTCTTAGCATGTCTACCAATCCTGGATCTACATCTCACCTCCCATGAACCATCTTGAAACCCTCTGTAATTACAGGTCAAATCATAGTCTTCCAGCCCACAAAAAATACCAACTAGGGCTTATGATAAGGAAACCTTGACCTAAATTCACAAATTTAGATCTCGATCTAACCTCTCTCTGATACCACTTGACCCAAGATAGGATGGGACGAGGGGCCATAGGCACACTCAAATCACCAACCTCCTTGCAGAAACATCACACAAAAGCAAAACACAAACAGGGAAAGAGAGAATAGAGATAATTTATATATATTATTCATCAATAACCTCATACATGCTAGGTTGTAAGGACTTCCTGATTATGGCCAACACAGTCATAATTCAGTCAAAATAGTGCTCATACATGTGAGGATTCAACTTCCAGATCCTATCTTTTTATCTCCTTAAAAAATGATTCCCTAGAACTACAACATACGTCTTTATTTATACAAGAGGCTACTGAAACAAGTCAACCTTCAAATCCATCATTTGAGAAGAAAATGACTAGATCTAGATCCACACACTTCCCAATGATTGATGTAATTATTAATTCTATGACTAAAATTAAATGCACAAGTCGGCCTCAACAGAAATCTAAAATAAACCACTTGGTGAGTAAGATTACTAAGAAACATGAAATTAACTCGGTGAACCAACCGAGCCAACTCGGTGAATGAAGGAACTGAGTAGTAACCGAGCCCCATTGGTGGAAACATGAACACATCACCGAGAGCCCAAAAGTAGTTACCGAACACAACTAAGAATTATAACTTATTTTTGGTGACATAGAATTGTCAAGAACCTGAGATGCTCCTGCATCAATATCCAAATCAGAATATTTGAGTATTAGTGTCACAAGAAATGCCAGAATCATGCAAGAAAATCTAGAACACTTCATACAATTACATGCCAAAAGAACAATCAACAAGAACATCTCCCAATAAAAAGAGAAATGATTTTTACAAAAATATAGAGATACCAAAAAGGATCTCTTCTTATATTTATAAAATGGAGGAAAGAATCTGGCTACTTAAAAAAAAATCCTATTTTGCAAACTCAGTGTGAAAATTGGTTTAATGCTTCTAAAAGAATTTGTTTATTAGAAAACCTAAATTTTGAAAATAGGTAATAATCGCCCTCTAGAAACCTTTGATTTAAAATACCACAAGAAATATTATATGAACTTGGAAAAAAATATGAAGTTTTCTCTTATCCTTAATGGTTTTTTAACTAGTGAATCTTTTATCTGATAAAATGGTAAAACTAATGAAAAAGCAAGTGATGTCCGCAATTTTGTGTTCTATTGAATATTTTATTTCTTGCATTACCAAAATGTGCATCTTTCTATTGGGAGGTAAGTTCATTGTCTCCACAATTTTGGTGGAATCCCAAATCAGATTACAAAATAGAAGACAAGTAATTTAGGGCATTTGAAGACATGTACCTCAAAAGTTTGATGAATGTTGAAAATGCACAAAAAATGAACATCCTTCACACTAAACCAAATAAATTCAAGCTCCTTGTGGGTCGATAATTATCCCAATCAACTACACCTTTGGCTTGTTTGGCTTGAACTCATCACCAACACTTTTAATATTTGACATAGCACCAAATTGCATGTAGCTTGGCCAAACTAGGGTACAAGGGAGGGTAATAAGGTGAAGGAACACCAATAGCACATGCAAAGCTTGTACTAGAATCCCAGGATGATTCATAGTGGATGCATCATATCTTCCATTGTTACGAGAAGAACCAGTCACGTTGTGAAAATTTACTTTCCAAAACTCTACTTCCCACCTTGCTCTTGGCCTTGTGTTGCTGCCTAATGGAAAATGCATGGTTTGTTTTTTCATATTTCTTGCCTTTTTCTTTTTCTTTTCATTCCTTTAGTTAATTTCATATTCCTTTTGTTAATTCCATATGCTTATAATATATTTTAAGAGGTATTTTAGTATTTTTTTTGCTATTTCTCTTTTCTTTTTTTGAAAATTATTTTATGACTTAGGTGTTAGTCTCTTGTGGTTTTTTATATTTTTCAATTTTTCTACATTGGTTTTTGAACCACTCTCTTAATCCTTCTCCTACATCTATTTAAGATCTTGAGTTTCCATCTATCTTTCACTTATTATTTCTTGTTAGTGCTTTCATCTTGATGAAGGATCATGTGGTATGATCTGTAACATTGATGATGAAAAAGCTTCACATAGTTTTATCTAAAAATGAGATATCTAATATCATGTACTATAGAAATTATATGGCTCTAATGTTTTTTTTTTTTAATTGAACATGGCTTGTTTGCAAAGGTCCCTTATAAGACCTTTCTAATCAACGATCTTGATAAGAAAATTGTATCATGAGATCGAGACACATTATTTTGTATAAATGTGTTACAAAAATGATTATCATATTACAATTCAATTAATATTTTTTTGTTTTAATGATTTATTATAAATTATGACTACACTAATCAATGTATGAAGTTGTTTTACAAACCAATCACTTGTCATCAATATTTAACAAAAAAATATTATAACAAATTAATTCAAAATATCAAACTTGAAATCAACCATTCAATATAAAAAAATAATATTAGTCATTGTCTTAATTTTTAATTTAAGACAATTAAAATAGTTTTAATTTTTAATTTAAGATAATTAAAAAAAAATTCAATTGTTTAAGGTCAAACATTAATTTCATCCTAAAAAACATTCTAAGCATCAATATAATAATATCTCTAAATGGTGTTTTCCAATCGTCAATTTTGAAATCACCTCGAAGCTATATTTCTTGCATGAGACAAATGTAGATGAATTTCTCACGTAATAAGCCTATTGGTGAACAAGAATTTTTGGTGAAATGGAACTTCTTAGTTATATATTAGTCTATGATTATATTATCAAATATTATTATTATTGTAAAGGATTAATAATAATTTATTTAGTCATTTTTGTTTAGGTGACTGATTATTAGTGACTAACTATTTAGTCATTTATTTGATCCTTTATTTAGTCATTTTTATTTAGGTGACTAATTATTTAGTCATTTATTTGGTTGTTTATTTAGTCATTTTTATTCGGTTGACCTTGCGATTTTACCTAATGACCAAATTAGTCATTTATACTTGTGGATTGCAAAAAAATAGTAGAATTTGATCAACTTTAGTCAAGTGACTAAAAGTTTTATTGGCGTGACTAAAAGTTTTAGTCACACAGTCACATATTTGCTAAAATGTACTAGTGTTTCACCCCTCTTATCAGAGCATCAAGCTTAGGAACTATTTGATTCATCACTTCTCCAATCCTTCCTTTCATCCTTTTTCTCAATGACAAGGGTCTTAATCTTATCATTCATTTTTTTCTCCTGTGATGCATGTGTTGAAGCTAAATCCTTCAAAGGATCATATGTTTGTGATAACTCAATTAGTTTAGCTTTACTCTCCTTAACTATCTTATCAATATAAACAACACATTTTGGATAGTTGATACAAGACTGATATATATTCTACTATCTTCTTCCAAAGAATCCTTCAAACCTTGAATAACAATAGCCAAAGATACATTTTCCCTCACAATCATCACATTAAACTGATTGGACCTCTTCACATTGAATTTATTTTGTACCTTTACTATAGCTGATTTATCCATAGATTAATGAAAGTGTGACTCAACTGCTTCCAATGGACCTTCTAACTGACTAGATGTGGAGTCATTCTGATCTAACGCATAGACTAGCATAATCTTTCATAATAAATTTTTTTCCCTTATTAAAATTTTATTCCCCTCCTCATTAGACTTCATTATGTGCTCTCTTTCTTTGGCATTAGCAACCGAAGAAATTTCCATCAATTGATCATCTCCGAGAGTATCAATTGATCATCTCCGAGAGTATCCAACTCAATTGGTCCTTGTAATTGCACATCAATCATATCTTTTTCTAACAAAGAAGGTGTTGCTTTCGTAGTTTCTCTTGCCTCTTCAAATTTATCAACTTTCACTTCCTTGGTCTTTTCAAGGATCTTCTCATCAATAGGGTTTTGTTCAGCTCTATCCTCATCTTCCTTCTGATCATATGTATGAGATATTTCTATCCCTAGTTGTCCTTGATCAATATCAATAGGTATGTCATTAGTATTCTCTTCTTCTTCTCCCATGACCTTTTTATATTTATCCTTTGTCATTATAGCCTTGTAGTTTCTTACACCAGGAATATCTTCTTCATTATCTAGACTTGTGGAGAGTGATACAAGTACTCCAAAAATAAATAGGTCTAGTTCAACTATTGCAGAATGAAATCATGTGTGCATAGTTGATTCATGTGATTTCTTTTTGTGTTTTACTGGTGGAGGTCCTTCATACTGATTGTCTAGTAATATCTTTCTTACTGCCTCTTCTATTTCTACCACAACCTCAGCAGTCTTTCCACTCATGATCAAGTTAATTCTTATTTTTGTCACTAACACTCTTTTTGATTTAGATCAAGAAGTATCTTATATATTCTTTGGTTGTAATAACTAGGCATAACTTATTTATCACTCCTTCTCTGATCCTTCTATCCTCTTCTAGTGTTGTTAATCTCTTTTCCTCAAGTTTAGAAAATAGATCATCAACAAGTCCTCGGTTAAACTTATTCAAATAGTTAATTTTTTTGCTAGCATATAGTAATGTAGATATAATTTAAGAATGTTATGATATGTTTTTGATGCAAATATGATGATAGGTTGATCAGTTATGATATTTTCATTGTTGTCAACTTAGTGGTTTTTGGTTGATAGTGTATTTGTTATGTTGATGTATGTTCAAGAGGTTGGATCTAGAGCTATTGTAAGACTTGGAGTGTGTGATCATAATGGAATTATTAGTAATGTTTGTAGATTCTATTTCTATGACCACATAGGTTTAGTATATGTATGTTGTGACTTATGATTGATTCAAGAAGAACGGGTCAACATGAAGAACATGATGAAGCCAAGGAGGAATAATTTGATGATTGTGTCAAATAGGTTTTGACTCAGGTGTTGTGATTTAGGATATGTTATCTTGACTATTTTATGGGATTGTTTTTGTGACCACATCATGATTGGTGAGCCAAAAGACAAAGTTTCAATGGATAGAAGATCACTCAGTGAAAAGGAAAAGAAGTTCTTAGGACAGTGGGTCAAACCCTTAATCGGTGATGTTTTACTATGTTGCGATAAGTGGTTATATGTTGTAAGGATCATAGTGACATGGTAAATCAATGTTAAATGATGAGTTAGAATTTTCATGATTGTGATGATCGAATTTATTGGAAGTTGTGCAATAACTTTGGAGAGTGTGATATGGTTTTAATTTTCTTTGTAAAATCAATTGTGCAATGGATCTGGCGGCTGACATGAACTAGAAATTGTAATTGTTAATGGGTAACATGTTTTAGGGTTCAAAGTTTAAGTGGGAATTAATTGTAATTATGAAATTCAAATGTAATTAGATCATGGATGACCTAGTTAGTGAAAATGTATTTATGTCATTTTGATGTATTATGAAGCAAGTGTGGGGAGAAAGATCATGAATGTAGATGTGTGATTGTAGGGTTTGGATGCTCTGAATGTGAAGAAGAGATTGAGCTTGAACTGGATTTGTACTAGTAGATGAGAAGTGCTATTTTCTCATATCATTGTACTTGTTGATTCATAATAGTTTCTACAATAAAATCCTTAATCGGGTAGACTCTAATAGGTTTAATTAGTAAATCCTTTAACTAGGTGACTCTTTAACTAGGGTTTTAAATCCATTAATAGGGTTACTCCTAATAGGGCTAGAGGTAAATCCCTTAACTAGGTGGCTCCTAAAAGGGTCTTGACCTTAACTGGCCATTTTTAAGCTTTTAGAAGGGTAAGATCTTAACTGGGTGTACTTCAAAAGAGTGCAAAATTATTTGTGGGTGCCATCCCCACACATGGTTTTTACTAGTTGGGTTTCCATGAGAAAAATATTGGTGTTATTGTATTGCATGGTTGTAGATATTTATCTTTAATGGTTTGTTTATTCATGCCCATGGATTTTATTTGATGCAAGTTTTTGAATGGTGTGTGAAGAGTTTAATTCTTAGATTACTGATTCACCCCCCCCTCTCAGTAATCTTGGACTTGATAATAATAATAATTTCTTCTTTTATCTTTCTCTTTATAGCTTCATAAAATATATGATAATACTTTTTCACTTGTACTAAGATGCCATGTTCAACTAATTTTCTTATAAATTTATAAAATGGTGGCTAACTAGATATGACTTTATTAGGTATCTTCTCAATCACAAATTTAGTTTCTTTGGCTCCTTCGGTCCTCAAATTTTTCTTTCAGTTATCTAATTTAGTCTATTCATCTTTGTCTTCTTCTATTCCTCTCTTCCTTCTTGGTTTGACTCCTTTCCTAACTAATTCATAAACTTTCTTTAGTTTTAAAGCCTTCAGTGGAGTGAATTTGGTGTAGATGGCTTAGGTGTCACTGTCTTCTTCAAGATATCTTCCTTTGATGCCTTCACTAAACTCATAGAAAATATATTCTTGAATGGAATGTAGGGAGGTGTTTTATCACTTTCATCCTCAACATGAATAGTTTTGTCTTCTTTTTCTTTCTTCTTCTCTTCTTTGTATTTTATCCTTTCTTCTGCCATCTGTTCCTTGGTAAAACCCATTATTTCTCCTACTATTTCAACTTCTCTTCTAACTATCCTCTTCATAGATGACTTGTTTACTACAAGATGTATCTCAAGGCTCTTGTCTTTGTATGTACTAAACCTCTTTTCATTTGGGTCAATATTTTTCTTCAAAATATCTTCCACATGACATTCCACAATTATAGTGTCAACTCCATAATCCATTAACATGATCCAAGAAGTTCTTGGCTCCACTGATTCCATCTCACAAGCATCGATATTAACCATAAAGAAAATGGTATCTTCATACTTCTCAACTAACTATCTCAGAATACTCCATCTCAGCTACATTTTCTCTTCAAATGTCTTAAGGTATCCCTAAAGTTATCTTCTTCTAGATATTTGATCAAGCATGAGATAATAATTAGTGATCTTCTTTGCAACAGGTATGTCCTTCCTCCATGTCATATAAACAATCCCTAGAAAGTGGTTCATAAAGTAGAAAAATATGTAAATCACCAGATAACCATACTTGAAAATATGCTTCTTGTATTTCTTAATCTTCTCAAGATTCTAAATAAGTTGTGCTCTCAAGGCTTCACACATATCAAACTTGATTCCTTCCTTCACCATTTGGTAGGCTAAGTAGATGATAGTGTTGGAAATGGAATTCTCTCTGCTAGAATGGTAAACCTTATAAGAGAACACCATAGATAAAAATTTCACATCTGGCTACCTTATATCATCATCTTTCATTTCTCTCTTATTCAACTTTGATCTAGTTAGGTCTGTCACTAGGTTTTATCATGTTGATTTTAGGGACAAAACTTCACCATTAGCACACAGTCCAATTATAGCCTCCAAAAATTCCTTGGTAATCTTATAAGGTATATCTAACCAAAGAAATTGGTCATGTATCATGCTCAAAATGATCTATGTCCACTCTAATTCATAAAAATTAATTAACTCCATAACCTATGAAATCTTCATGGTTTCCAGTTATTTGAATTCTGTCTTCAATTTCTCTTCTTCACATAGAGACTCATAAGTCTCATAAATCACATTATCTCCTAACTCCTTAAACTGATAGTGAATGTATGCCCTAATATATGCTAGGTGAAGAACTCTGTATGGAACTTTTAAAAATGCACCCTTGGGATCATTTTACATAGACTTAGAGGGGTGTTTCTTGAAAATAGGACAAGGTCTATCCTTGACATCTACTACCATCGGAGTATCAATAATTTCATAAATATTCAAAAATCTTTAGAATGATAAATACCTTTGCATTGATGATAGGGTTTGCAACTTCGATCTTTGAAATTAATTCAGAATTTATGTTCGAGTCTCCTTCAATATCTCTGCAAGATTGTTCACAAGATAATGCAGTACAAAATAACGTCACAAAAAGCCTTTTTATTTCTTTGCATACTAGAGAAATAAGTTTGTAATAAATGCAACCAAACCCTAGTTTGTATTAAAGCTTCTCATAACCAGTGAAACAAATTCTTCCTACGACCCTCAAAATCATGATGAAATTTACCAAGTAAGATATCAATAGGATCCATATTCAATTTTTCAACTCTTTGATATGATCGCTTCCTTTGGTCCTTTTGAAATAGGGGTTAGGTAAGATTTTTCATGAAGAAATCCCCCTTAGGTCCTCGACCTAATTAATTAGCAGAAGAATTATCCACACCAAATACTATTGTGATCTATCTTGTAGAATCAATCTTTTCTTTTCTCATCCATTTCTTCTTCATTTCCTTCTTAACCTCTTCAACATCAACAATTTTATTTCCCTTATCATCCTTAGCATTATTTATTTCTGTCGAACCTCCATCTTTATTGTATCTACAATTCTTAGCAATGTGACCAAAATTTTTAAAATTAAAACACATCACATTGGGTTTTCCATACCTTAGATTTGTCTAGTTTAATCTACACTTCTTTGCCAAATGTCCAAAGTTATTGTATTTGTAATAGGTAACATTTCCTTACCTTATCTTAATTTTTCACTCACTTGATTTGTTTCCATAGTTGTAGAAAGTGTAATAGTAACCTAAGAAGGATATAGCATTGGTCTTGCTTATGAATTCCTTCTCTCTATGACCAACTTTATTGCAAGTAAAGCATCTGTAATTGAAATTAGGTTTCTTCATAAGTTTTTCCTTTGGTTCTTCCTTCTAATTATTTGAGGAATTGATTTGTCCTCCAAAAATTTCTCCTTTCTCAAGGCCTAATCCATGATTTTCTCCTACTTCTCTTTGTCTCTCAAGCTACTCATCAAGCTTCATCAAACGGGATTTGAATTTTTCTTTGAATTCATTAGCTGTTGAAAGATCTTCCCTCAGAACTTAATTGACTATTCCAAGCTCTTATTCATTATATCTAGACTCCTCAAGATCAAGATGTAATTGACCAATATCACAATTAAATTTGTGACATTCCTTAGGTTTATCCTTCACGGATTGCTCAAGATTTTTCCTTGTCTCGGCTTCCTTAGTCATCTTCATCATCATGGCTTCCATTTCATGATTCGGATTATCTCCATCTTTAGAAAGCTATTTATATTCTAATTTTTCTTTCAGGGCTTATGAATTATTAGTGCTTCTTTTCAGTTGTAATTGATCAATAAGACCTTTTCTCTTTTCTCTATATTTGTTCAATTGTTCCTTTAGATTTTCTATAAAGCTTTCAACCTCTTTGATTTTTTCTTTCAGTTCAATGTTCTAAGAGTTTGATTTGTCAACATTTTCAAATGCAACCAGGACTTTCTTTTTAATACTCCTAGAAACTGTTGAATCACCGGCCATCATGACCTTCCTCAAGCTGTTAGACTTATTTCGAGGCATTAGACTTTGATACCAATTGTTGGTATTGAAGAACATTGAGAGTAGGGGTGAATTAATGTTCGATTCTTTTTAACTTTAACAAACTGATTGCACAACCATAGGCTAACCACAATGAAAATTAAATAGATACAGAGAAAATAAAGAATACACAAACTCATGACACCATGATTTTTGTGTGGAAACCCAGTTAAGGGAAAAACCACAGTAGGGATCGAACCCACAAATATCTCTACAAAAATAAAGTTAACCCGTTTAATAGTGAATTAAAAAATGGAATTCATAAGCATTAGGTACACTACCTGGAGCATAATAATCAATTACAAAAGAGGGCTACAACCCTTAGAATGCTCACTGCTTATAGAAAATATTGGACTGCAATCCACAATGTTGCACTGGAAAAAGCATCACATATGCTAGTACAGTTCCATGCAAGTACATTAGATAAACATCAATCTAACCTTTGCAATTAGGTACATAACATCTCTAATCTTCGCACAATATATTATTTTCATCAAAAAACATCAAATCTTATCAATCAATGTGCAAAAACTTGGGCTTAGATAACTATCATCATATTATAATAGGTCCAATGTTGGCTCTAATAGAAAAGTGTACTGTAACATGTGCAACCTTGAGCAATAAACCAGTCAAATCTTTATGCTAACCTATACCAAGATGTAGATAATGTGTAGCATGTCATCTCTACCAAAATATATGATCAAACTAATCGGATCATTGATCTGGTAGGATCGTTGATTGATCCTCATGCTGAATGACTCTATCTTCTACACTTCTCTGCCAACCCAATACTCAAATTACCAAAAATCAACCAAAACATATCATCAGCTTCTTCGATCATAGGAAATCATAGAATATAATCCAAAAAATCTTCTACTAATTTTGTTACTCATATTTCAACCAAACATATTCATACTGATCATATTGTCGACCCTATATACTGCTACTTGTTCATCCATACTTGTTGATTTTCATAGATGCCTTCTTGATATAAATAAAATATGTTGGGAGACCATGTGAAATAAGTATAGTTGTCATCAATGACAACATACAATCAATGCCTATCAATTTCTCTTGCCCAACAGGATTGTAGGGTGACTTTTTCTTTGCTAGCAAATAATTGTCCATGCTTACACAAAATTAGGGTTATGATTGTTAAGTTCCAGGGGAATCGATTTGAAGGTATCATAATACCCCCATTTTATAATTAGGAACCTTGAAAGGGATATTCTTGGAACTCTTAGGATTTGCATTTGATTCAAAATTGTAATAATAAATGTTCCTTATAGTCATTGGTTGCTCATTGAAACATGAATTCTAGATTGTTTGGTACAACACTTGTAAACCAGAATCTTGCTCACTTTTGGTGCATTCTCTTTTGGGCTCTTCCTCTTAGTTCTAGCCTAATTAATATATCCTCTTAGTTCTAGCCTGATTAATATAAGAGTTGTCAATCCTCATTTTCTTTGTTACGAACACAAATAAATTCCCATGCATCTTTTTTGGTTTTCTAGTATGGGAGAAAGGAACTGGATTTATAATTTTCTTAACCTCTTTAACTTGATCCTTTTCATAGAAAATGATTCTTTTGAGAGTTTGACCAAGAATTCCTATAAACTTTACTTAGACATGGCAAGTTTTTAGAGTGAAAATCTTGTTCATTTGACTCTTTATTTAAGAACCTCAATTTATAGTAAAACTATGCTTTGCCCCATTGTCTTCATGTAGATACAAGTACAAGATAATAAATTTACTCTTGAGTTCAATCACCTATATGTGTTTCTTGGCCGCATGGACAATGGACCTTATATGTTTACCATAGTCCCACTAACCTCTCCCTCTAATAGGAGTTAAGTCCCCTCTTTGAGGGTACTAGTCTAAATATTCATAATCTTAGTGGACACAATTTTCATGATTTTTGTGGCCCTCAACCACATTAACATAGATATGAAGGTCATAGTGCTCAAGAATGGTCTTAAAATTGTTGTCCATCTTTTGCCTCCTCGCAGCTTTTTGATAAAGGTACTTTTGGTTGGTTAGATAGTGGCATTTATTTTATTTGCTTAGCTTTGACAATTTATTCCACTACAAATGAAACTCAACCACTAGATGGAAAACAAATAAATGAAGAAGGAACCATTATGAAGTGGGATTTAATCCTAGATGGCCAAGTCATTCTTGCTGACTAAGACAAATATAATAATGAAGTTTCGTCTCCACGTTGTACTAGGTCTACATTTATTACTTTATGATTCAACAAATTGTATCTTTTAATTAGAACATAACCTTACATAAATTTTGGAGCCTAATATTATTGCACCCATTTACATAAATTTTAGAGCCTAATATTATTGCACACATCTTTTTTAAATGAACATAAATAAAATAACTCTCTATATACAACTAATATATAAAACCCTAATTTGTATATATATACTCATTTATGAAAAGAAAATCAGATAGAATAGAAAATCTTAAGCTATGGGCAATTTTAAGTATGATGTCCTTGCAATCAAAGCAATATTTGTACATTTTTCAATATCCTCATTGTATACCAATATGATAACAAAGAGAATGAGTGATGTACTTCCTGTAATTGCAATAGAGCATGATGACTGATGAGCAATTGCAGGGGATTATTGCAATTTGGAATGTACATACCACAACGAGACAACAGTATGAAGACAGGGTGAGATACTAGAACAAAACAGCATTGCATAATGTCTTATGTTCTGACACTTGATTTTCTTCTTAATTAACTTCTACTAGCTCTCCATGATCTTATTGCTGGTGTCAGTCCACTTCTAGGGAGGCGGGGACCAGTGGTCCATTCCATTCCATTTTTCTTCTCTGTCTTATTCATGGAGGTGACCTCACCAACAAAGAGGTGTGTACGAACTAGGGGACCAGAGCACCCCATGCCTTAGACCAGACTTACCCAATATTATAAAATCTCAATTGCATTCAATCTCTCTCAGAAATGTCTCTGTCTATCAATCACAGAGATAAAATTATGGGTTTTCTATGTTTGACTGGGTATTTGTATTGTGTGGTTTTAGTTTTCTATTGGGTATTTGAATTGAGTACGTTTAGAGATAAAATATGGAGTTTTTCTATTTGTATTGGGTATTTGTATTGGATATGATTAGATATAAAATGAGTTTTCTATAATTGTATTGGGTATGTTTTATGGATAAAATGTGAGTTTTCTATGTTCATATTGGGTATTTGTAAAGAGTATGTAAATTTTCTACAGAATATTTGTATTGGGTGTGTTTAGAGATAAAATATAAGTTTTCTATATTGTATTGATAATGTTTTAGAAATGAAAATATTGGTTTTCTATATTTATATTAGGTATGTTTTAGAGATGAATTGTAGGTTTTCTATGTTTGTATTGGGTATGTTTTAGAGATAAAAAATGTCTTTTCTATTAGGTATTTACATTGGGTATGTTCAAAGATAAAATGTGGGTTTGCTATATTTGTATTAGATATGTCAAGAGATAAAATATGAGTTTACTATGATTCTATTGAATATTTGTATTGGATACATTGTAGAAATAAAATGTATTTTCTATTGGATATTTGCATTGGGTGTGTTATAGATAAAATACGAGTTTTCTATATTTGTTTTGGGTATGTTCAGAGATAAAATATAGATTTTCTATGTTGTATTGAGTATGTAATAGAAAATACAATATGAATTTTCTTTTAAATATTTGCATTGAGAATGTTTGAAGATACAATGAAGGTTTTCTATATTTGTATTGGGTATTTATAATAAGATATGTTTAGAAATAAAATATGAATTTTCTATATTTGTATTAAATGCAGTTTAGAAATAAAACATAAGATATTTATTGAATATTAAGTATGTTTTAGATTTAAATAATGAAAATGTTTTAAGAATGTTTAAAATTTGATTATCGATTACTTTGCATGCAAAGTGTTTCAGTCCAAGAGAATTGGGAATCAAATGACAGCAGACCAAGAGGTACAGTAAGCTCCTGTATTTGGGTTAATTTGATTGGCAATCCACTCCCAACACAGAAAAGATTATCTAACACGTGTTTCTAATCTCAAAGACACTCTATAATGGGAGTGTTATTATGTGAAGTGGTTAAGCATAAATCCGACCAAAAAATAATAATTATCTCCACTCTTAGAAGATGATCTCAGCTGCACTCAAACTCTCATATCATTGCACGTTTATGTCACCAGTAATATTGTCAACCAGAAGAAGACTTGTTTATGTCATCAGTAATATTGCAGATAGATTATTTGCAGCTGTATCAATCCACAAAAATAGTTATCATCTAAGTGTAGAAATTTTGTAAGGAGAAATAGAATTGAAATCCTTGAAACTACTGATGTGTCTTTAGAAACAATTTGTTGTGGGTGTCTTAGTAATGAAGATTTTCCAAGAAAATTAGAAAAGAAGAAATATAAATCCTAAACATTAAAAAGAATCCAACTCAAATCGAAAAATAATATATCAATAATTTAAATCTCTTTATTTTCCAATCCCATGGCTTGTGCTGTTAGTGATGTCGTGGCTGAAGCTAGGCTCACATAAATTTATAGCTGACGTAGCCTGGTTTTAATCAAATGTTTTTTCTTAACTGGCTCATTGTCTATGCTCGTGAGATGATGATGATGCAAAAGGTCTTTTTAATTAATAACAAGCAATTTCCAGGGTTATATGTTATTTTTGTCACATTTTAAGGTTAAAAATAGTTCATGAGCTACTCTTGGTTAACTAATATAATGTCTAAGGACTATTCTGGCTTTGTGAATGCTGATTTTCTATTATTTAACTTTATTTTTATTTTTTATTTCTATTTTGTTGTTATAAATTTTGGTTAAGATAGTTGTTATCAATATTATTATAAATAAGAAGTTTTTTGATGTAATAGTCGGATAAAAAATTATATTAACTAAATCTAATCAAAAGTACATATTAAAGGATTGAGAGGAAAGCAAAATAAAATAAAATTCAACTCCCAATTACTATAAGGAGGGAAAAGCCTTATAAACACAAGTTCAGATGGGCATGGCCTAAAAAATAACATATAAAACAAAAACAACAAATAGAAAAGCACTCAAGCAACTAGAGCAGTGACAGATGGAGGTGGAGGGCCTGGATCATCTTTCTTTTCTCCCCAGCTTGAAACTTGAGTGGGCTTTGGGTCTAGCAGTGTCCAACCATTAACATTGTCGTCATCTTCTTTTTCTTCTCTCCTTAGAGAGATAACCAAGAATAGCCATGGGAAATCCTTACCAGAAGAGGACCTTCCTGAACCCTCGCCAGTCGGCCAGCCAATGGTGGGAGCTGGTGGCCAAGCAGGAGCTACTGGAGCTTGCCTACCAGAGGAAGAACCTTGGAGGAGACAAGGCACAACAAAACCTTGTGGAGAATGATAGTGAGAGGGAGACTGGTGACAAGGAGGTCGGGAATGAGAGTTGCTCCACCTATTGGAGCCACTTCTACCTCAACATCGCCCACGAGAGGTTGAAGGAGCGTCTGAAGTGGAGGCATACAGAGGAACTCTAGCCATAGTGCAAGGAGCATTTCCTCAGTGTTGAAGAAGCTCTTGTGAATGAGAAACTTCAAGTGTAACTTTGTCTTCTTGAGCTTGAATCTGAAACATTATATTATTGCAAATACTAACTTTAGCAAATAAAGACACTTTAGTATCAATTAAATTGTTAGAAAATAGCACACAATTTTGTTCTATCCAAATCTAAATAGTAAATAGAATCTCTATTCTAAAAATATGTCATATCTGTAGGAACGGAAAGGGAAATGAAGGATTGTCTCCCAAAAGGATCATTGGCCTGGTAAACATAGCTGGACGAAAAGGAGAGAAAAAAACTATGAATCCAAACCCAATAATTGTGTGCCCTATGACAAAACCAGAAAAGATGAAGAAAAGTTTTAGGCTTACAGCAAAAAGGGTAGCAAGGATCTAAAATACCAAAATGGTGGAGGCATGAACCCAAACGTAACCCTTGAAATAGAAGACACCATTAAAATGTACAATTTTGGGCTTTGTAATGCTAGACCAAACAGTAATAAAACACAATCTCCATAAAGAATGCGAGGATTGCACATGTCATCTCTGGTTTAAGACCTCAACCATAGGAAAATGGAAAGAAAGCCACTAGAAGCCTAGCCTTGGCTAGTATCTGTCAAAAGCATTATCTGGGTACCATCTCCAGTCTTTCCACCATGGGGAACAACCAGTGATACCACTTTTGTGCAAAAGTTCCAGTGGCAAAAGGGAAACTAGTAACTCAAATGTGTCTTGTTTGTGAGTGGTAAGACCAAAATGAGACTGAGCATCCTCCCACTTGCAGAGATACATTTTTCCTCTATAGAAAAGATCATGTGGAGTGTGAAGCGGCCCATGTCTATGCAAACATAGAGCATGAAGACCAGGAACTCTGGCCAAGGGAAGTCCTTGCATCCTAATTAAAGGTGACCACTAGAGATTCTTTTGATTAAATGAGAGGCCATCTCGAAAGATAGATCCATGCCATCTAAGCCAAGGTTTGATACCCTTTCATGCATGTTGTATTCTCTTTGCCACAAATGAACCCTGAATTTTCACTGACTCTCTCATCAAAAGCATAGTTTGGAAGCCCAAATCTCGCCAGGTTGGTTGATGCAAACGGTATCCAAAGGAGATGCAATGTATCAAAAGTACTTTACATGCTTCATCCCTATGATACAATGAACTATTCATTTAAAAAAAGAGATTGACCCCGTCTCTATGTAGAAATGATGCCTAGCCCACAAGAATGTCAAGGGAGACAACAATACTCCTAGGTAACATGGTGGAAGATATGCCTTTGAGCATTCAAGGCCCATAGCAAATCTCTCAGTAGATGCTCTAACTTGGCATATTTTTTTTGGAAGGAGACCAACATGAAGAGTAGTACACATGTGTAGCTGCTAAAATATTGGAACAAACCTAAAATCTGCTTGCCAAAGAGAGAGATTTGGTAATCCAATATGCCAACTTGACCTTGAGATTTGAGAGTACCACATTCCACAATTTTGTAGTAGAACCATGAAAAGAAAAAGGAATTCCCAAGATGTGGATAACCTAGCCATGCTAAATCCATTTCCAATCATATTATAAAATCCATTGAGGTGGTGGAAGAAAAGATTGGTGATAACAAAGAGGTTTTGTGTCATTGAATGGTTGAACCAGAAGCCAAGAAAAAAGTATCTAGGTAGTGAAGGGCTTGATGAACATTGATCTTATCCTCAATGAGAGTGTGAAAAGAGTCATCTACGAAATGGCCATTGACAAGCTGCAAGGAGGATTTGGGTAAAGAAATCCCACAAACTCATCCTACTAAAATAGAATACATTAGTAGGGTATATGCACAAAGATGGCGGACCAAAAAGATGCCACTTTTCTTTTTGGTCCCAAATCATGCATAGTGCATACACACTAAAGGGCGTGTGCCCTATGGCTTGGGCAATCCAAAACAAAATGTGCACCAAATAGGGTGCACGCGCTTTGTAAAACCCCAAAATTTCCACCCCTGTGTGCCCTATGCAAAGCCACAAAAGTGTAATCCATATTCTTACATAGCGCGTGTGCACTATGAAAAACTAGAAAGAGAGAGAGATAAGGGATAGAGAGGGGGTGAGGAGAGAGAGAGACAGAGACAGAGACAGAGAGATAGAGAGATAGAGAGACAGAGAGAGAGAGAGGGGGGAGGGTAATTTATACAAATATAACATTTAAGTATAAGTTTGATTTATTTAATTTCTTATACTTTAAATTATATTTGTATAAATTATAAAATATAATGCTTACAGGATGTTTGGCATAGGTTCCAACTTCATAGGAGTTAAGCTGTAGATTCTAGATTCAAAAAATTCTAGACTTAGCCAAATTTTAGGATTCAACAAGCCTTCAGCAAGGCTCTCTCTCTCTCTCTCTCTCTCTCTCTCTCTCTCTCTTCCTCATCACTATATTAATTCATCACTATATAAATCTATCTTGCATATTACGTACTATGTAAATCTATGTCTTACATAGGGCGCACGCCCTATAGGGTGTGCACACTATGTAAATCTATGACTTCCATAGCGCGCATGCGCTATGGAAGTCATAGATTTACATAGTGTGCACACCCTATAGGGCATGCACGCTCTGCAAAGCATTTGAATTTACCTATCCTAAGGCTTGGATTTGCCTTGGAGATCCAACCCAAAGGCTTGAATGATTGAAATAGGCCTGAGATGTGTTTTCCAGTAGACATACAAAAAAATGACATCTTTTTTTGTGTGCTCCTCGTCAAGTTTACTCGTGGCTCAAGAATGTAAAAATAAGACGATGTGATATTGCAGATCTCTCTGTTAGCTATCTAAGCATATAATTTATTTTGAATTTTGATTATGTTAAGTTTTTCAACTCTAATTTCTTTTGTGTGTATGTCCATTTTTTGTAAAAAACCAACATGCAATATTTTGGGCATAGATTTTGGCTCGTTCATCGAATTTTGCAACAAGTTACATTTTTAGAAACTAGACTCCATTCTGCACACTTTTAAAAAAAGAAAATTTTATTTTCAATCAATTTTAAATGATTTCTAGGGGGAGCACACAGAAATTTCATGTTTTCAGGATGTGTGCACTTTGTAAATTCATAAAAAATTATACATTCATCAAAAAATTACCAAAAAAATCTGAGATAAGCTACGTGGTGTTAGCTAACTTCTCACCAAAGTGATTAAAAAAATTCAAAAAAAAAGTTAACATTTTAGAGGGAGCACACCAGATGCTATGTTATGTTTTTGGACAAAAAATAGGACCACTTTTTGTGCTCCCCCTTTTTGAGGGCCTTAATCTGCACCATTTTCAAAATAAGTTAGTAGTTTAGGAACTAGATTCAGAGTATTACAACTCTTGTTTTTGTCACATCTTAAAATTTTGAGTCTAACTATCTTCAATTTCTTGTTGAAGTTCAGAGTTTTCTGATTTCAGGAAAAAAGTGGCATCTTATACCCCCTTTTTGGTCCCCTATCTTTGTGCACTTACCCAGTAAGTAGCCAAAATCCTTGGTGGCTAGGACATACAAAGCAAGTGCAAGAGGACATCCTTGATGGATTGATCTATGCAAGGCAAAAGTGGTAGGGTGATGGTCATTAATGGTAATTTGGGCATTGGCATCTACAAAAAGCATTTTAACAGAAGAAATAAAATGAGGACCAAAACCTAAAGCACACAACATAGCAAGGATAAAAGGTTATTCAATATGGTCATATGCCTTGGAAAAATCTATTTTCAAGAAAATTTCAGGTTGGCCATATTGATAAGCCCATTCCATACCCTCCCAAACAACAATAATATTATCAAGGATGAACTAGGATTGAATAAATCCAGTTTGTTCGGGGTGGATTATTTGAGAAAGTAGATGGTAATTTTTTAATGCGAAAACCTTTGCTATTACTTTATGAAACATTGAGCAAGGTGATGGGGTGCCAGTTACAAATGTCCTCTGGGTCACCAACTTTAGATATGAATTTTAGGTTTCCTTTATTTATTTCAATTCCTAAAGTTCTAGTTTGTGGAGATTCTAAATAAACATTATGGAGGTTAGAGCCTACACAGTCCCATAAGGCTTTATAAAATTCATAGGGAAAACCATCACAACCTAGGGATTTATCATCAGCCTTTGAGAATGTGGCCTCCCTAAGGTCTTGAAGAGACAATTTATTCTCACAAAAAGTGCTTTGAAAGTGAGAGAGATGATTAGGGACACAGGCTAAACAATCCTCTAGAGCCTTTTGCAAGGCTAGAGTGGGATTCTGGGCTATGAAAACTTGCTTGTAATGAGAAACAAAAGCTTGGAGAATATCTAGAAGCTCTCTTAAAACTAAATTCCCATATCTGATCCTTTTAATGCCATAGGTGGAATGTCTTGGGCATAGTGAAGTAAATAATTCTTTACTAGCACAGTCTCCCACCTTCAACCGCAAATGTGCCTTTAGTTGTGCTCTCCTAGTAGAATAAGTGTCAACAATATTTTTTGCATGACGAAGTTCTACCACCTTTAAGTGTAATTCTTTTGAAAAAGGATGATCTACCAAGTTCTCAAGTTCTGCACACAAATCCTTAGTGTTTCTATCATAGGATTGACGATGGTAAAAGTCCAATTATTTTCCATAAAAGAGAAGAAAGTGAGTGGTGTGAGTAATGGCAGCATTCCACCATGAAATCTAACCTGTCAGCTGAGTGGGCCTTGGTTGAAGATTCCAAATTCTCCTAATGTGGGCTAGGGTTGGTGGATGGTTCAAGAATGCCGTGTTAAAAAAGAAAGGATATGGCGAGGAACATGGCATGTGGACACACCATTCAATAGAAAATTTAATGGGATAGTGATCTGACAAAGTAATGTCTAGTAAAGGTAAAACTAACAAAACTTGGGATGTCCCAAAAGAAAAAAATATTGAGAAGAGATCATGGCACGATCAATCCCTTTAAATACCTTATCAAATCTAGCTCTGAAATTACTCAAGGTATGCCAAACTGCATGTGGGAGGTGACAGTTGATATTGGGATCATAAAGCCCTAATTTACTGCGCATGTAAAACTAGGCCTCATGTTCTCCAGTTGTCCAGCAAAATGGAGAAATGCCATCCTTATTAGAAGGCACCTCGACCATGTTAAAATTGTTGCACAAAACCCAAGTCGCAAATGACAATGAGTCATCTAGCCATCTCCACAAAAAATCTCTCCACTGCATCATTAGAGGCATAAAGATTAATAACACCAAAATATTGATTATTAATATTAAAAAGAAGCCACACCATCCTATGCATGGGGTCCTCACCATAGTCTACAATTCCACTTTTCTAGCATGGTGCTAATAGTGTCACCACCCCACCTCTACTAACTTCATGGAAAGAAGAAAAAACTAGGCTTTGAGACCATGTGACAGGGCAAGCCGCTGAAAGAAGAAAACTAGCTATCTTGATTTCTTGAAGTCAAAGAATATCTGTCTAAGGAAATTGATGGAAAACATCTCTGACAAAGTATTTTCGATGGAGGTTAGTAAGACCCCTCACATTCCAAGAAAGAAAATTCATTAGAAACCATCATTCATGGTATATTCATCCCTAAGAGAGGAGAAACTGTTGTGCAAAACTGTCAATTTAGAGTTGAAAGGTGGGTATAAATCTCCTGGAAAGATTTGCTTCTTCCTTGGCCCAACATCGTCGAGCTCATTACAACTAGAAGGGCTGTGAAAATGACGACACAAAGAGGTTGAAGAATCTTGAGGAGTCGGCTAAGGAATTAAAAGTGGCTGGGAGTCCATGGATTCTATAGAAATTCCATGAGAAATTGTTTGTGACTCTCTAAAGGGTACAATTTTCCCTAGAGAAGTAGGATTTGAAACTACCTTTGTGGTCTTTGTTAGAAGTGGCAGAATTGTAGAAGTCTTCTTAGGTTGAGAAATTGTAGATTGTTTCCCCTTATCAACCATACTAGTCTAGGCGACATCATCTTTGGAAGCCTTCAGAGCTTGAGAAACAACTGGCTCCTTAGGATGAGCCCTAGGCTTGTTGACAACGAGTGGGAAAACTTTGATCTTATGATCCAAGGAGTGGCAATGAAAGCAAGTGTTGGGTAAATTGAGATACATTACTTTTTGGGTGAAACACTTCCCACCAGCTTGAATTTTAATTGACTCCCTTATGTCTTATGAAAGGTCAACTTCAACACAAACCCTCTTCTAAGGGTGAGCATGAAAGAAACGCTCTAATTCAAAGCAAACTACCCTACCCATGGATTGAGCAATATTTTTTAGGAAAGGCTAGGAAGGCAAAGGAAAACTAGTAAATTCAACCCAAATGGGTACTTTGAGCTTTTCATTGTCAGAGATAGTGAAATCTCTTGACTAGGGTTGAAAGACGAGGGAAGTGCGAACAAACCAGGGTCCATGATTAGGAATACCCTCAACATGGGAAGGGTTCACAAAATGGAAAAGGAAAAATGCTTTGGTGAGATTCTAGACACCATCTAAGTGCACACCATTAGGGAGACAAGATTTGGTGACCCAATCCTTAAGATCATTTTTAGATGGAACTCTACCCATAAAATATCCAATTAAAGTGAATTTTTCTAGCCATTCACAAGCCTTGTCAAAATCAGACAAAGGCAAAAATACATCAGGGTTAGAAGAGGACTTACCTCGTAGAATACTTTGGGGATGAATTTCCATGGACGCTTTCTTGGAGGATCCATTAGCATCTACAACCAACACTTTTTCACCATCGGTAATTACTGAGCCAAAAGTGGTCGAAGCCGTTAAAAAATCAAACACAATTTCCCACAATTAATGTGAAATGAGAGGAAGGTACAACTACCCTAATGAAAACCCTAAAAAATCCTATATGGATGTAGTTGAAAGCTAGAGTTGCAGAGCGATCTCTAGGTCAATCACTTACTCTCGTTTTACTTTAGTTTTCTTTTTTTTAAATGAATTTTTTTAATGGTACAATGTTATTTAATTTTCATATTGTTAGAATTACAATTAATATATATTCTTTTTTCTCTATTTTTGTTTGGACCTTCCACTTATCCATCTTAAGTTTAAGTTTCAAATGAAATATGTAATTGATTTATGAACATTTTCAATTTCTATTTGATTTTTACTAATATGTGAATTTGTTTCTTATATTCATAAGAGAAGGTCTTGAGTAAGCATTTTTAGAAGTTTATAAGAATAGTTTTTTTCATATCTCAAAAGAAAATGTACTTTTTAAAATTTTCATGAAAAGATTATTGTACTTGATTTTTCAACAATAAAATAAAGATATTTAGGGGAAAAGGCATTTTTATGACATGAATCTCATTTATTATCACTTATTCACACAAAAAGTGGACAAAAGATAATTTGACCCTAAAGCCATATAAATTAAAGGTCGAGCTCAAGCAATATAAATTAAAAGTTAAGCTCAAGCAAAATAATTTTTATTCCGGCTCACATCAAGTAAAAATATATCATCACTGTGATGGCATCCTGGACCCCATGTTTTATTTTGGGTCTCCATTGAGGGGACTGAGCTATCTTGGGCATATGGGTCCCCCAACCCAATCATCTTGGTTTTTTGGGTCCCCACGATTACTGCCCAAATCCAAACCATGCAATGGTTAGCTTGTAGGAGTAGGATATTAAATCTCATGTTGGCTTGCTCCAAAACTCACACCCTCAAAATGCTACAGAGAGGTATAGAAGAAAGTCCCCCCCTTTATTTTGACATCCACTTTCAATCACTCTCAATCCATCAATTCAATCAAGCACCTGAGAATTCAAGCATTCAAGGCATTCTTCTACAAATCTAGCATTGTGGAAAGCTTCAACAACCTTCATGCAAGCATGTGCTCATGAATTTCCTTTAGGCCTTGTGGAGTCATGTTATTGCATCAATACTTTTTATCGCATCCAAAGAGTATTGCATCAACATTAACTTGAGGAAAACCCCTTTCAACCCAACATTCTCTCTCATTTTTATGTGCAAATAACATATGGGAAAGCCCAAATTTAGGTATAGATAGAGTGCTAGAAGAGCTACAAAATACCTGTTTGTAAATTTGAAAAGGGTGGGGCCCAATCACCCTGGTTGTCTAGTTCCTACGACCTAGTTACCCTGGTTGTCTAGGCCTCTATAATTCTACTTCAAATTTATACAAGTTAGTCTCTACTTGTACTTTCTAGATCTTCTGCCAGAATTTGTGTAGCTATTTTCTATTCTATTACACATGTTAAAACTCATCATTTTGACATATTCTTCCCTAGATCTTGCATTCATTTTCCACGATTACATAAGTATCTTCATCCAATCACAAGGGGTTGTTGAATCCATTTTGTGCCCAACATCATTAGCCAATTTAATCACTTCCCTCTAAAGGTAATTAAAGAAAAAATATGCCTAGGGTTTCTAGTTTTCCCATACGAGCTAGTGAACCCTATTTCCTCATATTACATCATGATAACACAAGGAATACTTGGAATTACCCCTAAAATATTTGAGCATTCGCTTAAATGAAATCCAATGCACCTGTTCAGGATTAGGCATATGTCGACTCAAGACACACATTTCCTAGCCAATGTCTTGTCTAGTGTAGACCATAACATACACAAGACTGCCAACTGCACTTGCATATGGAACACTTTCTATATCCTTGTCTTCAATAGGATATTTTGGATAATCCTCCACTACAATAATTTTGTTCCAAGTATAATAGGTGAAGTAAGGAAGGGGTGATAAATTCAGCCAAAGGCTCACCCAAGTACCAGACCACCTTGTAAAATCACACAACAAAAAAAATTACATAGAAATAGGGAGAAAGAAAGCATATCAATATAACTTACTCATCAAACTTCATACATGTCAGGCTATGAGGCCTTCTCAGTTATAACCAGTACAAAGAAGAATCTGATGCAGGAGCATTTTGGGTTCCTGAAGATCTTTCTTAGTCTTGGAGGAATTCCCTGTCAGAGGGATACAATACTTTGTTTTGGGTAGCTTTATGAGTTTCTATGTTGTGATGATCTATGGAGATCTCTGGCATATGGGATGAAAAGGATTTTTCCCTTGATGTTTTTGGAAGCTATGTATAAGGTCATATCTCTTGAGGTGGCATGGTTTGGGAGATCTTGGATGAATTGTTTCAAAGTTAGAGTTGTTTTCCTTGCTGTCGGAGCAGTATTTTCCTACAGTTTTGGTGCTGATTGCACGTAATGGCAACCTTGATCCTTAATTAATCAGCCTTTTCACTCTTAGGGCCTTAAACAGGACCTAAAAAAATATCTTTTCCTAAGACCGCAAGTCCTAATTCATTATGAGTAAAAAGTTATGGCAGTTTTTCTCGGTACCTATTTTCTGGCATTTTTCACGTGAAACATGGAGTGTTTCTTCTTGTGAGGTTCCGTGTAATGAAATGGGGCCTTTCATGGTTAATTACATGTTCTTGGGTCATGTGTGGACCTAAATGTAAAGGCACATTAATTTTTGATCATTCTTGCATTAGTTTTGGTTTCTCTTATTGGACTAGATCTATATTGTAATTAAATGCCTGACTAGCTGACTTGTGGCTTAGCTGGCTATATATTGAGAGTTTGGGTTGATGTAGAGGTAGGAGGATGATCATGAGATAATTAGGAAAGATGTAGAGTGTGTAGTGATATGATGGAAGAGTAGAGTAGAAGCAAATTTGTGAATCTGGGAGTTTGTAGCATAACTAGTGGCCTGCGGGCTTAGGACAACAAGGGGTTGCTTGGAAGGTTGTGAGTACAAGTTTAGATCCTTCTTGGTTGTTCCTATCAGAGGCTGCCTATTTCAGATCTAAACTAGTTGGTGGTTCCTTGGATCTTGCTAGATCTTGCTGATACTTTGTAATTTCATTGTAATAGGCTGAAACCCGGAAGGCCTTACAGTTGGGCATGTTGAATGAAATTCTATTTTGAAGCATTATCTTATTGTATTCTGTTGTGCTTGTTGTTATTATAATTGGTAGTGTAGGTTTGGAATATCCATTATTGGATCCTCCATCCCTGCCCTACATCAAGTGGTATAAGAGCTTGAAGATCTTGAGTGTGTGGATAGAGTGTCGAGGTTGAGGCAGTCTACACCAGGACCTTGGATTGAAGATGCCTCTGAGGAGAGCATATTTGATGTGAGAGATGAAGATTTCCTTGAGTGAACAGATCACTAAATTGAGGTAGGTTGTTGGATAGTAGATCACCAAGTGTGTGGAGGAAACTGGAATCTTGCAATCAGATATTCGAGAAGAGGCAGTTGCACTTTGAAAGGAGATTGATTGATAAGTTGGGTCAGTTTTGGCCTAGATTCAATCTGAGGATTGAAGAGCTGATGGAGTCTTGTTGGAAGAAAGTTGTCTGGCCGATTAAGAGGATTATTTAGAGAAGAAGATACTTTGATGATAAGGAAGAGGTGAAGGATGACTTCACTGAAGATCATAAGGTATGTGTTGGTTTTCATGAGCAGATGGATGGATCTGACATGAGAATTACAGAGCATCTGGTTGGGCTTGATCAGATTGCTATTGGTGAAGAGTTACTTGATGTTGAACACCTTTGTGATGGTGGTGCTTTCGAGTTTCTTTTGTTTGATGTTATGATTCAGATCTTATTTGCTGGTTGTGGACTTTAATTATTGGTTGACAGTAATGAATCTTGTGATGAGTTGCAGAGATGGAATGTTGATAATGAGGCATTTCATATTGATGTGGATCTGACTTTGGATCTACTTGTTGGGGAGTTGGATACTCTTGTTGCTGATATGGGTTGTGGTGATCAGTGGTATACTGATTGGATTGTTGAGATTCATATGATCCTAATGTTTGAATGGATGAAGCATAGATGGTTGATTTTCCAATTTTTTCTCTTGTCCTTGATGGATTGGAAACATTTGGTGAAGATGAAGTTGATTGTAGATATATGTTTTGAGGCTAAAGTATGGGACATACTTTCTATTTACCTGGGTAGTCTAATGCAGGATCATTTTGGGTTTCTGAAGATCTTTCTTAGTCTTGGAGGAATTCCCTGTCAAAGGGATATAGTACTTTGTTTTGGGTAGCTTTCTGAGTTTCTGTGTTGTGATGATCTGTGGAGATCTTTGGCATATGTAGTGAAAGGGATTTGTCCCTTGATGTTTTTGGAATATATTTCTAAGGTTGCATCTGTTGAGGTGGCATGGTTTGGGAGATCTTGGATGAACTATTTCAAAGTTAGAGTTGTTTTCCTTGTTGTCGGAGGAGTATTTTCCTATAGTTTTGGTACTGATTGCACATCATAGCGACCTTAATCCTTAATGAATCAGCCTTTGAACTCTTAGGGCCTTAAAGAGGACCTAAAATACTATCTTTTCCTAAGACTGCAAGTCCTAATTCATTATGAGTAAAAAGTTATGGTCGTTTTTCTCGGGTACCTATTTTATGGCAGTTTTCACACGAAACATGGAGTGTTTCTTCTTGTGCGGTTCCATGTGATGAGATGGGGACTTGTGTGGTTAAGGACATGTTCTTGGGTCATTTGTGGACCTAAATATAAAGGTTCATCAAGTTTTGATCATTCTTGCATTAGTTTTGGTTTCTCTTATTGGACTGGACCTATATTGTAATTAAATGCTTGACTGGCCAACTTGTGGCTTAGTTGGCTATATATTGAGAGTTTGGGTTGATGTAGAGGTAGGAGGATGATCATGAGATCATTAGGAAATATTTAGAGTGTGTATTGATATGATAGAAGAGTAGAGTAGAAGCAGATTTGCGAATCTCAGAGTTTGTAGCATAACTAGTGGCTTGTGGGCTTAGGACAACAAGGGGTTGCTTGGAAGGTTGCGAGTACAAGTTTAGATCCTTCTTGGTTGTTCCTATCAGAGGCTTCCTGTTGTAGATCTAAACTATTTGGTGGTTCCTTGGATCTTGCTAGATCTTGCTGATACTTTGTAATTTCATTGTAATAGGCTGAAACTCGGAAGGCCTTACAGTCGGGCATGTTGATTGAAATTCTATTTTGAAGCATTATCTTGTTGTATTCCACTGTGATTGTTGTTGTTATAATTGGTAGTGTAGGTTTGGACTATCCATTACTGGATCCTCCATCCCTGCCTTGTGTCAGAATCAAATACAAAACATTACAGTCCTCATACATGCGAGATCCACATTCTCCAATTAACTATCTTCCTTCTGGTATTCCCCCCTAAATCTAAAATAGACTATTACATTTATATTTGAGGTTGCCGAACAGGTTGGCCCAAAGAATAATTTAGATCTAGCATTGGAGAAATAAATGTACTAGATTTAGGTCCACACATTTCCCAATGAACAATACCAACATTAAGATCATGACCAAAATTAAATGCACAAGTTGGCCTCAATAAAAGATCAAATTAAACTTGTCGGTGAACAAGGCCACCAAGCAACATTGAACCAACTCGGTGAAAGAAAACAACAAAGCCACTTGATGAAAGGTACCGAGTAGAAAATATGTAATAGAGCTCATCGATGAAAAATAAGAACACTCACCAAGAACTCCAAAGCAATTACCGAGCACATCTAACAAGCTACCGAGATACATGATTTCCATAAACCCAAGATGTTGCTACATCAGATACCCAGGGTTGAAAAGACATGATTCTCTGAATCATGAGTGAGGTACAATCTAAGTTAAATCCAACTTAGATTGAGAAATCCATGAAGAGTCTTCAATTGTTTTTTTCTTCCACTTTACCAAGTATTCCATGCAATCATTTCTTCTTGTGCTTCTACCAACTATTTGTTCCAAAATCTATTCAACTTCTTCTATCTACTTCTTAGTATAATCCCTCGGTATTGTCACTTCTTCATCAGGCTCATGATACTCATACAAATATGCAATGTTGAATATTGGTGATATATCCATGTCATCAGGTAGTCCTACTTCATAATAATTTCCACTATCAAACTTCCTTAATACCTTGCAGGGACCAAATTTATTCATTTTCAACTTACCATAGGTTTCAATAGGAAATTTTCCTTTCTTAAAATGATCCATTGCCTTATCACCAACTTTAAAAACCTTATGTCTTCTTGACTTATCTGCATGATCCTTGTATTTCTAATTACTCTGCTCCAACTTATGTTTCACTTCCTCATGCAATGACTTCATAAACTCAGAAAATTCTTCTCCTTCAACACTCCTCTTCTCTTCTCTAGCAATATCTTTCAAGTCTGATATACCTCTCACTTGTATTCTAGTAACAATCTAAAATGGTGCCTTTCCAGTACTCCTATTCACTAAATTATTGTATGCAAACTCTACTTGTGCTAACATTAAATCCTAATTGCTCGGTTTGACTCCAACTAAGAATCTCAACAAGTTACCCAAACTCCTATTTACAACCTTTGTCTATCCATCAGTCTGCAGATGAAATGTAGAACTATATTTCAACTCAGTGTCTAGCTTCTTCCATAGAGTTTTCCAAAAATAGCCAACAAACTTATTGTCTCGGTCAAAGATGATACTCCTCGGTAATCCATACAATCTGACAATCTCCTTAAAGAAAAGATCTTCTATATGCACTACATTGGATGTTTTTCTACATGGTATGCAATGTGCCATCTTGGAAAATATATCCACAATAAAAAATATGGAATCATTACCTCTTGTTGTCCTCGGTAAGACAAGATCAAAATCCATTCTTATATCTCTCCAAAGTTTCTTAGGAACAAAAATTGGTGTATACAATCCAGTATTCTGACTTACCCCTTTTACAACTTGACAAAATCCACAAGTCTTCACAAATTTATGAACATCCTTATACAACTGAGGCCAAAAATGCCTTTCCTTAAACAAACTCAAGGTCTTATCAATGCCAAAATGTCTATCCAAACCACTACTATGTTTTTCCTCTATCAAATTATCTCTCATTGATCCTCTCAGTATACATAACTGGAATCCTTTAAATACCATACCTTCTTGAATGAAATAGTCTTCCCACTTACTCGATTGATCCGGAATAGGTGCTCTGCACATTCTCCACATCTCAAAAAAATCAGGGTCAGTTTGATACAAATTCTTCATGTCATCAAAACCAAGAACCTCAATTCTCATTTCAGTCATCAAAGATCTTCTTCTACTCAATGCATCAGCAACTCAGTTAGACACTTCACTCTTATGTTTGATCACAAATGTGAAATTCTGAAAATACTCAACCCATTTCATATGTCTTTGATTCAACTTATTCTAACTACCCAAATATTGTAAAGCTTTATGATCAGTATACAACACAAATTCCTTTGGCATCAAATAATGTCTCCATTTCTTCAGGGCTTGAACAATAACATAGAATTCTTGATCATACACAAAATATTTCCTTTTAGCATCATTAAACTTCTCACTAAATAAAGCATCAGGTTTACCTTCTTGACTCAATACAGCTCATATTTCACTTCCACTTGCATCACATTCAACTTGGAATACTTTACTAAAATCAGGTAAAACTAACACACACAATTCACCAACCTTTTGTTTCAAAGTCTCAAAACTCTTATCAGCTCCATGTGTCCACTTGAAATCTCTTTTATCTCCTCTCATTGTCTTGGTCATAGCATTTCAAATTGAACTGAAATTTCTAATGAACTTTCAGTAAAAATTTGCTAAACCATGGAATGATCTTACCTCACCAACATTTTTAGGTGTAGGCCAATCACGTATAGCTTCAACCTTCACAGGATCCATCTTCAAACCATCAGCTGAAATCACAAATCTCAAATATACAATCTCTTCTTTCATGAAGGAACACTTTTGCAAATTAATCAACAACTTTTCCTCTTTCAATATCTACAATACCTGCCTAATGTGCAACAAATGATCTTCTCTAGTTTTATTGAATATCAGAATGTCATCTAAGTACACAATCACAAATTTACCCAAGAGTTTCTTTAAAAGCTCATTCATTAACCTCATAAAATTACTTGGTGCATTAGTTAAACCAAAAGGCATAACCAACCACTCATACAAACCTTCTTTTGTCATGAAAGCAGTCTTCCAATCATCACCTTCTCTAATTTTGATATGATGATATCCACTCTTCAAATCAATCTTGGTAAATTATTTTTCTCTACTCAAACAATCCATTATATCATCCATCCTTGGTATAGGAAACTGATACTTAACTGTTATCTTGTTGTTTTCTCTAGAATTAGTACACATTCTCCATTCTCCATTCTTTTTAGGCGCAAACACAACTAGTAATGCAAATGGACTCAAAATGTCTTTGATCAAACCTTTCTACAATAATTCTTGAACTTGTCAGTTGAGTTCCTCATTCTCAATTGGTGTCAGTTGGTGTGGTGCCTTATTCAGAAAACTAGCTCCAAGAATTAGATCCATTCAATGACTTATACTTCTCATCAATGGGAAAACATCAAGTACTTTATCTGAAATGATCTCCTTGTACTCGATGAGAAACTTATCAACTTCTTCAAGAGATTTATCTACTATTTTCTCACCCGGTTTGTTGGGAATCAAAGCATAAAAAATATTATTTTTCTTCAAATCCTTAACAAAATGTCTACCTTCTATCAAACAAACTTTCACAGATGTACATATCTCACCAACAGATTCTTCAATCAAAGGTAACAAGATTTGTCTCTTTCCATTAGCCCAAATAGTATATTTATGCAATCTTCCATCATATATAGAATGTCTATCATATTGCCAAGGTCTACCCAACAAAATATGACAAAAATCCATAGGCATAATATCACACAATACCTTATCATAGTACTTTCCAATTTTTAGATTCACAAAACATTGTTCACTTACCATAAGTGTATGCTCATCCTTGATCCATGAAAGTTTTCCAACTGCAACTTTGTAACCATTTCTTTTGATGCCAGATTCTCTGAGCTTCCATAGTCAATGATCACTTTCCCAGCTTTGTCTGCAAATCTGCATCTGGTCTCGAATAAACTCTTTCTTACCAGATCTTCCTTAGTCTTTTCACTCCACAATGATCTTCTCACAATTAGGTCTCCTTCCTTCTCAGGTTCATTCGGTGATTCTTCTTGCACCAAATAATTTCTACTTCTACTGACCTTCTTACCTGTATGTGTACACTCAAATGATCTATGTCCCTCTTCACCACAATTGTAACAAGTTCCTTAGAATCCTCCTCTAATATAGCCACCCTGGGAGTAGTTACATCTTCCTCAGAATGAAAATTCACCTTTCCACTTGGTCTTGCCTTTGTCTTGAATTTTTTTGTCCCAATTAGATCTACTATTTTTACCATAGGATCTACCTCTTCCTCTAGGGAATCTACCACCTCTTCCTCTTTGTCTTTGCTCATACCTTTTATTTAATTTCTCCTCAGCTTTTAGGGAAAATTGATAAGCCTCCTCAATACTCTCCATTTTCTCCAAACTGACCTCTTCTTGAATAGAAGTCCTTAACCCGTTCAGATACCTTGTAATTCTTTCCACCTCATCTTCAATATGTCTAGATCTGATATCTTGCTTATAGAATTCCTCAGTGTAACCTTTACCGAGCTATCTTTTTGCCTCAAACTTTGCATTCTCCTAACTAGGTTAATCTGATAATCACAAGGTAGAAACTTGCCTTTCATCTTATTTACCATCTTTTCCCATACCTTCATTTTGGTTTTACCTTTCTTCTTCTGATCCAATTGCAGCTGCTCCCACCACAAGGATGCATGACCTTTCAATTTTGTGCTTGCAATTTTCACCTTCTTATCATCTGATATGTTCTCATACTCAAAGTATTTCTCCATATTAGTGATCTAATCCATCAATTCATCTGAATCCAACTTTCTACTATACTCAGGAGGGTTGAACTGTGGTGTAGCCTTCACACTAGTCAATGCCTTAAAAAATATTTCTTCTCCTTGATCCATTATAGGTTCAGGTTTGGCTACCTCTTGCACTTCCTCGACTTCATCATCACTAACATCATCAAGATGTGTTCCTTGATGCTGGGCTATTTTAACAACTTCTAATCTATTGGCAATCTGCCTTAGCATATTAGCTAAGCCTGGGTTTTCATTTCTTCCTCCTCAAACCATCTTGAAACCCTCTACAATTGTAGGTTAGATCACAATCTTCCACCCCAAAAAAAATCAACCAACTAGGGTTTACAAGAAGGAACCCTTGACCTAGATCAAGATCAAACCTTTCTCTAATACAACCTGACGCAAGGAAGGGGTGATAAATGGGGCCAAAGTCTCACCCAAGTACCAAACCACCTTGCAAAATCACACAATAGAAGCAATCACATAGAAAAAGGGAGAACAGAAGAAGATCAATATAATTTACTCATCA